>VXBI01010446.1:521432-619648 GCA_013397375.1 Toxostoma redivivum | reverse complement strand
TCCGGACCGCCGGGCCCCCGCACCCGGGCCGCGAAGGTCGGTGTCGGAGTGCGCAGCCCTGTCCACCTTCCCCGCAGGGACTTTGCCAACTGCTCTAAAACTCGTTGTCACTCTCCTGGCCCCGGAGTCTTTGTACACTGAGTCCCCAGGCGAGGGATGCTCCCTGCTCTCCGCCGGTTGCTGGGCGCTAACAGGCTGCATAGGAGCTGCTGTCCGCAGATCTTTCTAGTCATCACTTAGAAACAACAACCACAACAAAGGAGCGAGATGTACTAGACACTTGTTGGGTTTGTTTGGAGATGCTCATCTTCAAAGGCAAGGCTTCTGGGCTTTGCTTTGAAACCTTTCGACTCTGACAGTAATTTTACACCTCGTTAAAAATCCTTTAAAAAAACCAAAAAACAGAACTTTATTTCTAGGCAGGCAAGGACCTAAGGTATACAGCTTCCTCTGCCGAGGTGTTTCTTTCTGAAAGCATCTGTTGTTATAACTTAAAGGGTTTAGGAAAACAGTGTGTATGTGGGGGAAACAAACTGTTCTGGTTTGTTTCGCATGTGGGATGCTTCTCTGCTGTCAGTTTCCCTGGATTAGTAATTCAGGCCTCTGTAAGGAGAAGTTGCACTGATCAAGCAAAGCTGCGTTTTCACCCTGTCTTGGAAGCTGCACACACCAGGAGTCTGAGCTGGCCAGGTTTGTGTTGGCTGGGTTCTTTCCTGCTGAAAAGTTCTCGTAATATTATCAAGAAGATAGCAAATAAATTCTGCTAGGTCTGGACATTTTACATAACTTGAGCTCAGAAAAAAAAAATTATCCTTCAAAATCTGTCTCTGTTTTCATTTTAGGCAGCATTATCCCAGAAATCTGTGAGGATCTGTTAGATCTGAAAATATTCACAATATGTGAAATTCGCATGTAATATTTTCAGAGGATTTAGGGTATTATTTCTTTAAAGTTAGAGCAAATAGTCATGGATGAATAAAGCAATCTAGCCTTTGAAAAGAATGCAACACTTATTATGGCCAGCCTTCAGAAATAGCTAAACTATCTTGTAGATGCTTATTTGAAATATCCAAAATGGGACTTAAGCTCTTGAGAAAATTTGGTGCATAGTTTACATTTAAATGGGAAGTGGGATTAAAAAACATTCCAGTCATGAAAGTGGTCTGCTAGGTTTTAATTTAGGACTCTTCCTGAAGTCAGCAAATACAATATATTTTTCTACTGTAGTCTGTAGCAGGCATGCCTCCTCCTCCTCCTCTTTGTTTTCAACTGACTGGCTGACTGCTGTAGAGTTGTTGGTAGGTGTTACAATTTTTATTCCTTGCCTTGATAATCTCTTCCTCCTGTTTGTGCAACAGTACCTTGCCTAGACTACTTTTTTAGCAGTACTGTGTTCTGGCCCGCAGTGTTTAAAAAGATGAGTTTGATTGAGTTGAATATTAGCTCTTGAAGGCAGCATCAAACCTTGGGATTTCTAGTCTGAACTGTCAAAATACAGAACTTGCGTTAAAGTAAATTTGTAAATGTATTTAAGTATACAGATTAATACTTAAAATTGCTCAGTTTTAAGGGCACTGCATTCAGTCAGATTTTTAAATCTTTTTTTTTTTCTTTTTTTTTTGGTAGAGACAAAGAAAATAAGCAAGACTGAAAACTTCTATTTGAAGAATAAATATAAAATAGTTCAAAACTCCTTCAAAGTGGGAGATAGATGTGAAGAGTGCACAAAATTAAAAGAGCTCAAATTAATATATAATTTGTTGGCTGCTTTTGCTTGTTCTTAAAAATCTTTTTAAGTACTGTTTCCAGTGTCACTTTTTCAACATGCCAGCTTCCAATGGTTCTAACAGTAAATCCTGAAGCTTTTTGTAAAAATGAGGCATTTTGAGTGAAATGTTACAGAGAACCAGGGTGCCATTGGCCATGGCCAGTGACCCTTTTGGTCAATGTCAGTGCTTTGTTACACTCACTGACAGACATTTAAAACATGAGTGTTCTTCATGTGATTGAGTTCAAAGCCTTAATCTAGTGACTGCAGGAACTGTTACATCTTTTTCTTTAGAAAGTTCCTGTCATGTTAAAACATGTTCCATTTGTATATCTTTACAAAGACATCCAGTTAGAGTTTGCATAGGTCAGACAATCTTGGACTTGTGAGGAAACAACAGAGAGCAACTCTATTGGAAAAATTCTGGCTCAAATGAATTTAAAGAATTGTATTTGCAGTTCTTATTTACTGTATAGTTATCTTCCAAAACACAATTGGTATTTGCTAGGAGCTCTGTTCTATGCTGCAGGGTTATTTATTGCTTAATGTTTCCACTTTTTCATAGGACAGTATTAACATGGAGAGTATCAGAATGGGGAGCTGTTAAATATGGTAGAGAGTAGGGCCAAACTGAAAGCAGTATAAAACCAGACTGGTGGGCAGTCTGAGATTAAAATCCTTCCATCTACTGTTGCCCAAGCCTGTGGCTTGCTGGGAGTGGGGAAGAAAGCTGAGGAGTGACTTCTGAGAATCATTCAGCACCACTGTGGTAGTGATCCTCATGGCAGCATTAACTTGATTGCTCCATGCCGCTTCTCCTCTTTTGAGCAGTAGTATAGCTTGGGTTGCCCACCTTAAGAGAAGTCTGTTGAATTGAGGTCTGGGTGAGGAGCCAGCAGTGGAAACCACATTGCATTGCATGGAGGGGAGAGGCAAAGAAATGTTAGAGGTCACAGGTGGAATGTTTTATAACCTAAGGCAGAGTTGTGTGTCTTGTATATCCTCATGAATCTACTTTTACCAGACTTTTGGGCCATACTTGAATGTGCTGTAATTTAGCACAGGCTATACAACTTTCCATATCTCAAGGAGCGGAATACATCTGGAGATGAGCCTCCTCAGACTGACCCAAATCTTTTTGATTTTAAACTCTTTCATATGGTCTCCATTGTGAGGAGTTTAGTGCTAAGAGATGAGAAGTAATATTAAAGAGAATAATGAGCTGTACAGATAAAAGGAATCTATTAGAGGAAAAAGAATTACAGTGTGGTGTTGATGTTGTCTTCTAATAAGTTAATGATAGAGTAATGAGACTAATGAACGTAGTTTCCCCTATTTCCCCCCGTGCTTCTATCAGTTTAACACTTCTCTTTCCTGATAGAGAGGTCAGGGTCTTTACCAAGTACATACCTTTTTGATAATTTTGTTCCTGAATGTCTGTGAAGTGTCCTGATCTCTCTGAGGTTTCTGTGAAGATTGTCTCCTTTTTCCCCATCTTCCAGCTGCTTGGTTTGGAGCAGGCAGCTGTACCTGTGTGTGCTGTGCAGGGGTTTATTAGCTGGTGGGCTGTCCTTGTGTTGTATTTGACTGCTGATTTTTATGAAACATTAAATTAGGTTCTTAAAACTTTCTGACAATTTTGTCTTAAATTAGCCAGAGAATTTGTAAACAATGCAAAGATGAGGCAGGAAGTGAGCTGTTTAATTATATAACCCTCATTTCCTTGGGAAACAAAGACAAAAAGTATGGAATGAACCTACTTTTTGTTTATGGATACAAAAAGAGAGAGTGTTTAGAACACTGCTTCATATAGGTCACATGAAAACTATGTCTAGTTGCAAATTTCCAGAATCTAGAAAAGGAAACAACAGAGCAATGAGCTGCTTACAGAGCTTAAGTAGGAGTATCATGTGTAGCTTGTGGGTTGAATCTGGCCTGGGGAACAGTTTTATCTTGATTTCCCAGTTACCTGGGCTATGCAGGTGTCACTGCAGGTTCACTAGAAGAGTGTAAGGTGACATGGAGATCTTCAAGTTAGTGCTGATCTGAAATAACAATAGTGCTTCTGAATCCAGGTTGGTGTGGCCAGGGCAGGGGTTGAGCAGCAACATCAGTATCTAATGAAACCTAAATATAAGAAGACGTATTTTATACTTAGGCCCACTTTTAGACACATTTGTTAACTTGTGTGGTGGATCACATGTCAAGGTATCATATTGGATCAGCCACACAGAATTGGTTTAATGCTGCCTTCTGCCTATTCATTGACTGCGGTGGAAACTATTCAGTGAGTGTTACCTGGTATTGTCATTGTAAGGATGATTTCCTGCATTATTTGCTGATGACAGTGAAACTTTGTGCCATAGGCAAAATCACTGGTTTCTTGGTTGGATTGTATTGAATCTATTGAAATAAAGAAAGCTGGTAGGTCTCTTATCTTTTAGATAACAAAGGGGGAAGCTTTTTTAAAAAACCCCACCTAATCTCTAATGTTTTACAGACTTCTTTTTGACAAGTTCTCCGTGGGCTGAGATGAAGCTATCATACTTAATATAAGAACAGTTGATGTGTTCAGAGTGAAATTTTTCTTGAATTCTCCTAATTTTTAATGCCTAGCACTTCTGCAGATTGGAATTCTTGGCTTTCAAAATGGTCATGCAGGAAAGTAAACATATGGTCTCTGCCTGATTAAAAATGTTTGCCTATGTTGCCATCCAAATACAGGGAACCTCTAAGAAAGGGAAGAGTTTTGCTGTCTTCCAGAGAACTTTAAACTGTTTCAACCAATCAGTCTTATTTTCTCTTCAGCCTAATTCGGTTATACCCCTTCCAGCTTTTGTAGTGAATGATGCAAGGGATTCACACCTGATACTCTCAAACTTTTTCCTGAATACTGTCAGGTTTTGAACTGCATAAGGCCAAGGTTCCATGTTGCATGCAAAAGTTGAAGTTCAAGTCAGCAATTAGTCACTGAACCTCCTAATTTTTGTGTGTTTCACTCTTGGGGATGGGAGATGTTTCCTGATTTCTGTCGATTTCTTGTAGAATAAGAAGGAGAAGTTCTGGGAGTATTTTGAAAGTTAATTCTAAGACAACAAATGAGTGTTGAAGTTGTGAACTAATAGATCTCATTCTGCAGGGGAGAATAATCTTGGATGTGAAAAGGGGTAAATTCAATATGACCAACACATCTTACTGGTGCTTTTGTTCTGTAGGCTAAAATAGGCAGTTTTCCTACCAAGTGGAATCTTTTGCAATACAAATTATTAGTAGTAATTTCCCTTTGTATCACAAACTTACTGCATTATCTGAAATATTTGAAACTATTTCTATGAGTATATTTTTCTCCATAGATCATAGACTCATTTTGAAAGAAGAAATGTTTCTCAGTTAACTTTCTCTTGTGTAACTTTGCTCTAGAGTAGCGATTAGTGGTGTTAATTAAAAACTGTAGGAATTTGCTAAAAGTTGTACTAATTCTTGATCCTTTTTTTTAATGTCAGCTTTTGTTGTTGACATCTTCTTTTTTATTTCCTGAACATTTGATAGCATTGTACATTGCTTGGCAATGTATGTTTAATCTTTTTGTCATTTTCAGTGAAGTTGTTTTATGGTTTTCTTTCTATTTTTAGTTAAAAAAAAATATAGGTTTTAGGTCAGATTTGAACCGTTTATACTGGATGTTTCTATTGCTAGTTATATTTACTGTATTTCTTCATTTCCACCAGTAAGACTTATTTGAAGAAGTACTTGACTGAGAGCAAGGTGAAATAAATAACTTACTAGTATTTTTTTAGTGCTAATTATATTTCAGTTGTCAGAAGAGTAGGGAAAGAGAAGTTTGTGGTTATTCTGGATAGAAAGGAAGCAGAGATAATATTATTTTCATTATGAGGGGAGAGGGTTCCAAATAACCTCTCTACTTTATGACTTAGCTTAGTAAATCCATCTCTTTTTAGCTGCTTTCAGTCCATATAGATGCTTCCATTTATTTCAGTGTGGATAGGATTGGATGCAAAATTTGTTTGAGAGATAGAAATGGCTGTGCTGTTCTTGATCAATTGTCACTGATTGCTAATTCATTGATCAGTGTATAATTAAAAATTTTTCTTATTAAAAAATATGTTTTTCATTACTTTTATAGTTAGATAATAAAACCCACAATATTCTTAGGACAGGTAGATAACCTATCCTTAGGCTAAGAAATTCCTAGATAGGGATCTTTTTAAATGGTGCAAGCCAAGGAGGCAGTCTTTACAGTAAGAGTTTGTATCAGAAGATCAGAACATATATTTTTATTCTTCTGGTCTTGAGCATGTCTGCTGCTCATTTAGTCTGATAGTTATTTCTCTTTATTAGCAGGTTAGACAGTGAATAATTGTTCTATATTCACCTGTTTATGTCCACCATCTGTTGTGGGATTTTTTTCAGGTCCAAGAGTCTTAGTCTATTAAGTCACTCCTCCTATGGAAACCATTTGTGTTGTAACCATTTCTATTGACTTTTTCTTTGGTCTTTCTTTGTGTCTTCTGTGGTTCTATTTTATTCTTTGAGGTTGTGGGACCAAGAGGAGACCAAAACTGCACAAAATGTAAAAGATGTAAACTTATAATTATATAAAAACTTTTTAACCTTGCTGTCTCTCTCCTTATAAATTCCGATGTTGTTTGCTTTCTAGTTTGCTTTTAGACTAGTTCTCAGCGTTGAGCTTTAAACATTTCAGTTTTTATGTATGCAGTATTATTTGTGGACTAAACTTGTGAAAAAGGATGCTAAAGGAATGCAGAGGTGATTTTACACCATGAGTGAGGATGGGCTAATGATTGTATGTAACCTTTTCAGGAAAAACACTGATAGCAGCTGTAGGGTTGGTGTTGTGCAGAAGTCTTCGGCTTTGTTTATTTTCCTTTACAGTTGGCTGTCTGTTCATCCAAGCCCAGATTCTTCCTTAAATTCAGTTCATGGCGTGAGGCAGTTTTTTAAGTAGATTTGTTGGTAATGGAGCCCAGAAGTCTTTCATTATAGTTGTCCTTTAAAGTAAATTTGTAGCATGTTGTACGAAACTCTTAATATAAGAATGGTTTTCCCGAGTCTCCTGCATTCCTAGCAAAGCATTAGCGTTTCCACTTGCTTAGACGTGGCAACATTAACATTGTGTTAGGTTTTATCTCTTTTATCGTGTTTTATGTTTCTACACTGTAGCACCCTGTTCCTTCTACTCCACCTGTTGTCGTTCTGTGCTGGAATGTCGTGGGCTTGCCAAGGGAAAAAATAGTTGTCTATTGTTGAATAAAATGTTAAGTAAACGTTTGTTGAATGTGATCCAAACTTATGAAAATGCTAATTAAAAAACAATTCTCAGCAGGAAAGTAATTTATCATGTAAAAAGTGCATCCAAAAAATTACACCTGCTGACAAAAGGCTTTTGTGATACAGTGTAGTGTTCTGCTGCAGCTACGAACATGGATTTTTTTTCTGAACTGAAGAATAATGAATTTTATATGCAGCAGCCTAAGTTGCATCGCAGTTTTGGTGCTGGAACTGGAACTGTACACTGTGTTTGTTGGTGGGACGGAATGTACCCTGGCTGAGTTTATGGATGATGCCAGAGAAGGAGTAGTTAATAAGCTGGAGGGCAGGGCTGCTGCCTGGCAAGTGCTCAGCAAGCTCAGGCTGAAGGATCCTCAGAAACTTCCACAAGGACAGGTGAGGTCCAAGCCCTGCACTACCAGCTGCAGGCAGGCTGGCAGGAGCACGTCTGAGCAAAAGACCCTGAGGATGCTGGCGAACAGCAAACTGGACGTGGACCAGCCACGTGTCTGTGGCCTGTATCCAGCTGCGTTAATCCAGCATGAGAGGCTGACTAACTGGAGAGACCTCAGCAGAGGGCCACTAAGCTGGGAGGGAACTTAGAGTACCTGGCACATGAGGAGAGGCTTAGGAAATAGATTTGTGTAGTCTGGGGAAATCTGACAGTCTTACAGTCTCTCATTGTGCAAGAGATGGAGATGGGTTCTTAAGATGCCCAGTGAAAGCATGTGGGGCTGTGGCTATGAGCTACGTCAAGGAGAGGCCTGGCTGGCTGTAAAGGAGAAGTGCTCTCAGTGACAGAGGTGACACCTTCTCCCTGAGAACCACTGGTGCCTGGAGAGGTCTTGGAATTGTGGTCATTGCAGACAGAATATGCTTAGTTGAGGCTCAGAGGAACTTTCTATAACACTGGTCCTGGTCCTGCTCTGAAGTGTTTGAGAACCAGATTTCATTCATTCATTCCCAACCTAAATCAGTCTATGGTAATGCCCGTGCTAAATTTCCTTGATAATTATTATCAGCATCTAATGGTGAAGTTCCAGCTAAACTCTGAATGTAGAACTTCAAATTTTGAATTGTACTAGTTTGGAAAGACATAAAATTTTCAATTAATACAAAATTCAGTATTCATCTTCTTTGATGTCCATCTTTTCATCTTGTTGCTGTCACAGTCATCTTGGCAAATAGAGATTTGGTATACAAAACCTTTGTCTTAAATTGAGAAAATTAAACTTCATCATGTATTTCAGCTGCCTCTGGAAAACATCTGGACATTCTTTTTGTATTGAATGATTTAGATTTTTAGGACCACTAGGTGGTTCTTCTTGCTCATGGAAATGAAAATGTTTTGTTGAATGTGCAGTTCTAAAGTTATTTGATCTTTCATTATTTTTCATTTTAATTCCATTGTCTGACATTATGAAAAGCTCTGTGTACCCAAGTGGGTTTGCTTCTATTCTCAGATTACATTTTGAACAGTGTAAAATGTTTTATATGCAAACTCACTTAAAACCTTAAAATCTTAAATAGGAAATCATTTTCATAGTCAAGACAGAATGGAACTAATAATAATTTGTGTCTAAATCAAGCTTAAATTTTAATTAACCATAACATTATGGTGAACTAACACTATACTATGATAAATTACCTAAAAATAATATTTAAAGGATAAAATTTAAGTGTGTCATGCCACCGAACCTTTGGGATTTGTGGGCTAACTGACACAAACCCACTATTTTCAGACTGAAATGCTAAATTAATGGTTGGCATCTTGCTGTCATGCAAAATGTTTCCATATTTTCAGTTTGGTTTCCTTCAGTAGCTAGTTTATTAAAAGCTGAGAGAATTCTTGGGAGCTGTAAAGATGGAAAAACTTGGGTTTATTTGTTAATCCACAAATAAAAGCAAGGTGTGAATAATGTATTAGTTCCACAGTTTTGAAGACCATAGGGAAAAGAAGAATCTGTCCAGGTCAATTGAGGATAAAATTTCATGTCTTTAATACATTGGTTAATTTAAAATATAAAATATACTTTCTTAAACTTTTATATCACTTGATGTATTTTTATTTAACAGTTGATTTCCATCCAAAAGCAGTTTGAAAAAAAATGTAATAAATGAATCACCTATTAAAAAAAAGAAATAACATTCTAGAATTTTCTAGGAAAATGAAAAGGAATAAAATCCTGACTGTATGCCTGTTAAGTAGTATAAATTTATTTTGTAGCCTCGTGGTCAATAAAAAGTAACATTTTGATTAATATAAAGGCTTTTTTTGGAGGAACACCATCTTACATTAGAAGTTAAATGTTTGAGTAAAAATCTCTTGCTTTATAAAACAATAGGTAGCAATGCAGGATCCAAATCTAGAAACAGTATTTTGTGATACAATTTCAAACTGGTTGATTTTACTGAGAGCAGTGAATATAGTTAAAATCTATTGCTGCTCTCTTCCTTCGGTCAGTTCTAGGTGAATCTTTATTTTTAACTGTCTGACATCTGTGTAATGAAAAATCCTTTTATTTTTTGCCGTAATTTTTAATTTTTCTTCACTGCTGAATTTAAAACTAGCAGGGGAAAAATTCTGGGGAGAAGACTTTCAGTCACTCTTCTGGTTTATCTTTTGTACCCTGAAGATGATGGGAATGACTTTAAAGAAGATAGTAATCTTCTCGCTCTCTCTGGTTTTGAGTTTTGTTTGTTTATTCCTTAATGCCTTGCTTTTAAAAAAGCAGATTATATTTTTAATTTAGTTTTCCTTACATTTTCCTTCCAAAATCCTTTCTGAATGAAAATGATGTTGCCCAGCTTCTAGAATGCACTGAAAAGAGGGAATTATGTTGCTGTCACAACTATATTTTGCAAGGGTGATGACTCTACAAAACTCCTGGGATGCTCAGACTCACTGATACTTGATTTCCCATTCAGGAGTATATTTGAAGCTTGTATTTCATATTTTTGAGTATGTTGAAATAAAATGAGGATTCTTTTTACTTTCACAGACATTTAATTTTATTTTAGAAGAGTTATGTTTTATTCAGTTTATTTGATCCCTTTTATCTTTTCTCACTTCAATATATGGGTTTCCTGCAGTTATTTCTTTAAAGTGTAAATTTAAGTAGAAATACAGGTATTTACTTAAAGCTTTACAATACCTTGTGCTAGTGTTATCAATTAAGACTTTGAAGTATTAGTTGATATCATTACATGCTGTATTGTATGTTGTAATTAATTTATTACACAATAGAGGAGAGTAGTAAGTGCTATATAATGTATTTCCATATTATTGAAATGGGGAGAATTTTGTTACCTAAAGCTTGTTTTAGTGCATTTTGAAGTGTCTGGAACCAGGGAGTGATTAATGCATATGAAATGTATGTTTTGTGAGGTTTTGGAGCTCTGTTTTGTATTTTCATGAGATTGTAGAGAACTGGGTATGAAAACCCAAGTGCTGTACGAAATCCTCAGTTCTGTATTCATATCCATGCACTCTTTTGTTGTCAGTGGAAAAAGGCTGAGTTGGTTAGAGTGTACTTAAGAGAAGCCAAAGCTTGACATAGTTTGGAATTTTAAGGTTTGATC
The DNA here is from genome assembly GCA_013397375.1 of Toxostoma redivivum. Taxonomy (NCBI): domain Eukaryota; kingdom Metazoa; phylum Chordata; class Aves; order Passeriformes; family Mimidae; genus Toxostoma; species Toxostoma redivivum. Next base: position 608,988 of record VXBI01010446.1, on the reverse strand, counting down.
ATGGGGCATATCACTCCAAAATATTTTTAGTTTAGTTATTTAGATATTTGTTTAGATATTAGTGTTGGTGTTTTGTTTATGAGCTGCACTTCCAATTAAAATGGTTTTTATTAAAATGTAAAAAAAAGTGTAGTATTTCTAGCAACAATTTTATTATTCTCAAATAAATATCTCAAGTTTTATACAGCTGTTTTTTTAATTTAAAAAATATCTAAAGGAGAAATTCTAGGCAAACCAAGTCTTTGTTAATAGGATTGGGTTTTGGTGGGGTTTTATTTTTGGTTGGATTTTTACCATGAAAGGTAATCATAATGTTATTTTGGCATTCTACTGTATTGGATTTTTTTTTTAATATTTTCACAATTCTTCTGTAAGCGCCATTCTGTGGGGTAGTTCTCTCCAAACAGGAAATTATGTTTATACTTGGGAAACATTAGTGTGGCTTCAGTTAAGATGCTTGCTTTTGTAATTTTATCTGTATAAATTCAGTGTAAAGGTCTTGAAACGGTACCACCATTAGCAATATTAAGCCCAAGGTACATTTGTTGTTTTCTCCAAAACATTTAATGTATAATTTGAAAATTCCTTAAGTCAGTTTTCTGCATTTTTACTAATTGATGGAGTAGTGAACTTTCTTTTTCACTGTTTATAAGCATTATTAAAAAATTAAATACATTTTATTAGTTACTGTTTTCTAATGGTGTATTTCCACACAGGTGGAGAACGAACTTGTGGTGTACATGAACTGATCTGCATTAGAAAAGGTAAGCAATGATTTGTGAAAGTGAACTCCTTAGCTTGTGAATATTCCTGGTGAGAAATCTGCTGCCCAGTGTTATGGTCTGACTTTTTGTGGATCTTAGTGTTGCATCTTTGTGTTGCAGAATCTTTTGATGCTGACTATATCAATAGGAAAAAATAGTGAAATTATAAAATTAAATTTGAGTTTTCACAAGCGGGAAAAAATTCAGTTACATGGAATTTGTTAATGTTTAGCTGTGATGGGTAACCATGAAAACTGTGATCTTTGCTGTATCCAGTTATTTATAGGACGATATGATTTTTATTAGTAATAGAAAGTTGTGAGGATGTTTTTAAAAAAACTGATGTAATGAACTGGAAATCTCTGCCTCTGATTTCAGGTGAGATCCTAATGACTCAAACTTCTTTGAAAACAGCTGCAACAATAGTGAAACAGAGCACAGAGCAGAGCTGTGCTCCAGGGAGGGCTGTTACAGCTTAAAGCAGAGCTGCAGTGACTGAAGCTGGAGCTCAGCAGAGCAGCCCAGCTGATGTAAAGGCTAGATACTGCTCTGTTTTCTGTCCATTTTGGCAGCCCTATGCTCCTTCCTGCAGCATTGCTGTTGAATTTCTGTCTTCTCATCTGAAAGCTAATCCAAAAGAAAAAAAAGAAGTTTCTTCAAGGATTAGTTCCTTGAATTGTGTCTTGGTTAGGTCAGAATAGTCTCTGTGCTTTCAAAAGGAAGGAGTAAGAAAATGTGGTGGGAGAGGAGTAAAGCTGCAAGAATCTTTGGACAACAACTTAGTGTTAGACTGGCTCAATAGAATTCTCAAACCACATCATACTCAGTGGGAAGAAATTTTGTTTGTTGTCTTAGTTTCCATTGCGTTCACTGAGACATTTTGGTAAAATTGTTTGGGTTTATTGAAAGATTTATTTAACAATGCCTAACCTCAGAATTAGTTCTACCATTTAAAGTCAAAACAGCTTTATGGTCACAAATCATCTTTTCCAAATATCTGTTGAAAGAATTTTTGAGTGTGTATGTGTTACAGTACTGTAATTAAGAACATTCCTCTGCTTTTCTAAACTGTGGATCTCACTTTTAAAAAATTCTTTCTCGTTTTGGAAGGGAGGTGAATTTTCTCTTTTTATTGCTTTCTGTTTTTCCATTGGCACACACAGTGCTCTGTATTCTTGCTGTAATAGGACCTGTTTATCTTTCTGAATTGTGAAACTCATTGGAATTTCAGAAAACCCTCTGATAAACTTTCAAGATCTGTTAATCTTGCTAATCCTTATTTATTTTAGGATGCTGTACTGATTTTAAGAAAAACAAATTTTCCGCGTCCTTGGAGACAGTGCTGTACTGATTTTAATGTTGATCGCTGGGAAGTTAAATTGAAAAGATGTGGGATTTTTTTTAGGATTCTGTGTTGTATTTGAGCCTTGAATTCTAAGCTCTGTTAGCCATTGATAGAATAAATTAAATAACAATAGCATGGAACTTGTGTTTTAGAATTGTTGGTTATAAATTAGCCTAGGGGTAAGTGTGATTAGAAGAGAAATATCTTCTTAGTGCCATTGTACTTGCATTATGTTGGGTTCCTTTTTAGTTCATACGAGTTTCCATGTATATTTTAACCTCTTGTATCCCTATGTTACTGAGAAATTTCTCCTTGTGGTGCATGGATTTGGTGCATTCTTGTCTGTCTTCACTCTCTACTCGACGTTTATCTTTAAAGGAGAAGGTGCTTGCCATTTTTCTGCAAATCTTCCAGTCACATGGAGTTTTGGTTACTTTGTCGAAGACTTTACATCTTCTGATGCACATTCAGATGCTTTTATTGTCTGACCAAGGCCAGGCTCCTAAGGATTACTTTATTTGCCAGTTGTCCAGCTCTGCTTGCTTGCTAGGATAAGAGTGCAGACTCAAGATCTCTACTGACATCCTCAGAATAGAAAGACATTTCCAAGCAATTCCAGGAGAATTCCTGGCTGCCAGCAGTCTCAAGCTGGTCAAATCAGCTTTGTCCTTAATGTCTCTGAGTGCTCATGTCAAGCTTATGCAGGATGGAGTTTCCCATCTCTTGGCTGTGCCTGAAAGCCAAGCCATTTTTTCATCAGTGAGCTCACAGTAGAAGTTGAATGGACAGATTAGGTGTTCACATTGACACATGGGTAATTCCCTGAAGTCTTGTCTGGTGCTGGGTAAGGTTGCAGTGTGCCATTCTCCTTTTTCTCTGGTATCTCTGTGACTGTGGCACCAGGATAGTACATTCCCATTGCAGCACCCGTGGCATTCATCTACTCCCTCGTTTTCATCGAATACTACCTGTGAGGCTTTGAGAGCTGGTGGTGTTTGACAAAATGGTTCTCCCTTTGCTGTTTGCCTGAAGACCTCTCGTGCTTTCTGCCAGGGGATGGTGGGTAACTGTGACTGCCCTGTGCCTGGAGGTGGAATGCCCATGTGGAACCTCTGAAGGAAACATGAGTAGCAAACAGCCTGCATTAAATAACTGGAGTTATTCCAGTGTACACTTGTGCTTTGCTTGTCTGTCCATCTTTCTTACAGTCCTTCCAAGTACATGGTTGTTGAGAAGCAACTAATAGGATAAATAGTGATGTTCCATCTTATTTTTCCTGCACTGAATAGGGAAAAGCAAGCATGCAAGCAAGCATGTGTCTTCTGTGAATAATGCATGGGAAAACTTTCCGTTTTCAACTGATGGAATGTAATTACAATTTATATGGGGATTATGTGATTTGAAGAACACCTATTGTTGCTGGTTAATTTTTCTTTCTAGTCAGCAAAGTAACGCATTCCTAAATTGTATTTTTCTTGCCTGCCCTTTCATTTTTTGCTAGGAAAATTGGAACCTCTGAGTATCAGATGATGAAATGTGGAAGGGGACCAGAAAGCTCTTCAAAGCTATATGACTACATGATTTAGCTCAAATAACATAATGAAAACTTCTTAGCTGTAGTTGAAGGCATAGCTGTAAAAGCAAAGCCTAAGCCTTAAAAAGGAAAGTCTGCGCTAAGATTATTCCGCTGTAAAAATGAAAACAACTTGAAACCTCACTTTTCCTGTTTTTTTAGGTTTTGTGTTTCTGAGACTAGTCAAAATGATAGACTCAAAAGATGTGCAAGTATCAGTTATAATGTTCATTGAATATCTGAGATTATGTCAGTTCTAGTGTAAATATGATCCCGATATGGTATTGATACAGGACTCAGATTTGCTACCCAAAGATGCAGCAATTTTCTGGCACAGGCCTCCTCCTGTGTCACATTAATATTGTTACAGTTTTGTAGCTGCCAAGGGACTGTGGTGGGTCCCCTCTAGGCTGGACAAGAAGGATTGCAGTATTTTTATGGGCTTTTTTTACATGGTTTCCTTTTAGCAGATTCATACATTTTTGAGAAGAATCTGCTAAGAGCTGATCGGGAGTAAGGAGACTAATAGGCTTTTCTGGAAAGCCTTAAAAAGTAATTCTTATGTATTTTTAAAGAGGCTTCTTCTAAATCCATAAATATAGTGTGTGTCCTGAAAATGGGAGTATTTTGTGGCTGTTATATAACATCTAATAACTACAAACTACTGAACAAGTCACTTCCCAGCTTGTAAAAAGAACTTGAAAGATGTAGGATCAGCTATTAGGGAATCACTGAAATACGTGTCTCCTATGTTTAACACAGTTAAGTAGTTGAAGGGTTTGTGTGGTTTTATATTTACACGTCATTGAAATCTAGCAATTGGAAAAAGAAAAATAGATTCTTGCTTTTATTATAAACTAACTTCTTGGTTACGTCTATTATTTAATGCAAGTTTGTGTTCACACATTTATTCAGTGTCTGACAATACAAATTGAAGACTTGGCTGTGGAAAGAAGAGTCCTGCTTAGTTTTTTACAGCAGAAGGTGATAGAGTTTCTCTGAAACTCCTCAGTTAACAGTTTGTCTTTTTGCTGATTATTCCTACTATCCAATTGTTTTTGAGAGAGTTGGGATATTTGTGTTAAGTTGTTCCTTTGGTTATTTGCTGTGGACATAAAGGAATTCAGGGAACCTGAGATTCAGACTTGAGAAAAAATATATCTTTTTTAGCTGTATAATGCAGCTGCAAGTCTAACTTGGAATTAGCTGTTGTTAGATTTAGTAATATTTTAATTAAGGCTGTTTCAAGTTCTGTTTGTACAAACAAGACAGATTTGTGATGAGTGTTTACGATATTGAGCTATAACTGACGAAACTCCTCTCTAATATATTCTGCTATGTATTCACTGTGTGACATGGAAGTGACTGAAAAGGAGAAAATATATGGCCATATTATTTTTAGATTTCTTTCACCCAACATTTTTCACTTGTTTACTTTTGAAGTTGTGCAAAGTGATACATTTAACTGAGCAGTGTGTTTTGCATTTAATTCATTGAAATGTAGATTGTATCCTAGTAAGGGCTGAGCTGCACAGAGGTTTAAAAATTATTTTTAAGCCCTTTTTTCCTTTTGCAAGATGTTCTTTCTTTTCTATTGTTGTGGCAGTCTTGCAAACAAAGGAAATTATTCAGCAAACTGACTTTGTGACTAAGAATGGTACAGAAGTGCTCTCTTTAATATGCAAAAGAGAAGTTGCAAAAAGACAATGTCTTTGTCTGACAATGAAAAATGTCACTTGTAATAATAATTTTGAAAAGATAAGAAGGTGTGAATTTTTGCTTTGTCAGAAGTATGTTTTAAGTAGAACTATTCCTCTTCAATGTTCTGGTCAACTATCCTTACCTGTTTGCATGTGTCTGAATGTTAAGCTGCCAACTACATTTAAACCAAATGGAAAAAGTAACAGTTATTCATTAGTTTCATTTAACAGTAGAAACATTATTGTGTTGAAAGTCAACTACATCTGATACTCAAGTTCTCTTACACTATTTGTGATAGTCTACACTAAGTGCCTCTGAAAAAGAAATAAAATAATTTTCCCCTTTTTTCCTGCTGTCATCCGGTTGATAGAACTACTTGTTCTTCATCAAGAGAAGGGGGATGCCACAGATGATAGCAAATTTCTTTAAATTATATAACCTCACATCAATGTAAAATGTAAATATATGTTGTTTGTATACTCATGTAGAGGTTCAAATTTTGACAGTACAAAGTAAAGTGCACTTTCTCTTTTTACAAAGAGGAATAAAAACTCTTCATTTAGTAAGTATAAACAAAGCTACTTCTATAATATATGAAGAAAATAGTAATTAATACTTTTCTTTCTTTCAAGGCTTGAAAAAAATTTTTATCCCATGGATACTGAACTTCATAGACTTGGGAGATATTTAGACATACTGCTATATGTTAAAAAAAATAGTAATAATATTAAAATTAGCACCATCAGAATATATATTCTGAATTTGCACTCTATTGGAAAAGTAATCTGTATGTATATGTTTTGGATTAGAGAAAATTCAATACAAAGTTAATACTTTTCTTTGAGCTTACTGATGCCCGTACAGGAAGCAGAATATTATTTCTGTTTGTTCTCCTGTGTATGGAATCTTCTGGAAAGCAGCAACTACTGGGGTCACTTAATTCCAGCTATGGCAGTATCTTTTCTTCTGTGGCAAGTTTTGTGTACAAGAACTTTGCTATATCCAAGCCCTGGCATTTCTTCACTCAAGTTCTCATGCTCATATAATCATTTTTACTATGCAGTACTTTGCTGTATGTCCTGGTTAATTACAGTTGGATTACATGGATTGTCTCATGCTTTGTTGTTAATTGTAGTGTCTGATAGAGAAAATTGAGGTTTTAAAATATTTTTATTACAGAGATTATTTTTCTTTCCCTGTCATGAAGAGCTACTTTGTGATGGGTATGAACTTTTAAACTACAAGTCTCTAGCCCCCTGTGGGTCTTTAATACTTTTGCTTTGGAAGGATTATTTGAGAATACCATTAAAAATTATAATCACTGCTGTTCTCTTACCCACTGCGTGGATAATAGTCATGTAATATGCTATGTAATTGCAACAGATTATTGGGATTTGGAGGTAATCAAGATGATTCCATGATCTTAGTCTATTCCAAGTGGCAAATATGATGCTTTCTTCACTGTTTCTTTTCAAAGATTTCTGTTGTGAGATACTACTTAATCAGAGATGAATTCCATGTAAGAGAGGAAAGACATTGAGGGACTGATAAATCAGCAGGGATGGCAGGCTGACAACATTTTCAGCACATAAGGATTTAGGAATTAAAAGATTTCTGTCAAAAGTTTAAATCTCCATCTCAGAGTATGGCTTCAGTTATTCCTAAATTCTTTCTTAGATCAGTGGTATTTTGGAGCCCAGGGTCCTCTTTTTCCCGTAGTTAAATTCATCAGCAAAAGACAGTTTCAGCATGGTATTTCAAAAGAAAGGGAAAAGAATCATGGAAAAGACAGTCGGTAGAGGCAGTACTAGAGCTGCCACAAGTAGTTTTGTGCAGTTGTGGATGTAGTTAATGTAATGAACCGAGCTGGTTTTATCTCAACCTGTGAGTTGGAAGTGGCTGAGGACACTTGGTCTGTTCAGCCTGGAGGAGACTGAGCACGGATCTCATTGCAGTTACAGCTTCTTTGTGAGGGCAAGAGGAGGGGCAGGCACTGATCTCTGCTCTGTGGTGACAGTGACAGGACCTGAGGGAATGGCCTGAAGCTGTGTCAGGGCAGGTTTAGGGTGGATATCAGGAAGAGACTCTTCACCCAGAGGGTGGTTGGACACGGGCTCAGGCTCCCCAGAGCAGTGGTCACAGCACCAGCCTGGCAGAGCTCAAGGAGTGTAGTGGGTTGGCACCACTCAATTAGTGGCTGATCTTCGCTTTCTTCTGCCTTCACTCAGAGTCAGGATTAAAACACGAAGGAGGTGGATTTCTCATTCGGACTTGGTTGTTTATTAAATCTTGTCTAAAGTACAGAGACTTCTTCATCACTTATAGCTACCAGCTAAAAGTGAGCAAAATGGAGGTGAATAGCTAGTCACAAGGTCTCTTAAAGCTACACAGTCCAATTAAAAGCTAACACCTATATTATTTATACTTTTAACCCAATAACCAAACCCCTGTGACCTGCAATGCAGTACTGACTATCTAACCTAAAACTACTACCTGAAAGCATGAAGAAGAAGGAACATAAAGGAGAAAGAGACAACGCCCAAAAACCTCCATCTTGTCCCATACCTATTACTATATTCTAAAACCCCCAAATTCCAAACCCTTCACCATGTGAAATTACACACTCCTATTCTAACTACACACCAGTGATTCTAACTCAATCACTCAAATTTGGAAGCCTTCTCTAAGCCCTCAGGTCAAAAGCAGTATTCTCCTGGGGTCAGTGTCAAAGAGCATAGAAAGTTCAAAACTCCCAGGCTTCTGGGTTCCGACATCGGAGCATTAGGACAATGCACTTCTTTGGAATGGTGCTGTGTGGGGCTGAGAATTGAACTTGGGTCCTTTTGGGTCCCTTCCAACTCAGGATATTCTATGGCTCTAGAACTGTATTTTATGAAGTAAATGAACTTATGTGATGTAATTATTTAGTCGAGTAATTTAATTGATTGTAATAAAATCAAATAAACTGAACTTGGTAATTAAAATACATTCCAGAATTTCTTCCTGTGTGCAAGAATTCCTGGAATCTAGGAATGTACTTGGAATGTTAAAATGTACTTTTCTTATTAGTCCTTGTAATTAGATATTAAGGAAACAAAGGGAAAAAAAAGTTCTGCTTTGTCTCTGTAGCAATGCATTATATCCCTCAGCCAGAGTGAAGTGACATAAACTGAATGTTTAAAAAATTATTTCTGACAAATTTCCACTAGAATAGGAATGACAGTGGAGTTAAACCAGTGTAGCTTTCGTGATACACTAATTCCAGTAGACTTTTCATGTAAACAAATTTACTTTTTGCTTTTTTAGAAATTAACTGAAAAGTGGCATCATGTATCATTTCAGATAATGTAAGTTTTATGTGTTCCTCAGTATTTCTTTGAAAGGTCTATTTAAAGGGCATTGTTATTCCAAATAGAACCACTTTTATAATCATTTAATTGTTGCCAGATTTAAAAAACTTCTGAGAGGTTGATATTGCTAAAATTGTTTATAGTTTTCTTATTTAGGAAATGCGGCACTCTTTTCAGTTTTGCATTGAAATTGAATTGTCATTTCAAGTTCAGGCTCGTTTGAAATTTCTGTCACTGAGGGTTGTATCCCAGATGTTGATACTTAAAGTGTTGAAGTACAGGTTGCTCATGTTGCAGGGGCTTGTAATTTGTCCTGGAGAGTGTGTAAACTTCCTGTACAACCAAGTGCAAGATGCAGGAGCAACAAACCCAAAGGAAGGAATATCATAAGACTGGCAGAATAAAATCTATTTAGCATAGTATGCTGAGAGATGTAGCTATCCGTAGTGGGCCAAGGTAAGAAGTTTGTGCTGCATAAGGAAAGGCAAAATATGAGTTTGAATTGAAGGGGGCAGCATCTTTATACAGCAAAGCTTCAGTTTTAATGTTACCTAAATATAAATAAAAAATTAAAAACATTGATATATGAGGTGTGACTTTGTGTTTTAAGTTGAGCTAAAAGACTTCCTGATGTTTGTTTTGGCAAAATATCGAAGAAATAGGTGAATTTTTAGAAGGAAGTTACATAGTCCAGTGTTTTATATGGGAGATAGTAGAAAGAGTAAAACAGTAATCAGAGAATATATGTTTGGAATTTTGTATTTTGATGTGTTCAATAAAATGTTTAGAGTTTATTGTCTATCGCTGATTTTTAGCATCAGCATCAGCTAGTCAGCTTTGTTTTACACTTGTTTTTGTTTTTTTTTTTAATGGGAAAGTGTTCTAATAGTGATGCTGTCATATATTGTTAATGTTTGTGAAACAGTGCAGGTAGTCAAAAATTTAGTGTTTTAGGTCAGAATTCTAGGGCAGCATGGATAAACTATTACCTCCTGTAGGTGTAGCATTTTGTTTACGTAAAAAAGGTTCTATTCACTTGTTGCTTCTTCAACTACTCTGGCAAACAGAAAGATACCAATTATGTACTAATTCACAAATTGCTGTGAAACGTGTATTGAGTTTCCATTGTCAAAGAAAAGCTGTTTAGAAAGAGCATGAAATCTTCGGTAGCCTTCAAGTTCAGTTACTTTTAAAGAAGAGATAATCCCACGTAATTAGTAAAAAAAATTTACATGTGAAAGGACACATATGAAAGTACAGTCCCTACTCCTGTTGAGTAATCAGATCAAAGTATTTCACTTGTGAGCAGACTCAGGTGTAGAGGGATTTGTTTGGTGTTTTCTGTTATAACATGGGTTGTCTGTGAGAAATAAATACATCCTGTTTGGAGATAAATAATTCAAGCATGGAGAAGAGGCAATGAAGGCACAAATCTTGTTTTGTTCAGTCGCCTGCTCAGCTTTATGTTATGTTAATTGACATAACAGAACTTAATATGTTAATTTTTTGTGCAAGTGGCAAAGTTAGAAAGAAGTGACAAGCAGCTGTGAATGGTATTTGGATGAAAATGTTTTGAACTGGACAGCACAGATTATTTTCTTGTCAAGATGAATGTCAAGATGTAACGGTGTAAAAAATGAGTAACAGTAAATCATCCTTCTTCAGGACCAAATGCAAAACAACAGTCCTGTATACTTAAAAGAATTTAAAGGGCTAAAGTATCTTAGATCGTGTTGTAAACTCCCCAAACCCAAGTTATAATTAAAAACAAACATATTAAATTTCAATTTTTTGTTGCTAGGATACTAAAGGTAATTGGCATTTTTCAGATCATACCCCCTAGTTACTTGCTTTGTGTACAGAAGATATAATATTGCATTTGTAAATGAATAATTGAAACATCACTAAGATAACTGTGTGGCTTTGTACATTAAGTGAGCGGTATGATGTAGAGTGTGAAAGTTCCAAAAATAATTAACTAAAGTTCGGGGCTAGTTACATATTAAAATATTAAATGCTTTTAAATTTCATATAAAAATGTTTCATCTTTTTAAAAAGTCTGAGGATTTTTGTTGTTTTGGTGGTATATATATGAAGATGTCATTGTTTTCTGAAGAGTTTGAAACATCTTTTGGCAATGAAAAATTATGTCATAACAAGGAAGTTATTATTTGAGAAAGAGCTGCTAATTTGATATTTAAGATGAAGAGATGGTAAGTTTCTGTGTTCTAATACTTCTGATTCTAGTGATGATAACAAAAAAATGAGATTAAAGTGTTGTTAAGGTAATACTTCTGTAATGACTGACTTTCTATGCTACTTCCATGGCCAGCAATTTAATTAGTCTTGGTAACTTTGTAGAAACGCATTTGTTCTTTTGGTATTTCTAAAGCTGCCTTATATTATAATGAATTTCAAACATAAATTCAGAATTCTATTGTTGTTTTTCTTAAGAACCAGAAATAATTATGAAGTGTATACAAGTACTTTGAATTTAAAGTGACTTTGAGAAAATACTGCTTTTCTACTGGTTTCTAATAGTAGAAGAAAGCACTGGGAACCTCTGAGAGTTTTTAGAATGCTTTTCATGGTACAATTAATTCCCAGACAACTCAGAATTTATTATTATATGTTTTGAATCAAAATAATTCTGCTTTTGAATGCAGTATAGATATATTTTTTAATGCAAAAAAGAACTTTAATTTTTTTTTCTGTCTATGAAGTGTACCTGGTTGACACTTAAGCTAAGAAACTAACTGAAGGATTATTGTGATGTATAAAACCTGTATTCATAGATGGGAATCTGTATACATTGCGTGTGGAAAATTGAAGTACATTTTTTCCCCCTGGCTTTATAATGGTAATACTTTGCAGGATTTCAGCTTGATAATTTACCTAATCTGTGAACAAGTATTCTAAGACTCCTTACATGAGTGCAAATTGATACAGAAATATAATTTTCAATCCTATGTTCACACTGAATTACATAAATAATTAATTAGTTTTGCTGCAGCTAAAGTTTCATTCTTTTTGTTAGGTACAGCCAATGTTTCTTTTTTCACTCCAGAAAAATGTCATCAGATACTGTGTTTCCATAGAGAACTATAAGGCTTTCAGACAGTTCCTTTTTTAACTACTTAGTATCCAGGAAGTGCTGGAGAAAAACCCCCCAAAGTATTCAGCTTTCAGTTCCTTTTAGGTTGTGGTTAACTCACTTTAGCTCATATTTTGATGGATCAAAGCAGTTTGATTGCTGAACAATGTAAGCACAAATAAAAAGATTAAAATTTAGATTTAAGCCTACAGTTTTAAAAGATCAAATTTGACATATGTGAGAGTGTTTTTTTCCCAGAAGATGTTGTGCAGTTAATGTATCCTATTAAAAGGAGACAGTCACTGCCCTTTGTTGAGAATCATTCCATGACTGGAATTAAATCTCCTCCTCAAAGCAGTGTGGACACTGAATTCAGGCAAGGTTGCTTAGAGCAGCCTTCTCCAATAATAAAGCAATCATTCTCATAGTTCATTCAAAGGTCCCATGATCTTTATCTGCCTTCTGATCTGTCTTCTTTTCTGCTTTCTCATCACTTTCTGACTGGTTCTGTGTACCCCAAATTGGTGTCACACCTTCATATCTCACACTGACTTCCTCCCTGAGCATCATTAACATGTGCCACCTTCTACTGCTCTTTCACTTCTGCTGGTCCCCGTGTTCTGGTGAATCGTGGTTCCCTCCTGCTGCCTTTTCTGCCACTGCCTCTGTGTTTGATAGGTGTAATGGCTGGAAGGTATTGAAAATGAAGATCTTCTGTTCTGGGCCCAGTCTCTAGTCTCATTTCGGTCAAGATCAATAATTTAGAGAAAACTGGGTGTTGTTCCAGTAGCCTCAGATATTCTCAGTTATCCATATGCAGTCTTGGAAGGGGTAGGAGCATGCCTACTGCCAGCAGAACTTTGGGAGATTTCATCTGTTAAGCTTTGAGGTCAAAAATTAATATATATAAACTGAGGCTTTTGTCAAATCTCAGAGTATTCCCATGTGTGTCAGGTGTCTATTTACTCATGAAAATGGTAAAATAGACACCTGACAAACAATAAATGAATACCTGACACATGCCAAATTTCATGATAATTAAAAAAAATATAGCTGCCTTTCCTCTCTGTTGCAGAATAGAAATCCACTTTTCTCACCTTGTTACCCCTCTTGATGCAGTAGGATATCTTATTTGAAGTTGTTGCAAAGTTCTTTTTCATGGGAAAATTTTCAGGGATAGTTTAGGCAAAAAGTTACATAATCTCTTCTGGTCAGAGGTAAGAAGTAAAGCAATTGTCAGTTTTAGATAGATCTGGATGTCCAGCTCAAAACAGAAGTGCAAATCTGTCCAATTTGTTTTTCATGGCGGAAGGCACATTTGTTTGGATTTTCCTTTCTTTGTCAGATTTAAAAGACACCTGTATAATAATTTAGGAACAGCACCACAGACACAAATGTTCCCTGTCATCCTGCAAAATGAACTGAGGAGTTTGTGGAACTGCATGTGTTTCTCAGTCAGTACTTTTACATAGATGTATGAGCCCAGATTTACAAAGGGCATATGTCGAATCAGAGAATGATTTCATTTGGAAGGCTCCTGGGAAAGTAATTTGCAGTTCAGTCCCCTGCTCAAAGCAGGGATAACATTGAAGTTGGATTCTGTAGCTGATCTAGGCAATCTGTTCCAGTGATAAACTTCTCTCATTCTGGATTTTTCCCGCCTCATCTCCAGTTGGAACTTTTCTTGTAGTTATTTCAGACTCTTGGGTCTTGTCCTTTTGTATTGCATCTCTGAGGATGCTGAGTCTGTTGCCAACTTTTCTTTAATCCCACTCCTTTTTAAATAGTGAAAAATGTTACCGTGCAGCATTATAGTCCTAAAGTGAGGTACCAAGATCTTGGCAAACAGGATTTGTAAATCTGATAAAGCTTCATAAATCTTTATTAAATAGAAAAAAAAAATCAACCCCCCAAGAACAGAATTTATGGAGTTGAGTGCAGAGTCTTGCAAAGTCAGGAGGAAGAAAAGGGATATGTGATATCCAGCTTTCATCCAGATTAATGGCAGTTGTGTTCAGCTCTGAAAGATGTGCTGTCTGTGTGCAGTGGTCACAAAATCCACTCTTAGGAATTACTCTTCCTGTTTAGAATGCAGGTTTGAGACGTAACTGAACCTATAATGTTTCTTAATTATCAGTATGCTACTGGTAAACCAGTTAACAGATTAATTAATCTGTTACATATCACTAGGAATCACAGTTCTGTGATGCTTTACACGGTTGTTAATTGAACGCAGTTCTTGAGTTCTATCACATTTTTGCCTATAAATTGCACCCAAATATTATTGAATTGCAGTTTTATAACCCTTCACTTTAACCTCTCACCCTACTTCATAATAAATTTGCAATCCTGTCACCATTTTAACTTCTTGCTTCAAGTTTTTTGGATTTAGACCTTGTGGAAAGTCCACTGGATTTCCTAAGGGAACCTTAGGAATCCTTCTCTCTAACATCCTGGTAGCCTTTATTAATGAAGCAGCTCAGCTTCATTATAGTCTGTGGGCATCTGCATTCCTTCCAAAAGATCTGCTCACTCTTGGTCTTGAATTGCCTTTATAAGTTTTACTTATTTCTCACATTTCTAGACTTTTGTTTTTGCCGCTCTTCTATATCCCTTTCTCTGCGTACTCTCCTTTCAAATAAACAAGCTGCCCTTTAAATACTATTTCTCCATTGCTTCAATTTGCCTCATCCATTTGCAGATTTTATATTTCTAAAACCTGCTCCTTGATAATCTTGGTCTTAAATGGTGTAATTGATGTTGTTAGATGCTCGTGGATGTCAAAAGATGCTACACCTTTCAAAGATCCCCAATACTGCCTTGCAGTTATCTGTTTAATAGCAATTACATATTTTTTATTTTGCATATTCTCTAAGACATGTCAGTCCACTTTGGCCTTTTTTCCCCTCTACCTGGTTTTAAGTGTGCTGTATCTCTATTCCACTTTCTATTAGCTCTTCCTTGGTTCATATGCAAGTGGATGTACATGGTTTTTCTCACTCTGGTTTTTGCTCATTAAGTATCCTGCTTACCAGGGAGCAGGGTGGGCCAGCTGGTCCCTGGGGGAAGAGGAGCCAGGTGCTGAACATAGGGCAAGGGTTCAGTCCCTCCTCAGCAGCACTGTCTCAGAGCTGGCCCTGAGCAGAGATAGCCAAACCTCCAGAAGATGGGCTGCTCTTAGCTCCTTTCCAGTGCTGTCTCTCAGGTGTTCCATCAGAAATCATTGATTTTGGCTACTTCTGATGATCTCCTCATTCTCTTGCAGAGACTGTCTAGTCCTCCATCAGAACCTCTTGAAGTGTCAGTCCCTCTCAGATTAGGACCAGATACTTTTCTGTATTTTTAAAAAATGGTTAAATACTAACTCAGATTTAAATGGTGGGGTTTTAGTTGTTTAAATGATGGGGATTTAATTACATCTTGCATATATGCTTGCATCTTTCAAGGTGTTTTTAGTGATAATTTCTGATAATATTACAACTTTGCAAACTTCTACAAGGTTTTCAAAAATGTGTTTCTTTCTGTTTCTTTTAGTATCTCCAGAAGCAATTGGATTCCTGTCTGCAGTTGGGGTGTTCATTATTCTCATGTTGCTACTTTTCCTATATATTAATAAGAAGATGTGTATTGAAAATGTTAGTGGTTTCCCAGATCTCGATTCAGGATATACTACAAGAAAGAATTCACAAGATAAACTTTGTAAGTATCTAACATACATACAGTGTACTAAATTTAATTTTAAGAATGGGCATTTTTGCAACAATGTAGCAACACAACAAAGTTGGCTTTTCCTGTGGCTGCAATACTTGGAAGGAGCAAGTTTGTATGTACAAGCGACAGAAATTCAACAGCTATATAACCAAAGAGATTGATTTACTTATGGGGAGCTACTTCTCTTGCACTCTGAGAATACTCTTGAACTTACTTTAAACATTCCATAATTTTGTATAACTAAATCTTTTCAGATAAATTTGTGAATGGGATTATTGGATTTTCACTCAGCCTTTAAAACCCTTTGCCATACTTTTGGACAAGGTCTTGCTTTTAATTACCTGGAAAATAATTTTAAAGAATAATTTTAGTTCTATCTGAGTAACACATTAATGAATATCTTTGAATACAACAAGGTCTTTAAGGATCATGTGTAATGAAAGAAACTATCTTGAAAAAGATATTGAGGGTTGGTAAAACAACCTCTTTTTAGTTTTGAACTGTGAAATTTGAACAGGTTTTATTAGCTGACTTGGAAGAGACAGGCACCAGAGAACAGAATGTGAAATCAAAGAGGCCTTCTTCCCCTCTACCTCTCTAAAAGATGGAGCTAAATTTTTATTTTCAGTTTTCCAGGAAGCAAAAAAACATTTCTCCCCAGAAATTATGTCATACTAACTTTCAATTTTGCTACAAAACAAGAATTGATATTCCAAAATATCTTACCTTATGTAAAAGACAACAAATATTTTGGGGTGAAGAAGTCTCCATGATGTGTGTTGTGTTATGTTAAAAACTTGTTTTAGTGTGACATTGATAAAAATTTAAATGTCTCACAACTTCTTCTTCGCAGGTTAGAAAAAAAAAAACTCACACAGTTGTCTTGTTTTTGAAAATAATGAATTTTATTATGGCTAGTTGATGCTGCAGTTGATGAAAGACTATGGTTTTGCTGGTTGATTGTGGCTTCATTTCAAGATATTTATTTAGCTGTTTTCATATTATTTTCAATGATTATTGAATTAAAAGAGAAAAACTGCAACTTCCCCTGCTAAATGTATTGATTTTTGAGTAGCAAAGGCAAATAGCTCTGAAATTGAAGCTGGAGAAAGAGAGATGATCAGTTTGTGAAACAGAGGACCTCTCAATATTAAGAGCTGTTGCTGAACAGGCTGGACAAATGGCGTTTTTTAGAAACCTTCACCAAAATCTGAGCCTTCCCTCTGTGTCTTCCCTGGTGGACACGCTCAGCAGTGCTGTGGATGACCTGGCCAGTGTTGTTGGCGAGGTTGGCTACTCTGTAGCTGACTCAGTGACAGAGCAAGTAACCAGCATGATCAATGGCCTGCGGGCAGAAGATGAGAGCTCCAAAACGCAGAGTGATAAACCTGTGGAAGGCAGAGAGGAGCACACACAGTCATTAACTCATTCTCAGGAAATTAATATGAAAACAAAGAGAGATGCTGCAGAACATAAAGAGACTCATAATTCTGATTCGTTAGATTTTGTAAAAAAAGGTGCAAGTCAAGTTGGAGTATCTGACCAAGTCTTGAACAAAAAGCAGTTAAGAGGCACAGATCATAATAGTCCTCTCAGTGATACAGAAGTACTTCAGGATTTGAAGACTGTAGGAGGACCTTTTAAAAGGGAAGTAGTAGGGGGAAATGAGTGTTATGTAAATGATAAGTTCTTGAGGGATAGTAATTTGAAAAGTAAAAAACTTACAGTGGAGCAATCTATTGAGGAGCAAGATAATTGTCTATATGCAGTATCAGATAATTTGAAGAATCATGAGCATAAAAAAATCAAACCACAATCACCTGGAGTTGATTTTAAAGATTCTGATAAAGTGCGCAGTGTAAATGTTCCCCAAGATTTTGAAACAGAACAGAAGGAGAAATTATCAGACTCCAGCATGAAGAAGATGCACAATGACCACCCCAATTGCCTTAGTGAAATCAAAGAAAAGAAATCTGAAGCCTTCTTAGAGAGAAAAAGAAAACCCATCTCAAAAGATGAAGACAGTGTGTCAACTGCAATTGCAAATGAGGGTAAAAGGAAAAACTCAAAGAAATTAGAAAGAGAGCTATGTAATAAGAAGACAGCAGGAAAAGGTGAGAAGTCTGTCAGCAAACTGCATTCTTCAGCCTTTCCTGAAACTTATGATATTTCCAACTTTTTTCACCTAATTTACACATTTAATAATAGGGTTTCCTGTGAATGAAAGTAGGTTTGTTTCAGTGCCTCATTTTCTAATTATGTTGATGTTTCTTGGAAGTTAATTACTTTCCAAAGTATTGCTTAAAGGAACTGATTAATAAATGCCTTTTCTATGTTTTAACTTTATTCTTTCTCTATACAGTTTTTCTTGCCTTCTAAGCCTTGTGTGGTTTCTGCTGAAAACTATGAATTAATTAATACTGGAAATGAATACTTGTTCTGTGAAAGTGATTTTTTATTTTGTTTCTTTTTAAAGCAATGCATAAGATGTGCTATGATGATAAAAAGAATAACTTCTTTTGCATTTACATTACAGTAGGTCTTCAGAGAATTTCTGGGATACTTAAGATAGTGATTTGAAGACATAATGGGAAATGAGAAAATCAATAAGAAATGGCAATTAAGTGATTTTAAGTATAGAAAGAAGTGAATGAGGCTTTCCTTAAAGTTGAAGTCTTAAAAGAAAACCCATGTTGTTGTTATGGATACTTTATGTGCCGTCTTCAACATCCAATCTTAGTGTGATAAGGGAATTGTGATAATAGTCTGTGAGTAAGAAGTAAAACCTTGTAATTTTGCATACTTTTGCAGGCTGCATAGTAAATTTTTAGAAAGCAACACATGCTTTTCCAGAGGGGCTGATTCTGTAAAGAAATGAATTATTTCCTAATAGACACCCATTTCTTTTTCTTCAGTTGTTTGTGTTTTCCTTATCTGAAAATTTCAGTTATCTGCTTTGTTGAGTTTTGGTTTGGTTTTGTTTGGTTGGGTTTTTTTTCAGTTTGAATTAGGAGTGTTTTCCATGTTTCTATTATTAACTATGATCTTATCTATTTCTTTACACAATAATATATTTTTAAGGTATATTCTCTCAAAAATGGCCTTTAGGTCCCATAATAAGCAAATCAATAGCTTTCAATAGGTTAATAATTGCTCATGACCTGTGAAATAAAGGAAAGGTTTTGCAAAGAACATAAATTCTCCTAGGCAAGTTTCCAAATAAGGTATAAAAATCAAATGAGAGGTGGCAAGAAAAGGCATAAATCTGAGCTTTTTTGTTTTTTGTTTGTTTGTTTTTTTTTTAATGTACAGGAAGCTATTTTTTCCCAAGAAACTGAAACTGATCTGCTTTGTAATTTTAAAAAATTGCATGGATAGCTTATGTTTAAACTTTGAGGAGGTTTTTAAGTCCTCTGAAGAGGTCTTGCTTCATGACTTATAATAATAGTATACATTCTCATTTTTTATGAACTGGAGAAAAATTAAAAAGCTGCTATCATTGAGAACTTCTGGGTGCTTACAAAAGTCAGTGTATTATTAGAGACATAACTTTCAACTCTTCTTTCAAACGTTGCTGCCATGTTTTATACTATTCCATTCTTTATGCAGGCTGATTAATGAACCTGATTTCATATTTGTGAATATTTTTCTTGTAACGTTAAAGGATGCGCCTAATACTGTAGTCTAGCACTGTATTTTAGGCCTGGTATGCTCTGCTTTAATTACAGCTGTGGAAATCTGTAGAAGTTTCAACCTGACAGGTTTCAACCCCTAGTGGGCTGTATGAAATACAAAATTTTACTCTGTGTTCCTTTTTCTGGGCAGCCTCTTGCAGTGAACGTTTTAGCCAGAATATATCCTACTTGGTGTGATATTTTCAGTAAATGATCACTGAAATTGAACTTGCTTTATAGCCATCCGTAAATGGGAAGAACCATATCTGCTAGACTTGAATTGATAGTCTAGAGCTGAAAGATCTAGTTGCTCCTTAGAAGTCTTTTAGGGCACCATTTTTCCTACAAAAAGTAAATTAAATTGATATACACATCGTGTGTAGAGGTGGTAGCCCCACATCCAGTTAAGGTTTTCTGACAATTTCCATTTCAAGACCTTATTATGAGTTTCCTAAATAGTGTGCCAAATTTGAAAGAATTGTGAAGAAATTAGGCATTCTTTCTGTCTGATATCCTATTGTTTGGTTTTTTCCTAAGTTAATAGTTTAAAATCTTTAAGTGTTTCCAAAAATAGGTTATGGCAAAAACATGCTGGGTATTTGTGCAAAAAAAAAGTAGATTTCACCTCAGCTTAACAAAGATGCTATGACACTTTTGTGTATTGGAATATGTGCTTGAAATGTGGGAGAACACTTCTCCCATGTCAGAGGTGCCCATGTTCTATGAAAAAACACCTAAGTTTGACAAAGTTGTAAATTTTTGAGAAGTTTGCTTTTTGAAAAGACATGGTAAACACTTCTTATACTTTGCTTGTTAAATTCACTAACCATCCCATTTGCACTCATATGCTTCATTGGGGGATTGAAGAATGGAGCAGGTCTTATCCTGCCTTTTGATACTTATGGTTACTGAGGGACACTGGGAATTTGAACAAAAGAATTGAGAATAAGCATATTCTATGTGAGGACAGACACTTCCTGAACAAATAGGAGCTGATGCACATGGTAGATTGGGATTTGAACTAGGAAGAGTGACAGCTGTGGAGAGAACTGATAACTTCATATGAAGGTGGAGAGACTAAAGGTGAAAGACCAAGGTTGCATAAGTAGTTGGTTAGGTGCAAGTAAAGTGAATTTGAGATTGAATAGCCCAAGAGAATAGAGGAAATCGCCATAAGAAACCAAAAGTGGGGCTTGAAGCAAGAACTTGGAGTATGGGGCTGGGAACCAGGAACTTGGCATAGGATTCTACTTGTTTAGATGTTACCTAAACTTGCAGTGGAGGTTTTTCTGTATGAATACCAGGGAGAAAAAGACCTCTACAGGAAGCAATTCCTAAAAGTAGAAAGGATCGACCTCTGTAGTACTAAGAGGCAAACACTTGACTGTAAAAGAGGCTTAGATGGCTGGCATACATTGAGTTAATTTAATTTTAACTGGCTGAATTTTGAATAAGCTGAATCTCTCTTTTATCAGAAATACCCAGCCAGAGGAGTGAGACTGACTGGGCATGAAGACAGACACTAATGGGAGTTGAAATGCAGGTCTGGAGCTGAGGGCCAAAAAGCAAGGAGGGAAAAAGCAGTTGTGTGTGGCTGGATAGCAAGTTAGACAATATTCCCTCAGATTCAGGAACTGAGAAACAGCATTACAGGCTCAAAGCTCTGCTAGTAGTGGAAATGCACTGACAAATCATATACCATAGGTTTGCTCTCAGAGTAGAGGTAATGCTGACTTCTGAGTTTACATGAACTCTTAACTCCTGATAGAGTCTGAGATCTACAGAACCTCTGCAAGGCATGTTAGAGTTGGGCAGAATCTGTTTGAACTTTTGAAAAAGGGAGAAGGAAATTTTCCTTTTACAGAAATAAAAATACAGCTAATCTTTGATTTGTGGGAGGAAGTCATGCTTGAGATGTAGTTGGAAAACGTTGGCCACAGGAGTGGGCACTACAGAACTGTTATAAAAGAATTAACTAGATAATTTTTTCCCATGTTATTTTTGCTGTTGCCAGATGTTTGCAGTAAAAATCGGCATTAATTTCAGTTGTTGAATAAGGAGCTGTTTATTGTAAGTTAAATAAAATTGTGCATGCAAACATCTTCCACTAGCATTTTCCCATTTGTTATTGTGAGTTTAAGCACTACTGTCATAACTATCTAAAGATGATTTTGTTGTAGGCTTCTTTTTGTAAATCAGTTTCATTTCTATGCTATGCTACATGCGCACAGCAAAAAATCAGCTGGGAATGTAGGATCAGGAGCTGCTTGCTTGATATGTTAGGTATCCAAATGTAATATTGCAGCAGTGTTGGATTTACTTCACATAAATTATTTTAAGCATTTTCCTACTTAATGAAGGGTTTCAAGAATGTCTATGTGCCGCCTTACATGAATTGATCTGTTTTCTGTTGAATAAGTGTTAGTATGGTTTTTTTGGGCCTTAATGATCTTTCAGGTCTTCTAGAAAATGAGAACAGCTCTCAGCAATTACAAAATCACAATGCTTGTAATTACAACGAGATATTTTAAAAATATTACAGAAATTTTAATTGAAATGGCTTAAATATCTTCAATGATAACCTCTTATGGTTATTTTCTTGTCTTCTATTTTGAGCTGTAGTCGATTTGCTTTATTTTATTCAAACAGACAATTCTTATATGAGTAAAGACCAGCATGGTTCATCATCTGAGAGTGAAGATGAAGCACTGGGTAAATATCATGAGGCCTTGTCTAGAACCCAGAGTTCCAGGCTGCCAGTGGTGGATGGCAGACAGCAAAAAAACTATATATGGGAAACCAGACAAAAATATAGTCCCCTGTCTGCAGAATATGATGGATACAGTAGTGAAGCCTCAATAGATGAAGGTAAGAGTGATTTAAAAGCCTTCCTTTTATTCCAAATTTCAGAATTGTGTTCTGGATAAGTAATTCCAAGACAAGTGCAGCTTGGCTAGCAAATAGTCAATGTCTGCAAGAAATATCCAGACACCTCTTATATTAGTGCATGCTCAAAAAAAAAAAAAAAAAGCACACACTTGTATACATTCTTCCAGAAATACTACAAGTGATACAATATCTTGTTATATTAAGTTTCATTTAATTTTATCATTATTCATTTCATTTTTGGGGCAAATTAAGTTGTTTTGATTTAGGAAGGAAACATGGCAACTTGTTGAATTTGTGATATTATAAATACGAAGAAGACATGCTTTTCCTGTATTGATAAGCTGTTCTAACAGCACAGTAAATGGAATTGGTTATTGGCTACAGTGCATATGGTCATTGCAGTGTGCATTTTTGGAATGTTCTGTATTTTTTCTTCTCTTGAAATGACAGAAAAGAAATTACTACAAAGATTAGATTAATGTATTTTTCCATGGTGCTAAAAGTTGGATTTAAACAGTGGATGTTTTCTTACATGCTATACATGTCTTGATTTTAAGTTGGGGTGACAGCTTGATGTAGAGGCTGAGAGTTCTGCTGTCAATATTTTGTCAATATGCTTTTTGTATTCGAAAATAATTGTCTGAGAACTGTGGCTGTAGCCAGTTTCAGTCATGAAAAGTGAACTTTTCTCAGAGTTAGATAAAAGTCTGGTATAGGTGCTGGATTAAAGTAAGGTATTTTTGGTCTTCCTTTAAGTTAAAATGCAAAAGTCTTTTAGTGTTTGATGTTTTCTAATAAAAAGTGGATACATGTAATTAAAAGATATTTCACCTTAAACGTTGTATACAGTCCAGAAAGGCTTGAAAAAAATTACATTTTCTATAATTTGATACAATTAAATTATATAAAAGTCTATTTGCTGTTGAAATTTGAAATTAGTACATGGTCATTCATGATTCCAAGCTAAGGTGTGAAGGACATGAAAGCCGTATTTCAAGTAAGTTGCAGAGTAAAAGGAATCTCTTTTGATCATCAGAAAATTAGTTTCTTTCCTTTGCTGTTAAATTGTAGGAACGCAGGTAGTCTGAGTTCCAGCAAATAGTGAAGGAGATGCAAAAGTGAGGTCAGGTGGTAAAAACTGATCCTTGAACACTATGATGGAGAAGGAATAGGGATAGTAAAAGCATGCTTGGTTTTGATGTCTACTGTGATCTCTCAAGTGTTGGTGGGGAGAATATGAAAGATAAGATACTCAGGGTTTTTCATGGCTTCTTCACTGTTGGGAAAGAATGATGATGCAGATTAACAGGAGATGGAAAAATCATTAGCAAATAATACCAGATATGAATTATACAAGAATTACACAGGAAAACTCCTTTCAGATATCTAGAATAAGGTATTTCTCTCTCTACAGACTACTGAGGCTAGTCGTTGAAATAGGCATAGTTACATATATAGGTATGTTATTCCTCATCTTACTTTGTAATTGCTCAGATTTTTTTATCCAATCTAGTTCATCTTCTCAGTGAAATGTCCTGAGTTCATCTGAGCTTTTTACTTTGGCCCTGTAGGATTTAAGCTTCAAAGGCATTGTGTTAGCCTGTATCCAATTTCTTTTTTTTTAATTTTTGTGATTGTGTTCCCTATCATCCTTTTAATTAATCAGAATTCTTAGTTTTTATCTGGGGAATGATAGTTTTCAGTCTGGAAATTTGTATCAGGATTACAATCTAAGACAAAAGAACCTTTTTTAGCAAGTCCAAATATTGCATCTGGAAAGTTACAGTTGTTACCCCCTCCTTGTTTTTTGTTATTCTTCTATTGCTAAATATATCTGTCACCAGGTGCTATTCCTTTTCAATGCTCTCTCCATTCTGGAAGCAGGCTGGATATAAATGCCATTTTTAAGTTTATTGTAATGAAAGAACATTCAGGGTCTGGAAGCAAAAAAACTTCTAAAGCAAAAGCTCTCAAAACATTCTAACTTAAAAAACCTAAATTTTTTAACCACATACTTCTACTTGCACAAAAACTTTAATAATATCAGTATTTTTCTTTTGTTGCTGCTTATGAGAGCATTCTCTTCCCACATTTTACAAGGATTGGAGAATAAACTATTGTTTTTTGAGAGCCTGCAAGCATTCTACACCGTATGTTTGGCAAAATGCTTGCAAATTAAGGTGAGGAGTTTATCTCATTTTATTAATCCATTATTCTCAACAAAATTATGTTCAATACTATTAAAAAAGAGTTTTGGACATGGTAGCAGATTAACAACCTAACATTTTTCACTTCTCAGTGACCTGAAGGTGGCATACTGGAATAATTAGTGTTAGTACTTTTTATGTTCTTGCTAAATTACTTCAAAGAATCTTTGCACAATGATAAAAATGTTTTAGAATAGATGAAGAGGCAGTGTATGCCTTGTGTGATGATCATTACAGAGGGAAAGCTGCCCAACATAGAACTTTGATGAAAAGAGGTGAAAACCTCATGAAGAAGACCTGCAATCAGAAATAAAGGAGAGGTTATTACTACCAAGCTGTTCATATGTGTTCAGAGAAGCAGTTCACCTAACAGATGAAGTTAAAAGTCTCTTATTCTGAGGGGGAAGCATCAGCATTCCAGATGTTTCAGTGTGATTTTTTAAAAATGCAAAGCTTTACTGTTCCTTAAACTTGGAAAAATATCTATAGAAGACTTGATACCATAGGAATGCTGAATTTTTTTGTTAAATACTTGGCTTTTGTGGACATTGAATTACTTTTTATAGAAAGTGTAAAGACAGATAATAGAACCATTTCTTGACTCTTTTGTGGAACGAGCAGTGTGTTCCTGTGTGCTTTGTTTAATATGAGAAAAAATTGTCAATGCATTTGACTTTGTGTGCTTCTGTTTTCTCACATGTGGTTTATCATTTCTACTTCTAAGTCTTTAACATTTTGGCTATGCTTCCGTTGTAAGACACTGATCAGTCCATATGTTGAGCATATAACACTTGATAGTGTTAAAGTGAAGTGATGAAAGGACAGAATTAATTTTTGTCTCACCACTGTTTTTGCTCCTGCTCGTTGCCAGTAAAGCAGCCCCTGATCATTAAGGATACGGACAAGGGGGAGTGGTTTTAAGGAGATCTGAAAGATCTACTGAAAGAGAGTAGGTTTAGATTAGGTATTAGGAAAAAAATTCTTTTCTGTGAGGGTAGGCAAGGAACTGGATCAAGTTGTCCAGAGAAGCTGTGAATGCCACATCTCTAGCAGTGTTCCAGGCCAGCTTGGGTGGATTTCTGAGCAACAAGGTCTGGTGGAAAGTGTCTCTGTCCAGGGCAGACAGGTTGGAATGAGGTAGTCTGTAAGGCCCCTTCCAACACAAACCATACCCCGATTCCATGACTCTGTGCATTCCATCAGAGATTGAGTCGTACGAGTAATGAAAATTATATTTAGTTTTCAGAAAATTTTGAATTTCTCTGCTGAATTTTCTCTTCAGCAGCTAATCTCTCTCACATGTTCTGTTTTGCAATGGTGAGCTGTGTGTTTTCAAAGGAGTCAAGAAACAGTTTTGCTGATAACTGTTTACTCTGAACTTCTCTTTTTAAATTCGTTTGTTTAGATGTCTGTGTACTTAACTCTGCATACACAAAATTTAACGAAGACACAAAAATATAATCTTGTCTTTATTAATACACCCTGTATGTTTTTGCTTGCCTTGCTAAAAATGTGTATAATATGAATATGTTTGCATAATTCAGACCACCAAAATGTCTGAACTTATTATTTTAAGGTGTGCTTATTATCAATTCTGTACTTTGTTTATTACATTCATTTTCTGGCTGCATGCCTCTAAAAGCATCATATTCTGAAGCCTGAAAAATTGTGTTGTGTGTTTTCATAGCATTCTTTTCTCCTCTAGATGGCCATATTAATCTTTCTTTTCAGCATATTTGTATAGAACTCACATGGAATTTTGTATAATGTTTTTAATACTGAAATGAAGAAAGCTATATGATCTGCAGGCTTTGTTGGTGTATTTTCATGATGGAATGTTCTAGTAGCACTTTTGGTAATTCTGTGCAATTCAGGGATTCAAATTTTCATTCACAAATACCTGCTTATGGCCAGTGTCTGATGTACTTTATACATTTGTATTGCACATTTGATGCATTTAGATATTTGCGTGTTTTACATATAGATACACAAAATGAAACATAAATTACTACTGTAAGTGTGGGTGCAAGTATGTCTATAGACTGTAAGCCATTGTAAATATAAAACTTTCACAGTGAACTCCTCATGGACAGGCTTAATTCCAGAGTAGCACTAAAGGAAAACGTAATTCAGTAGAAAATCAAGTTGACGACAAATGTCAACATTAAAAGTAAAGTGGTACAAAGGTTTACACCTGAAATCTTCAACTCTTGCACAAAAGACCAAAAGTTTTTAACCTAAGAAAAGATAAATGTGTAACTACAGGATGTATGGCTCAATCTCTGTGCTTAGGTCCAGAGTTCCAGGGTCAGCTTGAAATTTGAAATCTTAATTTTGTCAATAATATTATTTTTGTACTTTGTAATATTATCCAGTGAAGTATAGATACTTACTGAAGTGACCTCTTTTTCCTTTTTTCCTGTTTTCCTGACAAAACTTCCTTTTAGGTTTTTATAATGTGTATCCTACTTCTTACATTATTTCCTACCATTTCAGTGTTGAATATGTAGTACTGTCTTTATGTCCTCCAACTCTTTGTAATATTTTGGAAAAGGGAATTAATATAGATTGTAATATTGCACATTTATTTCAGAAAATAAAAAATAAAAAATAAGGGAGGAGGAAGCAAGCAAAACCAGTGCCATAAGGCATTTCTGCTAACAAAGAATTTATGGATTGAAATAGACATCTAAATAAGGAAGTGTAAAAATTTTATATTTACAATTGACATTAAATTAAAATTGGAAATCTTTGTATTTCATAGTAGAAATAGTTTTTGATATCTATATTAGGATCTTAAATGGACCATGCTTTCTTAATAACTTGAATTTCAAAAAAATGTACAGTATTATATTGAATTGGCCTCTTTGTCTCCAGTAGTGGCTGCTTCCTCAAATTTGAAAAATCAAGCATTATACTGGCAAGTTCTTGTTTTTTTAGTATCTCCATAAGCTTCATAGGCTATGTATTTTCTCTAAGGAAACGGTCGCCTAAATTCCTAAAAGCTGAAGATTTTAAACTTAGAAATGTTAGGATAAATATATTGAAATTACAGTTTTGCAGGCAGATGTCAAAAACTATAGATGGTTCTTTGCTTCTGAAATCAAGATTCTCTGAATCCCCTGAGATGAGATAGAAGAGGAGAAGAAAACAGTTTGGGTTCTTTCATTGTTAATTTCCTATTAATTTCTTAATGCTTAAAGCATTACCTCTTTAACAGCTGTGCAAAATTCCTGATTAGGAGAAGGCAAAGAGAATTGATCCCATTTTGAGGCAAAGTAAGTCACATCATGAAGGAAAAAGGAGTAAGCTCACTTGCTTATTTAGCATACTTAGATGTACTTTATTTAGCTAGAGTTTACCAGTTCAGTACAACCACAGGTTCCATCTCCAGCCTGTTTTAAAATCTTTTTCTAACTTCTCAGTTGTGAAGCCCCCTGGCTGAAGACATGTTATTTCTGAGATTGGCCCAAGTGCCTTACATTTCACAAGGTTTTTTTGAAACATATGGAAGCAGTAAAAGACTGCAGCGAGAAAACATAAGTTCTCTTAAATGAGAATCTGCTGCTCTAGCAGGCATATGCTACTGGATTTTATCCATCTTTTCCATATTGTGAAGGTAGAATATGGTTATTTTTGAAGTTTATCTTCTCCCCTTCTATTCTTCTCTAGGCTTTTGGCACTTTATGTTGATGTGTCTGTGGACATATGTTTGCCTTGTTCCTCAGTGTCAATCTTTGCACGTGAAGGCGACTGTTCTTCTGGAATCTCTTGGATCTAATTCTTTATGCAGCTTTTTGTCTTTTCTTTCTCTCTTGTTAGTTTTCCTGTCTCGGGAAAAGTCTCTTCACTGAATTACTTAAAGTATATATAGAGATTTCCTCTCCATATCTTTCCAATGTAAACACTAAAAGCTCTTTCACAAGCGTCTCAGAAGTGGTATAGAGGTGAATCTCCCCAGTCTGTTTAAGCAGCCTGGCAAGTTTTCATTAGTAAATACATTCTGTGAAGGAGGATCCTACTTCTTCAGACTTACCAAAGTGAGGTGAAAGCCTTTGGACAGGCTGAAAGAGGAAAAATGGATCACTCAGTGAATCCCATAATAACCATATTTTTTGCAGTTTAGTTTCTATCACTATTCCTTGCATGTAAGTAGATCTATTTTCAAGCCAAGTGTGAATGAAAACTTACTGTTTTGAAATTATAGAGTGAGGGCCTCTGTATGGCTGTATTGTGTTCAGCAAAATAGGTCAACAAAGTTCTCTCAGAATTAGTCTCCCTGTAAATTTCAGATACTAAGAATTACAGGCAAAAAAGATGTCTGACATGGAAAAGAACTGTGTACTGGTATTCACACTGGAGGACTGAAAGCTCAGCTGAATACTCAATCATAGTTATTTATCTTCTTTTTCCTTTAATGGGCCTTAAAGAAATAAATAAATTCAATGAAAAGTGTATTTAGAAAGAAGGTGGCCATCCACTTTTTTCTGATATGTCTTTATCATATTACCTGTGAGATTTCTCTGGTGTAACTCCTATTGGTAGTAAATACTCTTTTTGTCCTGCAACTTTGAATAGGCTTAGAGCGTCAAATAATACATTCAAGGTACTTTGAAAGGGTCTTTAGTGAAGAGATTTAAGGCAAGTCTTAAGACACCTTCAGACTAGTATTTCTAAATGCTTCAGAGAGTATTTTGAAGGCTGAGTTATGTCGCAGCTCTGAATACTCCAGATATTCATACTTTGCACTTTTACTGATAGTACTTGTGTATCATCATTTGATGTTATTGATGTACTTCTTGGAGATTTTGGGGGATTTTTTATTTGCAGTATTTCTTTAATTGGTCTAGCTTACTTATTCTTGTTTTTCTATTATGTGGGCATCTAGCCCTGACATTTTTTTATTCTAGGAGTAATTAAAAATCTTCCTGTAGTACAGGAGAGTGCAGTGATGCAGTATTGATGATACAAAGTTCTGGTTCCTGATCATGTGTGTCTGCCTCCTCTGATTAATTGAATCGAGTCTTCATTGGCTCCAAGCCCTTAACAATTGAAGAATGACAGTATCTTGTGATTTTAAAGCTTCTGGGGAGTGTGGCTGTCAAATCCATTGCTATATCAAGGGAATATTTAAGGATAGTTTTGTAAAAAAAGATACTTTGTAATTCAAGGACCTGCAGAATAGTGTCTAGAGCTAACCTGATTTGCAATGCTTTCTACTTAGTGTCTGTGATGCTGTGGGTTTGAGTTTTCTTGTGGTTTTTCTTTAGTCAAGTTTTTGCTTGGGGTTTCATGGAATTTTTTTGAGTTCTAAAGTAGCTTCCTAGTGCATTATGACAGACCTCTATTGTTCTTCTGTAATTGTGGAAGACACTTCTCTTAAGTGCTTGAAATTATGATGCATGTTTCCACAAAATATACTCAACTAAGCATTGCAGAGACTAAGGTGGTTTCAAGATTAACTCTTGCTCTGTCTTTTATTCAGTTTTGCAGAATTCATATATTTTTTTCCTTCCCAAGGAAGTGTAACCCTTTGTCTTGTGAGAAGTTCCTGATAGAAAGGAACTTTTCTTGTAAGTAATTGGGCTATGATCATGTTAGGTTAGCTTCTTTATGTGTATGAATAGCAGACATGCATAATGTTTACAAATTCTTGAGTCCTAGAATAGGCTGAATTCACAGATGGGGGTAGAAAGTACATGTGCAATTCAGTATTACTCATGTAATTTTCTTGAGGAATATTATGGAGGAGGCAAGACATAAACAAAGGATTTAAATGCAAAGGAGATCCATGCCTGAGTTGAAACACAGTTTGGAAGAGAATGGATTTACATTGAGGACTTGTGAGTTTAAAAGCCAGATAGATGGTATCAAAGTTGTGCACAGTCTTTTCAACCAAAGGAAGCATATGAAAGTGCTTGATAGAATGAATTTGGGTAATTCTGAAATCATGAGTTTACCCTGTGATGAGCAGCAGAGATGCTGGGAAAAAGAAAGATGCCATTAAAGTGTGCATATCATCTATTGCTGAGAGAAGAAACCTAGTAACAAACTCAGAGTTAGGGATTATGACAGAATTTTCCACAGAAAAGTTCCTTTTCCAGCTAGACCAACTCCAAAGAGGAGGGAAATCTATCTTCCAATGGGAAAGGGCTTTTTTTTCAAGATCTGCACTAGTGAGCAAAGCAATTTCTCAAATTATGTTCCTCCTGCCAGCATCTTGAAGTCTTTGAAGAAATACCCTTTGCATTGATGTGAAGGCTTTGAAGAAAGTCACCCTTAGCAATGTGATATCTCTGAAGTGATGTAAATCATACATCAATGATAACAAGGAAGTTTCCATTTTATTGTAAACTTATTCTTTCAATAGCTGTCTTATCAATTTGAATCTGGAATTTATGGGAAGATCATTAACTTTGAAAAGTTCAGACTGAAATAGTGACTGAAATAGTTAGTATTTAAAATAGAACTCTACATTCATAAAATGTAGAACTGCTTTGTGATATAGACACAAGAGATAGTGCTATATCAGCAGTAAAGATCACTTCCTTGGTGAACCAAGTGCTTTTGCTGATTCTGGGGCTTCATGCCTCTATCATGGAAGGAGTGACTAAGAAAAAATATTGAACAGTAGACTGGAAATCTCTGTGTAGACATTATTAGGTACATTGGAAAAATGGATTTTACCCAGTACTCTACTTATCTCCTGAGAACAGTCATGCTGCTTGATTAGCACAATACAGCAGTTTAGGTAAATATGAGAACTGAAAACTAGAACAACTTTCATAGAATGGAATCATAGAATGTTTTGGGTTGGAAGGGACCTTAAAGATCATCTTGATCCAAATCCCTGCCGTGGGCAGGGATTCCACCCACTAGATCAGGTTGCCAAAGGCCCCATCCAATCTGACCTTGAACTTTACATAAGAATTTTACAAAATAATGGAATGGCTTACCAATTCTTCCTCCATAGCAGCTGTGGATAAATATGGATACATTTTTCTTACTTCAAAGGTTAAAACCAAAGGATTTTAAACTCTAGTCTGAAACTAAAGTTTGCCTCCCAGTTGTGCATTTTCCCTGTAGGTTAAGGACAGGTTGCCATTTGGATTGTTTGTTTTTATTCTGAGCACATTAGGTTTTAACCTTCTCTTTCGTATGAGAAGAACATTAGGGGGTTTTGCAACTGAACACTTTTTCTGTTTTGTTGCCTAATGTAGATTATTTTCCTTATGCATATGTATCAGTTTCGTAGACATGCTATAACTATCTTCAGTAAGTATTCTCTTGGAATGGTTTAATGAATATTTTGTCCTTTAACAAGTTGAACAATGTTACCATTTTAATCTGATAGCGGGTGTTTTATTGTTAAGATAACTATTTTCATAGCTACTTTGCGTATATTATTGGAGACTATATTGTATCCAATAATATAAACAACAACAATATAAAATTGTGTCTGTAGCTTCTGTGAAGGCAAAGTTCTGTAATTTGTTTTCTTGCAAAATGAGTTCTTATTTGCTATTTGGAACACTTCTGTCTTATAAAGTTATCCTAAATTTTGGGAATTATTGGAATGTTTTCCTTGGGGTAAGGGGTAAGCATGATGTGTTATCCAACTTGAAGTAATTTTTTTGGTTTATGTCCTTTTAGTTTGGGGTGAGCTCTTGGTTTTGTTTTTTTTTGGGGGATGGGGTTGTTTTTTTGCAATTACCTTTCCTGCACTGTATTTACTGGAAATTGATCATTAGCTAACGTCATCGCCATGCTTCTGGTCATTTTAGTGCAGCTGAAGATTATCTGCTATGAAGGAATCATGATCTCATGAAAGCACATAGGAAAACTTAAAGGCAAAATTATTTTATTATGGAAATTCTGATTCTGGTCCTTTGAGAGAAGTTAGCAGACATGCTTAACAGGATATAAGATTTTCTGTGTGGTCACCTATGCCCAATTCAATTAAAGCTTGATCTTTAAATTTGTAGATAGGAAATCTTGCTGCATTCACCTTCTCATCACTTAGTACACTTAGTAGTTCGGCAGCATGTGTTTTTGTGTATATACCTGTACAATTTGCTTGAAAAAAAATACTAATGTCCCAGCTCTCTGTTTTGACCTTTGGCTTCAGTCTTGTTGAACCATTCTAAATTTTGTCCTTAAAAGTATTTTGTAAAAGATTTTCAATTATCATTATTTCCTAATTGTTTTAATTTTTAAAGAAGTTTTATTGCATTCCTTTGCAAATACATCAATTTGTCAGATAAAGGTTAAAAATTAGATAGATTTTATTCATGTTGAAGTCACACCCAGCTTATTTAAAGGCAGCTTTGACTTAGAGTTGCAAGCCTGAGGATATTGATTTGAATTATGCATGACTGTCTGGTATGCAGTTCCATTAACCTGCTGGATGGATAATGTAAACATGTTCAGAATTTTAAGTATCCTATATGAGCGGCAGGTTAAAAATAGAGCTGATAAGAGCATGTGTATCTGAAAAATCCAAATCTTGGAGAATGCAACTACAAAAGGTTCATGTCTTCAAGAGGCTGACTTCAGGTGTGAATTTCTTTCCTTTGAAACTGCTCAACCCGAATAAGTACAGCTGATGTGTGTGATTTGAACAGGTGACACGGTTGCTGTTGGCTGCTGCAAAGCACTGACATCTGTACCAGAAAATACACTCACAACCAAAAGGCCAACTCTGCAACTTCTGGTGAAAAAAAAGGGGTTATATCTGTTCTGGTTTAAATTGGTCAAGATTTACTCTAGGGATCAGGCTAATTTCTTCGTATCTTCAAGGAAGATATGATTTGTAATGATATTTGATTTTGCTCAAACTTTCTGTGGCTTTCTGTTCATGGTTATATCTGGTCAGTTGTTTGGTGACCCCTGTGTTTTGCTCAGTCAGGTAGTAGAAATAATGACTTCTGAAACTTTGTTTTTAAATCCTCAGCACTGTGCTAGTAGGATTTAAAAATAGTATATTTTTACAATTTTGCCCAAGTTCCTGTGGATTTCATTAAAACAAGATCCACTACTCTGGACTGAAAAGTACAATGTCGTCTATGTTACATTTTATAAAGATTTATTGTATCTTAAAGTGTTTCTGTTGCATCTGTACCATTTGTGGCAATTTGATGAGTTAAATGAAAATCAAAAAAATGCTCTTGGCACTTATTTTCAATGTCTGAAGGATACAAACCAGAAAACTAGTCTAATTTTGCATTAATTTTTTCCCACCTTCTCAAAACTCTTTTGCTTGGAATCCTTTGTATTTGGCTTTGTTAAATGCTATACGTAATGCCAGAATGGAACTATTTTTAGACTACAAGAATGAGAGAGGAATAATGATCTCTTTTCCTTGGACTTTACAATTTTCCTTTACTTACAGCTTAATATAGCAATAATCCCATGAAAATTTGCAAGTATACATATGACTTAAAAGCCATTCTCGATGATGAAGTTGATTATACTGCTCTGATATTTTTTTTTTCTTTTCCTCTCAACTCTTGGTTGATGAATTGTATATCCACACAAAAATTTGGCTGGCGGATAATTCTTGGGTAGTACTGGTAAAATTTGAAAAGGTGCTTTGTGTCAATGGTCGCTTTCCCTCTTAACTGAGGAATAGTTCATCTGTTAAGAGACAGGCATCTAATGCTCCCCTTCACAGAAACTCATCATCCTGCTATTTGATAATAGCTGTTATTTCAACTGTTTTCAGAGTGAAATTCCTTTCACTGGCAATAAGAAGCACTGCTCTCCATCAGCTGCTTGTCCTGGTGCCATTTCTTTCCTGTTAAGAGAAGGCACTTTAAAGAAGAAAATATTTTGAAGAATAGCAACAGTAGTTGTCATAAGGCTTAAAGGCAATCTGTTGGCCACAGAAGTCTAGGGAACTACGGTGGCAATTTCCAGAGAATGTCAGTATCTTAAAAAGGAAGAACTTTAAGAAGGATGGTGACAATGGTAGTGATTTCTTAAAAGAAGACTACTTTGCACTTTAACTCTTCTCAGAGACGACTGGGGGAATCTCTTGTATGTTTTTGTGCCCAGTGAAGATAATCCAGGAGAATATTATACAGAGCAGAGGCAATAGCATGTGTAACAGTGAATGTAATGGCCTGAGTACTAAACCATTCTGTAAATATCTCCACTGTTCCAGGTGCTCTTTTTTTTGTAAGTGGTTCTGACAAAAAACTGCAAAACTATAATATTTTGATAGCACAGATGACTTAGCATAAATGCCACAATATAGCAGTCAATTTTGAGTTCCTTTTCCTTGTTCTCTAGCTTTCAATCACTTTTAAAAGAAATTTTCAGGGGACAAAAAAAAGAAGTGAGATTTAATTCTAGTTGAAAGTTCACAGTAAAAATATTATGTGGCTTTTTTTTGTCCCCAAAAGGACATTTGAGACAGTTAGAAGTTAAATGTAAAGGTTAAAAGAAATCCAGGGAAATATAAGTCTAGCCTACATTGACACTATTACAAAAATGAAAATGTTTAATATTTCTTTACTTCATAAAGTAAAGAATTTATGGAAAACTTGCAGAAAACTTGCAGAATGATGCGGTTATTCCATAACAGAAGCAAGGGTAAGAGTCTGGGGTTTATGCATCAGTGTCTCTGGCTCAGATATTTTACTTCAAATTCTCTGTGTTTTAAAGCAGGCTTGAGCCTATGGGTGTGAAGAAATCAAACACGTCTTTTTTTGTTGAATGTTTTATTGTAATACTTAGAGCAGCTTAGATAACTGAGGGAAAGAGGCAAGAGTAGCATTTGTCTACTCAATCTTCACTCTCTTTCTTGCTTTTAGTTGCCATTATGACACTCATTTATGCAGTTGATGTCTTTCCAATTATTTAATGCATTGGAAGTTGGGAGACAGTTCTGAGTCTCTATCAAGTTCGTTACAATAAATTTGTTTTTCCTTCTGGTTATTCCCCTTTACTTTTCACACATAAATTCAGATTATGCTATCAGCACTTGGTTTTTGAATACTGTGTAAATTTTGCTGTCTCAGTGAGAGTCTTTTGTTTTTAAGAAGAGGTCAGAATACAAAAAGCATAATGGGAAAAATCTGTTTAACTGCCCTCTTCTACACTGAATAACTACAAATTATTCCCAGCTTGTTGGAAAGCAATCTGCACTTGAAAATGTCCATAAGAAATTGGTATAAAAAGGGAGTTTAGGGGAGTTCTATTTACTTTAGTTTATGCATAATCTCAGAGTTGCATGCAATGTTTCTGTGACTCCTTTCAGAAATGCTCATCGAGATTTGCCGTGTTTTACATCTTCTGTGTATATACTGATGTAGAAACACTTAAACTCTGCCAACTCAAAATAAGCAGCAAACTCAGAATGATTGTGCAATCCCATTTTCATTTCAACACTGTTTCAGTGTTGGTCAGATTAAATTAATTTATGTCTGTACATTTTTTATCCTTTTGTTTTCCTTGAGCAAAATTCCTGGATTTCAGACAGAAAACAACCTGCTTGTTTATTTCATTACAAATGGTAGTATATGGCATACTTGAATTTTTTTTTTTTGGGGGGGGGGGTGTGGGGGGGAGAGGAAGACAAACACTTGAAGGGGTTAGATATTCATCCTGTATAGATGGCTTAGATTCCTACTGTGCCAGTTTTCTGGTGTTCGATAAGGCACACAAAGCAGTTGTGGGAGAAAGCATATCACTTGTATCCATGGTAACTCGAAAGATACTTTGGAACTCAAAAGGATGGAATAAGCTGGAGTAATAGGTCTCATTATAAGGGCAAAATACATAAAAGGTTCAGGCATATGCTTTTAATTAGTTGCCAAAAATAGCTGGAATCAGGGATGATGCAATGAAACAATAATTCTTGGTGTTAGAAGTGAGCAACACTTGAAATCTAAAAGATGTGCTCAGATGAAAGGCTTTATCTTACCATCTTATGGGTATTCAGTCCATGAATACTAATAGGTTTGCAAAGGTTTCTTAATCATGCCTAGGACATGAGAGTGCACACTGATAAAAGCTCCTTCAAGTCTCATATCACTGTAAGTTTCTGAAGTTCCATAGTGATGTTAATTCTCATGGCAGTGATGCATCTTCTTATGAATAGTATGTGCAAAGCATCCTCTCCTGTCTCACAAGGGCACTGCTGGAAAAGTAAATGTAATGTGTGCTTCTATGTAGGGATAACAAACAAATTGTTGAAAATGAAGATGAATTTGAGATTTAAGAGCCCATATTTTTCAGAATAAGTAATTTTAATTAATTTTAAAATAGGAAGGTAAGCAATGGGGAGAAGTGTAAAAACTTGAATGGATGGACTAGAATAGAATACCAGAAAACAAAAATAGTGCAATATATGAAGTACAAGACATGGGATATTTGAATAACCATTTTAATAAAAATATTTTAATATGGTGAATAATTTTGAAGTTTTCTATTTGAACATCAGTGTTTGTAAGGAATCCATCTTGTATTGCAGTGCAATTCTCCACATTATTTCCTCTGTTGCTATAGAAACTAATTCTAGTGCAGCTGTGATCGCTTATCAAAATTCTAATGTTTCAATAACCATTTCTTATTTTGAGTTATTTAAATAGCCTTGTCTTACTTTGAATCAAACTGCACATTTCATCACTGCTGAATCGTTGACTGGTCAAAATGTTAGTGCAAAGTGATGGCAAATGCTGTGGGGTTGTGGTTTGGGGTTTTTTTTCCTTTTTGCTATCGAAGCTATCATACTTATTGTTAAAGTTTGAATAACAAGCAAATTAAGGCTCTTTTCATTTGTTAAATTTTAAAGGTCAATATTTGCTGTCTAAATCAGCATTTTGTAATGCACATTACTTCCCCACTGTAGTCTTAATTATATTTAATATTTCATAAACCTTAAATGGTTCCTGTTACTGGTATGGGGCCATGGGGGGGTGTGTGTGTATGTATATATGTGTGTTTACATATATGTGTGTGTAAACATTTTTAGGATGCTTTGAAGCTAAAAGTATATGTCTTGACATTTCCATTTTGTTTAAATAAAATTTTCAACAATACTACAGTAGAATGGCACCAGTTAGCAAAGTATTCTGGATCTCTTTTGCTCTTTGTATTATTTGTTTCTTTGAGATTGGGTTTAGGGTTCTTTTTTAGTGTTGGTAGTGGTGGATTTTGGGGTTTTTTTTATGGGGTTTTTTGGCTGGCTGGTTGTTGTTTGTCTGTTTCTAACAATGGAAGTGCTACGCTGGTAGATCATATGTATTTAATGCAGGATGCAGCAACATTCTAATTGTAACCCATGTTAAACATCATTCTGCTGTAGGGCTTAGATCTAAAAGCTTCACTGACACCAAATTCCAAGGAAGGGTGTGATGGTAATTGGCCTGGAGACACGTGTTGTATACTTTCTGCTGCTGTAGCACAGCTACTGAAATGTTCCTGTCGTACTTCTCAGGCTAATCACTGACTTTCTAATGAGCGTACACTAATTTCATGTAGAGTGAAATAAATAATTTTCAATTTTGAAATTATCATACAAACATTTTGCAGCTGTAGCTGTCACTTTGATTACTAATTAACTGCTGTGCACCACCTTTAAGTCTCTTATTCTGCAAGCAGCATCAAACAGTAATTTCAAATTAGGTATATAAATTTTTTCTAGTATAAGAAAAGTCAATGAGAAAAAAAGTTTGGTGGATAGGCATATTTTCACTCTGCCAATGGCTAGTAAATTTATTATTGTGAGTATAAGACCAGGACAACATCATTTTACAGATAGTGTTTTGGGAAGTTCAGTGTGTTGAAAAATGACTGTTCCTTGATTGTTTAGTACTGTTGTTTGTTTGGGTGGATGACCTGGAAGAGCAGCTCCTCTCCTGTTTGCTGTGGGCTGAAACATCATGCTCTAGGTCGTAGGAGCCCTTCTGCAGCTTGCCCACTGTTTTTTCATCCTCATAAGCTCTTGCTTAGCTCTCAAGGATGGTGCTGTGGCAGATTGAAAATATCTTTACCAGCCAGACTCATATTCATTTAATCTTGTCAAAATGCAGAAAATTACCTATTTTGTGAATTGTATGACAGCTATGGAAACATAGCAACACCTACATCATACATTATATGTAAGCCTAGGAAAGCAACTCATCAGTGGGAGGTCTCAGAAGTGCCGCAAAGAAGTGCAAGAAATTTAGTTTTGAATAATTGTGTTTCTTTATGCCTGGAGAAACTTGTTTGAGACCTTGCTGGAGTGAGAACAGACTGACATGCTCCCTGCTGCTTAATCTGTGCCTTTTCTGTGAATTCTTTGCCCTCTTACTGGGTATGTGAAGGGAAGATACCTTGGTTTCGAAGCATATCCATTTCCTGTAATTTCACAGTGTCTAATTTGCCTTTCTTTTTCTGGGAGTTAGCTCTGTAAATGATACTAGAACCATTCCTAAGCATACTTTCTGCACACATTAATATCTAAAAGGTTTTAGAAGAATTCTTGACCACTCAAAGACAATGTTCTTCTATTGTTGACCCATTAGGTGCTCCTGCAGACTGAGATCCTAGTACATTTTTTCTGGTTTCTAGCTTTCTAGCTGCTTTTTATTTGGTAAAGTTATGAGACCCATTTCAAAACAAAGCAAAAAAAAATCTGATTTTTTTAGAATGCTTTTTCCAGAATACTTTAATATACTGCAGCATAGGCAGTCCCTTTTATTAGAACAAGTCACTGAGCCAGTGTGTCAAGGAGAGAAGGAGTGAAAGTGCCTGAATAGATCAGACAAATTAAGGTCCTTTGGAATTGTAGGATCTGAATAAATAATTACCACTATCTTCCCACCTAAAGGAAAAATAACAATAAATCTAAATTATAAATACAAAAATAAATGCTTATTGTGGGAAGTGTCTTGCCTCTCCTGGAATGTAAGTAGCTGTGTTCTCTAAGTTGTGCAGATTTTCACCTACAAATATGGATATTTCCACCCATCAGACATCACTGATTTCTCTTTTATCTCTTTGCTCTGTTGACATTGCTTTTTTCTCAGATCTGAACTACTTTTTTTGCATGTCATATGTTGTTTTATTTTCCCGTTCCTCCACCTTTCTTCCCCTGTCATTTTTGCTTTGTTATTTTACCTGTTTGTAATTTTTCATCCCTGCTTGCATCTTCTGTTCTTTATTTCTTTCTTTGCACTTTTTCTCATTTTATACAGATCTACTAAACTTCTCTCCCTTTATTTGTTTTATTTGACAACAAACAACTTTTTTTTTCTAATCATTGCACTGCTTTCTCCTTTAGCCTTTTTTTCCCCTTATTCCATGTACTTTTTGTTTTCCATCTGCATGATTTATTTTTTATTTTCTGTTCCTTCTCTTCCACTGCAAAGCTGATGATATTGGAAAATTCTGCAGGGGTATATATATGGGACTTTTTCATATTGGTGGTGGTATTAATTTCAAGTGAATTTTAGATTAATAATAATTTAAAAGCCTGAAGTATAAATAAATAAATTAAAACTAAAAAACAATCAAACAAAACCAAACCTTCAAAAACCAACAGAAGAAATGGCTAGAGTATTAGTTGTAAAATACTTGGTTTCTGTTTTTTCTGTTCCACAGTTCTCTGAAAGCTTTCTGAGATGAGGAGCACTTCTGAGCCAGATTCACAGCAATCTTTATTATTTAGTTTTCACCCTATGTTTCAGTTCTCCATCCCTAAAATGCCAAATATGTTAACTTCTACTGTTGTAATACTACCATTATCCACCATAATATATATTTTACTTATATCTATATTAGCAGCTGTGAGATAGCCAAATTGTGATCATATAGCTAGCTGAAGTAGATGGGCAGAAAATTTAACTCATGCCCTACTGAAATGGTTCATGTGTAATCCTTACAGTGCTGCTTTGTTAGTGACTCACTCCAACAGAGCATCCTTTGCTGTCAAAATTGCTGTGAAAATGAGGCAAAGGAATCAAGTTTTGTGTTCCTATTCTGTAAGCAGTTCTTGATGGAAAGTCTCTTCTATGGTTCATTTTCACCTGTTAGGGTTAATAAATAGAAAACTTAAATGATGGGAAACTTTATGCTTTTTTTTTTTAATTGCAAAATGCAGCTACCAGGGTAAAGGCATTTTTAAGAAACCATGAAATTACGGCACTTAAGTTGCAGGAGGAGTTCTAAATAAGAGAGTAGTTTTATTTTACTTAAAATAAAAGTGTGGAAAAAAGAATGATGGAATTCTGATAGGTAAATACTCTAAGTAGCGTATATACTGCTGAATGGATCATTTTTATATCAGTAACTGAATTAAGATCTTGAAAGGGTTTTGTACCTCTTAGAAAACTTTTTGTATTTGTTTTTTTTTGTCAAATATAAAACTAAATGTGCCTGAAATGAGCTACAAAACCTTAAAATACTCAAGAAAATTTTTCACACAACATATTAATCTTGCTTTCTAATCATGCTTTGTTTCCTCATTTGAGACTGAACAAAGTGAGAGCAGGAATATTACAGGAATATTAGCTGTGTGTTACAATACTTCACTGGGAATTAATTTTAGACCACTGTGGGATTTTTTCACCTTTTCAGCACTTCATTGCTGCTCAACTCCTGTGCCTAATACCACAGCAGTAGTAGAATTAAACTGGACTGGAATTAGAGCTTTAATTTAAGGTGATAACTGTACTCAGAAGAAGTATAGCAATGACAGGAAAATGTTTCCTAAGCCCACATCCTGCTGCTACTGTTTAGAGGTATGAGGGAGATGCTGCTGTGCACATATTGGTGAGAAATTGGGGTTTTCAGGGGCCTGGGATGCTTTACAGTGGGGGGAGTTTTCAAAGCTTTTAGCTGTTAATGTCTGAATTTCCTTTAAGCATCCATAAATGCTGGTGAGAGAGCTGAATTTGGGAGAATTTTCGCAGAGATGATGAAAGGCATTTCCTTGTCACAAAGATACTCCTAGGATTTCAAAGCTGGTTGTCAATCACCCTCAGCAAGCAGGACTTCTATTTTAAAAGAGGAAAGGATAAATAAAAGGAAGATTCTATGAATTCATTTAACTTATTACCTTTCTGGAAGTGATATTTTTCTAACAATTTTGATAACTTGGGAAAAACAAACAATGAGCAGAGATGCATAGGAATACTTGTTCATTTATTAAGTTAGCCGACATAGTGATCTGAAAAGGAGTGTAAAGGAAAGTTGCATGCTTATAGAAATAGTAAAAGTGAATCCAGCATCTAAATGGAAAAGAAAATACATTTTTGTACCTGAATGGGCATACTTAGTACGTATGCTTTACCTAAGGAAATACAATTATGGAAGGGAAAGCAAACAATTTCACTTCTTAAAG
Source organism: Toxostoma redivivum (assembly GCA_013397375.1). Taxonomy (NCBI): domain Eukaryota; kingdom Metazoa; phylum Chordata; class Aves; order Passeriformes; family Mimidae; genus Toxostoma; species Toxostoma redivivum. Next base: position 567,345 of record VXBI01010446.1, on the reverse strand, counting down.
ATTGCAGCTTTCAAAAAGCTTTAGAGCTGGATGGAGTCTCAGAAAACAAGAGGGTTTAAAAGCAAAAAAAAAAAAAAAAGGAAAAATTGTTCTGGAGCTTGATATGTTGATATTCACATCAATAAAATATTAAAAATGTTGAACCATTAGATTTAAGCATTATTTAGATGTATTCTGGACAACTGAAAAGTATAAATACAAAACCAGGTAGCAGAACTTCTTCCCATTCCAATTAATATCAATGCTATAAAACAAACCAGAGAATGATACTTAAATTAAAAACACATTAATTCAATAGATGGCAATGTATAATTTTCCTTGAAAGGCGACAGAAATATTTGGGAAGGAAACAAAAGAATGTCTTTGACAGCTAGTTTACGATAATGCTTTTAATAATGTATTTGTAGTTAAAATGTTATAAATGGGGCTAATTTTGTAAAGAGATTTTTTTCACTAGTTCTAGGCTTTTCTGTATTGCCCTGTAAAACACACCATAAATTCTTACAAATAAGAAGTGCTCTAGTAAGTACAGAGAGCAAAAAGGAAAAGAATAAATTTCTTTTTTAGGGAAACAAAACCGAGCTGTAGTTCTACAGACTCAGTATGTAAACAGACACAATAAAAAAAATATACTGTGTGTGTTTCAAATATTTCAGTTGGTCTTAGATCTTTCCTGTGGAAGGAAATTGAAGTTTTAAGGACTGGACATGAAGATAATTTTATCATTTTGAATTACTTTTATTTAAAAAGCAAAAGAGAACCTTTTTATTACAGGAATGACCAATAGCATTAACTTGAGAGAGTGAGGGAAATGCAGTGCTAAGAGCATCATGTGACATCAGGTATAAATAATTGCAATGCTGTTTTGATTTCCATAGGTCTTGGATTAAGCTCATATTGTATGGAATTTTCTAAATATTAGGAAACAGAATTATCTATTATTGGGAAAAAAGCCCCAGTCAAACAGATATGATACTTTTTCTTGTTTGCTATGAATTGCCTAATGTAGAAGATCAGCTCTGAATAGAAGTCTAAAATGTGGTAAATGCAAGAAGAAAGAATTTTTTTTCAGTTGTCCATAATGATCTCATACCACTCCTATATTCCCCTTTTTTCATTAAGTATGACTCATGCCATTATTCTTTCGGGAAAGGAATAGAATAATGCCAAGATAATTTGTTGTACTGTAAAGTAATTTGGGTTTTGTCCTCACAAAAATGCATGTAAGCTTTTAATTTTAAAGGAAAGAGAGGCCTGAGGTTTCATTCAATATTTAATGTTTATATTTTATACTCCCTGTAATGTGGAGTAATTCAGTCAACATAATATTTTTGGATGGTAGAAAAGTTCAAACATGAAAATTCCATTTGGGCTGTCTGTGCTGCCTATCAGAAATCTCTATGGGTATTTAATCATTCAGAATAAGAAAGGTTTCTTTAATTTTTAAACATGTATTTCATTTTATGTTTTATTTAAATTGTCTTAACATTTACATAGAACCCCTTGAAGGCTTGAAAGCTTGAAATTTACGTTTGATTAAAAAATAAATGATTATGTAGCAGAGTGCGAGCAGAGATATATTAGAGAAAGGAAAGGTACCATTTGAGTATGAAGATACTCTGACAATTACAAAATATGACTTGCAAAAATTACTGATTTATGAAGTGATTATTTATTTTAAAGGAACTGGAAGCCAGATTCCAATAGGGGTGTTGTGGTACTGTTGCCTCCCACAACAATATGAATTTTTAAAGAAGTACTGTACATGAGAAACTCAAAGCAGCAGTGTAGTTAATGATGGCTTATGAGACAGAGGAATTAAAGGCACAAGGTTACTTTCTTTTTCCTTGTTAAGAGATGTGTGTTCTTGGACTTGCTCAGGAAATATGGGCTAAGGGAGGCTGCGTTGGTGCTGCTGCTGTGAACTTCTGGGAAAAATAATTATGATAGGAAAGCCTAAATGCTGTAAACAGGTGAAAAGGACATCAGCAGCTGCATGGTGAAAAGTGCAGCCTAGCACAGTCCATGAGAGACCAGAACAGAGAGGAGAAATGAGCAGCATTGCAAGAAGCCATTTCAAGTAGCAACTGAAAACCTAAAGCATTTCTTATGATAAACTTCTGCATCTTTAAACTTTGATTTAAAGTTTAAAAACTTTTTAAATGACTAAAATTTTCTGGATTTTCTCATAGTTATCAACTGTATGTTCCAGGAATGCTCAGTTTATCTAGGTTGCTGTGTCAGATTTAACTTGTGAGTCTGTTGAGGTTGATGGCAAGGTATGTATCACCCCCTTTGACTTGCAGTCTGTCCAACAGGGGCTTATGAAAACAGATGAACTTTCACTGCTTAACAAACAGCACTAAAAAGAAGATATTTATTTACTTCTGGCTTAAACGTGCTAATGACCGTTTACATGCTGTAATTCTGAGTGTGCCAGCAAAATGCTAATCTGCTCAGGTTTGTGAGGTATTTCATTTATGGTTCTGGTTTCTTCAGCTATTAAGCAAAGTCATTACTATCACCACTAAGTGAGTGTTTTCTCAGCTGACTAAGGGAGGATGAAAACTTTTATTAAAGCAGCTAACCCTTTAAAAAGCGTTTATTCAAATCTTCCTATACACCAATACACTGTATTCTCAATTTAGAATTTACCAAATACTCATAACTAAACAAATATAATTTCACTCATATCATGAGAATGTCAAGTATTTTCTCATACTTTGGGTGGAGAGCTGAATGTGAATTTCTTTCTATTTGTCTTTTCTCTGTTATGCCATTTTCTGGCTGGTAGGAACTTCAGACTAAACCTGATTTGATTTCTTCATGACTGTATCATATTTCCACTTTTGGGACATATGTTGGCTTGTTTTTTACCCTATCTAGTCCAAGGTGATGTGGTTATTTAATATGATTAATTTCATTTACAAATGAATTTACAAAAAGTATTTTCTATGTGATTTGAAACTTGCATAGAAGCAATGTGATGATTAATTTTAGATTTTCAGTGTAACAATTTGCTTGTAACTCTTTAGCAGATAGTATTAACCAAGTTCAGTGGTCTTTGGGAGGTGTTCTTTGGCTTTTTCACAGTACAGAAGTATACATAGCTGTGTCTGAAGTTTACACCTTAAATAAAAGGTACAAGGTATGTAACACACAGGGGTTTCATGTGTAAATACGCACATACTTGAGATCATGCTTGCTTTTCAGCTCCAAATATTTCTCCCCAATACATTTAGTGGTAAGCCAGCAAGCACTAGCAGTGGTTTTGTTTTTTAAACTTTGATACATGTGCTAAATTTTATTAGATAGATTGCCAAAGTTAGTCGCTACTTCTGAGTAATTTTTAAGGAAAATACCCAGGATCAGATATTTAGTATTGTTGTATTCACTACTGTCTGTGATATCATTTGGCTTTGATATCATCAGTCACTAGAATATCTCAATGGAATTCAAATCTTCGTGGTTTTCAAAGAACTGTAACAAAAAAAAATTGTTTTGTTGCATCATTTACTGTTGGAAGGGGAAAGTTAAAATGATACATTTTCACCTTGAGAATTAATTTGAAAACTTAGATTTCCTTTTATGTAGAGAAGGCTGTTGTTCAAAAGCAGTTTACACCTCTCTAGACAGAGTTTTCCTCCCTAGGTTTTAATCCCAAATATTAGTTTTAAGAATTTACATGCTATTTCAGTTTGTTAAACTGCAGTTTGAAAAATATGTAGTTAAAACCTGCTCTGGTGTTTTAGCTTTTTCTGGGATTTTTGAATCACAGCTGGTTAATAAGAATTTTGCCTTCACTTCCACACCTGCATTAAAAGCATCTTTTCTGTCACACAGCTTGTACAGTTTTCCCATAGGGACATATAATGGAGTTCATCAAAGTGAAAAAAGTGAGTCCCACAGTCATTTATTTACTCATGTAAGATAATAATGGTGTTGATAGTTACCTGGACATGCTTTCATTTCATTAGACTATGGGAAAGCTGGGCGTTAAAAATTCTTAGCAGACTTGGTGACAAGTGAACAGAAACTCAGGGCTGCCAGGTGGTTACTGTGCTGTTTGTTGTCTCTTGGCAACAATGAGCAGAAATGCTGTTTTTCTGAATTTTCTAGAATATTTAATTCTATAGATTATGACAAGAAGTCTAGTTTTCATGGTATAAACAGTCAAATTGTACATATTATTATTTTATTATTATTGAAATACCAGTTTAGATTCTAAAATTATGTCTATCTAGTTTCATAGGCACAAGTTGTCTATTCTTCATAGGTAAGGTTTTATGTTTATCTGCTAGACAGATGACTACAATTCAAGTATGGGATTCCCTGCTGTCTGTATTTTTTCCCAGCTCTTTGGGACTGGATTTTCAAGATTTAGTAGAACTGGCTCACTAACAGCAGAAGACTTTTTGCAGGAGGGCTGGAACAGTATTTGGGAATCATTCTGAATGGCAGACTGGCTCTGATGGGTTTATCAGAGACAAGAGGGTTCCTGACAGTGGTTTCATCTTGTAGGAGTGTTTTAATTACGTGTTTGCCATGGTTCTTTTAGGAGCTGTTGAAACAGAGAAGAGCCCTGCATTCCTCAGTTAATACTTTCTTTAACTTGCTTGTTCGGTAGGTTTTTCTGTGAGTGAAATGGTATGTTTGACACCAGAAAACATTTTTCCTTTGAAATTTTTATGTATAAGGTAATTCTTTATGTCAGGGGCATTGAAATCTTCATTGAAACCTCTATAGAAAATGTAAATGAAATATGAGACAGTTCTTTACCTGTCCTTGATATTCCTTTCATTTCAGCTGCTGCACACCTTGCTGTCTTTTCCCAATACTATTCAACTGTGTAATAATGCACAGTAAAATATGAGATAAAAGATTGAAGTGTAGTTGTTTTGAGTTAACTTTCTGTGTCGGTAGCCATGCATCAGGTTTAATTTCTGAGATGTATAACCACATTTTTATCTATCTATCTAGTGTGAAAAGCAAAGATGGTCAGCATCAAGTATTCATCCCAAGCACAAGATTGCTCATGATCCTTTTTCCACTGTCTTTAGTGATAGAGGTAGTGTGTAACTTCCAGACACTGGATACATACCCTTTAGTTGTCTTTAATAACAAGTAATAGAGAATCTGAGACACTGCTTCACTTTCTAAATTCTCTAGTGAGCAGAGCTGACTTGTGTGAAAGGTTGTCTTTTTTAGTACCTTACTTGTCTTCAGAGTTTGAATTAGTATCTCCCTGGTGGGCAACTGTATGGGAGGTAATCAGCTTGATATCATGGCTTTAGGGAGTGCATTTTCTTTCTATAATTGGCCTACATTCCATCTGCACAGAATCTGACTTAAGATATCCAAAGGTTTTTGCAAGGTAAGCATCCCTGAAATTCAAGCTTAGAATTTTTGTCATATCATATCTGTGCTATATTTATTTACATGTGGTTTGCACAATCCATTCTGACTATACACTTAAAACTTTGCTTTTATCTAAATTTCTTTCATCTGAGAGATCACTCATTTCCGTTTTTAACAATTTTTTTTCAGTAGTATTTTTCATCTGATTTGAAATTTAAAGTTTTTTTAAAAAAAATACATACATAGATTTTTAAATTCTCTGTCTGGGCATTTAGATTTACATTTTCCACAGCACTGTTTGAACAGCAAATAATCAGAAAGTAAGTAAAGCATTTTCACTTATTCTCAGCAAACTGCATTCAGAGGATGAGAAGAACGCCTCCGCTGGATGAACTGCAGCCGCCTCCGTACCAGGATGACAGTGGCTCTCCTCATCTTTCCTGCACGCCTTCTGAAGTAGGAGACAGCAAATGTGAATATTCCCAGTGTAGCAACAGCCCAAGGTGCTCATATAAGTGCCCAAGTGAGGGAAGCACGGGACATGAAATAGAAAGCTTTCATAACAAAGGATACGAAGAGGATGTTCCGAGTGACAGCACAGCAGTTCTTAGTCCAGAGGTAAATGAAAACACTTCAGTGTGGTGAAGCACTTTTTAAATCTAAAGATCAATGCACAGTTACACAGGCACTCATACTGCAGCTCATTTCATTAAAAAAAAAAAAAGTTTGTCAGCAAATATGACAATAGGATTTCAGACTGTTCAGATTGCTGTAGTTATCTTTATGGCACCTTAACTTTCAAATCAGGTCCCAGTATGAGTGAATTATTTTTTAAACCATTTAAAACCAGTCAGAAAATTTCGTCACACTGTAAGGACTATAGGCAAAATTCTTCCACATAGTTTTTCAGACAACCCAAATAAAATTTCTGCTAATGCTTTTTCAAACTGAACACCCCAAAATGTAAAAAGTTTTATGAGGGGGGGAAAAGAATTACAAAAGTTGGTTTATTTTTCTGTTGATATGGTATAGTGATTTGGGTCACTTAATGTTCCTGTTTTTCTGCTATAAATTGTAATGACATATAAGTATTTTTTTCTGTGAAGAAACCATCTTTTCTGACATGTATTTCATTGAAATGCCTTTAACAACCAGTTACTGCACTGACATCTATGGGTAGGTCTAATTAGTGATGCCATGTGCAGAAGAAGCTCTTCTGGTACAAATTTGTCTTTTGTTGCTACCAGAAGTTTTGAAGTGCATGTTAGAGCTCAGTTGGTAAGCTGAAGTTGTGTACCTGGAATGTTGGTGCAAGGTCTGGAAGGCCCAGCTGCAGGCCCTTCCCATTTTGTGTCACTCCAGCTGTTAATGTAAGCATATTCAGTAAGAACTGAGAATGCTGCCAACTTTTTTTATAGCCACTCAAAGCTTCAGGAGTGAAGCCTTTAGAGGAATGCATTCCCACAGTTATGTGGCAGCCAGGTTAAAATAAGAACATTTCTTTGCACAGAAGGCTTTGTTTTGGCATCTGTTTGTTCATATGAACTAGCTTATCTTTTGTAATATGAAGACACTCTTGAAATACCTTTGTTTTACACACGTGGAATAATTTATTGTATGTGCAGTAGGTTGACCTGTACTTGTAAATATCTTCTGTTTCAGTATCCCTATCAAACTGGCTGTTGTAACTTTATAGAGGATCAGTATTTTATTCAAAACTTGAAGTGACAATAAACCATCTGAATTTTAAGTTTTTAATACAGTTTTAGGACTAATGAGGTTTACAGAAAGCTCAGAAGATGAGTTCAAAACAGACGCATCTTCTACAGTTGCAGTAATTTTTGCAGTAATGCCACAATAGTGACATCCTTGGCCATAACAGAGGGGTTGGAACCAAAAGATCCTTAATTAGGTCCCTTCCAACCCAAAATCTTCTGTGATTCTGTGTTTCTACGATAATTTTTGGCATATTCATACAGCTCTTGTGGACTTCAAGAGGAGCTGTGTGTGCAAGTAGGTTTGTAATTCCTGTATTCTTTGCTGATGTCTCACTGTGTTTTCAGTTATTGGCTGTCTCTTCAGGCAATAGAATAGGTGAACTTTAAAATACGTGTGTAAAATAGGTGAAATAAGGTGGTTTTATCTTGTAACAAATATATATACTTATTAACATAAAAAGGACACAGAAGAAGAGATCATTACAGCTTAATTCAACCTGAATTCAGACTGATCGGCTCCTGGCTTGTGGTGGTATTGGCCACGTAAAATCTTGATTTCATCTTGACTGCCAGTCAGCCATCTCCTTGGGTTTTCAGTGCTTAATAACCTTGTTTATGAAATTAACAAAAAGATCATAGTGCCTTCATATTGTCTGGAATAAACCATATATTCCCATGCTAGATTTAATAATAGAATACAATAAATAAATAAATAAATGGCTTTTTCTTCCTTCTTCTTCAGGATATGTCAGCTCGAGGATCATCTTCACAGCTTCCTAAACCTTTTGATCCTGAGCCAGTAGCTAAATATGGCACACTGGATGTGACTTTTGACTATGACTCACAGGAACAGAAGCTTTTGGTGACAGTGACAGCTGTCACAGACATTCCAACATACAGCAGGACAGGTGGAAGCTCATGGCAAGTACACCTAGTTCTTCTCCCTATAAAGAAGCAGAGAGCAAAAACCAGCATCCAGCGGGGACCGTGCCCTGTCTTCACAGAGACATTCAAATTTAATCACGTTGAGTCGGAGATGATTGGGAATTATGCAGTTCGCTTTCGACTGTACAGCGTACGGCGCATGAAAAAAGAGAGGATTGTGGGAGAAAAGATTTTTTACTTGACAAAATTGAATCTTCAAGGGAAGATGTCAGTGCCAGTGATACTGGAACCTTCGTACAGTCTGCCTGTGAGTATTAAATGAGGCAGAATAAGAATGCAGTGAGATACAGTGTCCTGAATTCTGAATAAGAATAGTGTGTATATTTATAGAGTCATCACATCCACTCAGTTTTTTGAACAGTCATAGCACTGCTTTAGCACAATGAAAATTTCTTTGGAGTTTTTGTAAGTATATTCACTTTCCACCTGCAAAAGCTGGACATATTTTTCCTTTTAATTATTTAGAAATTTCCAGTCCATAAATAGGGATATAGTGGTGAGTGTATATATCCATGCATATAAATATGTATATGTATATAATAGTATTATCTTTACCACCTGCAGCACTTCAATTTAAAGAGAAAAACACACCAGAGTGGAAGAAAAAAGAAGCTATACTAGCAAATGTCCTCCATCTGTTGCAATTAAGTCTTGGTTGCAAATAGGTACTTTCCTTGAAAGAAAGACAGGAAAGAGGAATTTTGAGAGTATAAAGCCATCTGGAATAACTTCACATCTAGAACCTAGAACTGATTGATTTCTGGTTCAGTCTGAAGTGAAAAGTAATTGAAACTGAAAAGAATTTTTTCTGAAAAATCAACTACCTGTCTGATGACCAAAATTATTCGTCCCTCAAATAATATTTGTGAGCAAAGCAACAGTAATTAAGGATAAACATAGGTATCATTATCAATAAACACAGAAGATCACTAAACTGGCAGTGATCATCGTCTTCTTTTTTTTTTTTTTGGTAAGAATTTAAGTATCCTTTTGTCCAGAAAGAGAATTTTTGTCATGTGGTCTAGGCATCCTAGACTAGGAATGCTCGAGTATTCCTTGCTTAAGAGTTGCATATATGCTATATTACAGATATATTTTGGGGGAAAAAATGATGTTTATCAAGGATATCCATATTTGGTCATTGTTGTATGTATTTTGTGGGATTTTTTTTAATCAATAAAAGAAAAAGAAGGGGAGAAGAGAAAGAAAAATATGTTTTTTAGGTGAAGCAAAGCAATTAATTTGTTCTGCATTTTGAAAAAAAAAAGTTTAGATCAGCTGAAATGGCATTTCTGGTGAACATGAGTATTGCCAGAGACTCAAAATAAAAGGCTGTTGTATTCAATGATTGAAAATATATTTATTAGTAAAAGCTGAGGTTAAATCATGGATCTGGTGGAAGATCAACTGACTGTAGAGCAGATTTCTCATGGTTCCTTAAGAAGCTCGAATCAGTCTAATCTAAGGATGAAATGGTTCACCTCTCCTAAGCAAATTTCCTTAGTGAAAAGTTTGCTAGTTTCACAGCTTGGAAAAAAGCACCCCATGACCCAAAACATTGAATATTCTCAAGGTACTTGCCTAATTTGTGTGTTTTCAATAGGTTTGTGTATAAAATTTACTGAAGTCAGTGAGAAAGAGCACGATGGACCAGGTTTGTGATTGATTCATGTATCCCTTATGTACACTGGTTATTCTGCAGTATTATTTTCTTGAGGTTTTGTGATAGGCAGAATAAAAACAAATTCCATGAGGCATGAAAGATGATAAGGTTGTTCCTTATTTTCTGTTATAGTAAGGAATGGGTGTGTCAGCATTTTTGGCTTCTCAGTTTTTGAGGAACAAGAGTAAGGAATATTGGTAGAAAGTAAAGGGATCTTCCAGAGTTGTTGGTTGTAACAGGATTTAAGCAGCTCTAACTGTTGCTGAAAAGAATCCTTCAGAGTCGTGATAGCTTGAATAAGGATCTGTGGTCCTCTGGAACTATGTGAATCAGTTTTTAAAGCTTTGGGAATTCCTCCACTTCTGAGTTTATATGTATTTTTATCTTATCATTTATAACCAATATAATATTTTTTCAGTGAGCAGATTTATTGCCGAATTTTACATCTATTTGTTTTGCAAGTGTGTTAAAATTAATTGTGTTTTTAGGAGGTGTGACTGGAAGTGAGGGGCATCCTTGGGCTCTTGAGCTCAAGCCCTGGTTACCCAAAACAACCAGGTTATCTTGATCACAAAATTGTGGATTTTCATCTGAAAACATCAGGTTCTTTTCTTTGCATCCTGAGTTTCTTCATGGCCAAGTTATTACCATTTGTTCTTCTGCCAGCATTGGCCTTGATCTTAATTAGTTCCTACCCTTCTCAGGTGTTTGCCTCTGGGTATATTTATGCACATCAATTGTATTCCTTTTTAACTGTCTTTTTGCTAGAATAAACCAACAGTCTTTATGTACAACTAATCATAAATGTCTGGCAAGAGTTATTTAACAGGAAAAGGTAAGTGCTCTTTGAATTTGGAGATATCCATTTGCTCAAGGATATTCATAATTATAAGACCCATGATGAGCCACATTGTACATTCAGAATTAATTTTGCCTTGTTCAGTTGCAGAGGGTTTTGTTGCTGAGAAGTGTTATATGTGACAGCTTTTTTATGAAGATATTTCTTGGACACATGACAGTTGTCTTATTTTTTCAACTGTTTCTCATTATATGGATTTTATATATTAAATATACCTTCTGTCACTGAAACTTCCTAATCCATTGGAATATCTATGCTAATCTCTTCTGCAGAAATGTATTTTATTTCCTTCTGTCTGTGCCTGATATTATATTAATGTATTTTATTAGCTAATCATATGTCTTCTGGTTGTATAAGAACAGTTTGTATCCTGTGAAGTTGAGTATTTTTTCAGTGATACCTTAAAGCTGTACACAAGGGAATCTGCCTAAAGGTAGATCAGCAAATTCATGCCTTTCAAACATAGTGACATGTTGACATGAGTGGGGCCTGCAAGTCTCAGTTTATTGTTAAAATGTGAACAAGTGCATATTGTGGTGAGGACATGATACTTGTATATTCCTTAAATAGGTTTCAAAGCTAAACATGGCTTCAGATTTACAAATATATTCCCAAAATATCATTTTCAACCAAGATTTCACCCCGTTTCTCTCCTTCCCACATGGTGTATAATGTCTTGCATTAGCAGCTATTATCCCCAATCCCGTTGCCATTTGTCTTTAACAGCCCTGAGTTGCTGCAATTCTCCCACGTAACGGGGAATTCCTCCTCAGCCCCCTTATTTATCACACGTTTTCTCCCAAGTTCAGTGCATGTTTGAATGAGGAGGAAGCAGTGAAACTAATAATGAGTTGGGCAGAATGTCACTGTTATCTGAGACTGTGTCCTTTCAGATTTAATATAAATTGTCCATTGCATCAAATGTTAAATAGCAGGGGTGTACATTGTGGTTTTGTCAGAGTATAGTTTGTGTAGGAAGATATTTGTTGATCCTTTCAGAGAAATTTTCCCTTTAGTACAGCAGAAGACATTTTTCTTCACCCATCTTGGAGTTTAGAAAAGCTGTTTATTCCTCTTCAGGAAATCCCTGTGGACATGTTTTTAGTTACTTTTCGTTCTCACTCAGAGAAATTTTCCTGACAGTGAAAAACAGCCTTTAGTATGATGTGATTATAAAAACATATAAGCAGTTTATTGAGTGAAATCTGTTTGGAAAAGATCAAAGAAACATGCGTAATCCCCTTCACCATCCTATAGGTTGCTTTTTGGTGTAGAAAAACAACAATCAATCATAGTTTTTATTTTGTGATTGATTTGGGAAGTACGGTTTGAGTGACCAAAACATACCTCTTGCTGTTAAGCAAATCTAGTAATCATTCATTATGTATCATCAAATTACAAGGTGTTTACTGGGAAGAATTCAATTTATTTATCTTTCTTTCTGTAGCATTCTCCATTTCTAACATCTTGAACTCCCAGTGGGATCCCCATAACAAAGAACCAACAGTGTAGGGAATCACAGGTGTATAAAAGATTATTTTGTACATCTTTACTATAAAGATCCAGAGTGTCTGGATAATTATTTTAATTAGTTTTTTTGAGTGAAGGCTTTTATGCATGCAATGTATAAAGATGCTCACCCTTCCACACACACACACACACATGCACTCTCCACTATGAGGACAGTGGTTAATCATTTCGTGTGCTCTGGTTTATGCACTTTATGCAATAAGGCCTTTATTTCATGTTGCCATTTATGTGTGGCGTGTCTTCAGTATTCCTTGTAATGTTTATCTGCTCATAAACTTTGCAGAAATCAAGGCTTTCAGAGTGGCATTTCTTTTATGGGAATTCTTGTCCATTATGGAGTCAAGCGTCAGGTTTTGTGCAAACAAAGTAGAAGAGTCATTACTAGTGACTTTACTACTGTGTTCTTATGACATCATCTATTTGGAAGGCTAAATGCTAAAAGTCATATGTATAAACAGAGCTTTATTAAATACCAGTACGATACTTTAAGCTGCTAATAAGAAAAATGACTAGGACTTATCTAGGGAAGAAACAAAAAGACAAAATATTTTGTTCATAGTATTGTAACTGGAATTCTACCTAAAACAAAGACTTCCTATGTGATAATATATAAATGCTCTTGGTTAGCTTGTATAAATTATGTCTATCAGAATAAAGGGGCAATTATGTTTAAACCTTGAGAACATTTTATCTCAGGAATAACTTAATTCATCTGAGTTAGTAGTAGTAATACACAGAAAATCAGAATTGATCCTTTGCTACAGTAAGAAAGATGACACCTGTCGATTTCTTTGAAGAAAGTTATTAAAGTGAAGTGAAGATTGGAAGGTGGTGATCGTGTTAGTGAGGCTGCAGGAGAACTTGGCAGTACTTGGCAAAGAAAGCATTCTCCCTGTGTTTGGCTGCTCATGTAACATTTCATGGCAGTATCAGCAAGTAGCCATTGTCTTCTCAGTGCTGTGGCTGGGGGTAAAAAAGTTGACTTTCAACTCCCTTGCTGGTACACAGATGGGAAGCAAGTTCCTACATGGGCAGCCAGATCTATTACCATAACCCTGAATGTAGGACACTGATTTTTTGAAGTCAGCAATGTAAAGAATTTGTGGCCAAAATCATCGCTTGGTCACACAGAGTAAAATAACAATATATAAACAGGCATGATTTGCCTTCAGTTAATGAGTTACTTCACAGAAGTTACTTACTCAACTTGGTCCCTACAATCTTTGATATTTGCAAATAATGGAAGCTGTGTTTCAGATGTAGTATTACTATTTTGAGTGCACAGTGATGCTTTTCAGTCTCTCAAATGCCTCCAGTCAAATGACAGGCTGTTCTGGATCAACTCAAAATAATCCTCTTGAGCAATACTCTGTCAGAAAAGCTAGGCCATCAGTGGCAAACACATTGTGTAGGATTCTATGTCCCCTTTTGATCATCTTTAAAAAAATAAAATAGAGAAACCTTATCAATACATAAAGCTAAAAAAGTGAGGTAACTCACTTGAGATTCTATCATTCTCTGTAGTAAAAGTCTGGTCTCCCAACCTGGAATGTGATTTCTAAGAGCAGTAAGGAAAATAATCATACTGTAAATTTCCCAGAAGTGACTTTTTAGAAGTTAAAAGTTAAGATTATCAAAGTTGTCCCTTGTATGAAATTTCCACTTTGAAGGACTATGAGCTGCTGCTTAAACCTGCCTCAAGCAACTCTTTCAGTAGAGGTACATTATCAATCCACGTGAAATTTCTGGTTCCCTTAGAGATGCTGAATTTCCCAAATATTTTGTTTTCCTATAATTTTGACTCTTCTTGTTTGCATATATATGTACACACAAATACCTTCTCACATTTGTTTCTGTCTTTTAAGAAAACTAGGAAAGGTCAAAACACAGAATTAGTTCTATTTGCAGTTTTGAGCACCCTTCAGCAAAAGCATGTGCATGATTTTCCTTTGATTTATTTCCATTGAGGGAAGTCCTAATCAGAGATTTTGCACAAACAGATGAAGTCACCTAGTCTGCAAATTCATAACGTACATGGTTGTGGAACTTTGGAAATAGTTTTTGATTTATTTACTGGATGGTTCTTTGTATTACTCTGGTGGGCTTTGAGTATAACATAAATCTTCTTCATTAGCATTCTTCATTTCAGACTTGAGGATCTTCAGGTAATCTCTTCTTTTGTATATTCAAGCAGCCTGTATTTGGTATCAGATAAGCTTTTCTGTTCACAGAGTGCCTTTAGCAAGGGATCCTTTTAGTTGTAGTGTGTCATCCTCTTGTCAGGTTTGCCCCTTATATCATTTGACCTTGAGCTGAATCTTTCACAGGTCCTGTCTTTCTGTTGGGCTTAATCAGCTGTCAGCTGGCCCCAGGGGAATCCAGTTTGTCTTTTCCCTTTCTTTTTTGTGTGTAGGACAGCTCTAAGAACTGAAGCAGATCCCTTCTGATTGGAAACACCTGGTGGTCCTCTGATCATGAGATTAAACTTGACCTGAGCAAATCAAAAAGGCACCACTAGCAATTGTTAATCACAAAGAGTTTACCTGACAAATACATTCTAAATGTACTGTTAATGATATGGGTTTGTTCATTGTGAAAAATAATTGCATGTATGTTTATGCAATCAAATACTAATCCATAGATTGACTACTCATAAATTGTGCTTACTGTTTGATTGCTGAATAGTTCTCTTTTCTCAGACTGAAAGGGTGTAATCAAGAGAAAAATGAAATTATTTGCCATTGATCTCCCCAATGAGCATAGACTCAATCCAGCTGGACAGAGCATTGTCATTTAAAGAAGTCTGTGGTCTTGGAAGCTGTCCCACAGTAACATCTCCATGCTCTTATGCATTTGACAGGGAGTAAAGAGAGGGGAATGTTTGAGTGGATCTGGGTGGGAGCTGTTAGCGTAGCTTCTTCAGGAATGCAGGTAAAATGTCTGCATTTTGTGTCAGATGTTCTTACCTAAATTGCTAACAAAAATATCTAACAGCTTTTAGTGCTTGAATGTTTCTTTATGTACTTGTCTTATCACAGAAAACAGAATTTGATAATAAAAGGCCTCTTGCCTCTTTTCTTCCCCTGGCCCACGGCTGTATAAAAAGCAGCTAGACTTCTGCAATGTAAAAACAGTACTTTTGCAAATGCTGTAAATTCCATTGTAGGTTCATTTCCAATTGCCTCCTCCAACTGCTGCTTGGGTTTGCTCTGCAAATTTCAAGCCCATTATGTCTGTGGAACAACCAGGTCACCTTTTGTCATCTGCCAAGGATGTAATTTCCGTACTGACTAATAGAAGTTACAGAAAACATAAAATGTTTCCCTTTCAGTAGAAAATTAATGTTTTGTTCTGTAGAGCTGATAATTTTAAAAATATTTAGGCACAAAGTACTGCTAGCAAATTCTCATGAAACAGGAAAAACAGTGCAGAAATCTCTCTGTGAACTTATTCAAAATCTTTCAGAAAAGTTGACTGTTGATTTGCCATTATTAAGAATATGTACATTTTATTTTGTTATTTTCATATTACTGCTAAATTATAGTATCTTAAATTTGAACCCAAGTCTTTCTTTATCAATACAGTATTCTTGTTAGAAATCCCACTAAAATTTTAATTTTTTTAATTAATTACTTTAAATTATTTTGAAATGGAAATTTGTGTATTATCATAATGTGTCTTAGGAAGTTTGTTGTAATATCTCTGGTAAATTAAAGCTATGTATAGAATTGTTAAGGTTTTAGTCCTTTGAATGTAGCGAATCAAAGAATTTTAATTGGATCTCAGTTTTTCAGTGTTCCATCTGTGTGAGAACAATGTGTTCTTTAGAATTCTACATCTAGAAGTTTTTCTCTCTTGATAGTAAAAAACAGGTTAGAGCAGAAGCTTTTGATGAGAAATAGGCATATTATCACTTCAGATAATCTAATTTTCAACTACATTAATAGTATTTAATAATCAAAACAATCCATATTTGATGTGAATACCATTGATGTTGAGTGGATTTATTTGCTAAAATTGGAATTTTTGACTAGGAAGTCCTGGTAATATTTAAAGCATGCCATTTTACCCAAAATGAATGTGGTTTTTTTCCCTAAGATCAAGTTGCATAATGGAAAGATTATTAGACTATTTAGTTTCATGTTTGTGATTTAAGTTGACTTAGTAATGCTGTAAAGTGTTAAGTACATGAATAAAAATGCACATTATACTTAATTGGAACATGCTTCAAGGAAGCTATTAAGCAAAAACCCAAATAATTACCTGTCATAGATAATGATACTTTCCTAAACTTGAATCTTTGTCAGCTTCTTAAAACTATATGTTTCAGTGTTTGCAAGTTCAGGTTATAAATTTAAAGCAAAATACAGATAACTGTGTGTTCTCCTAATTTTACACTACAGGTCAGCTGGCTTTAAACTTTGATATTCCTAATTATTTTGCATCACTCTGTTTTCAGCAGAGTTCTTCAGGTGGTTTAAGTTATCTTTCCCGAGAATGATCTTGATATTTTTTCATCAGCATTTTAGCTTTGAAACATTTTTTTTATAAAGTATCTGGTGCTGAAGCCACCAATGAAGGATGTGGAGCCCCTAGGTTTGGTTTTCTTCTCTTGAGAGCTGGTCTGGAGCCCGTGTGGGGCTTGGGTGCTTTCCTTACCTCAGCAAGCCTAGAAGGGAACAGGAGCTTCAGGGTTCAAACCTGGGGTGGTGATTGAGAGAGGTATGCTTTCATCTAAAATCTGTTGGGGACCTGGATTGAGGGCCCTCCTTTGCCTGCTAGGATTCACATTTCCTTCCCTAACCTCTCAGTTGTATTGATCTAGAAGTAGGAAAAGTAATGTGTAAAAAAGTTCTTTAAGAGATTAGTGGTATAACATTAACATTTAAAATTGGAGAGAGACATTTTGACAAGTAACATGCTGTGAATCAGATTTTTGTTGCTGAAGGATTGTCAGCAAGGTTTCATCTTTTCTGTGTATATTTTGAAAAGCCAAGAGAATCAGATGCTCTTGTTTCGTAAGCCTACAGAAACGTGGTTTTTACCTGTGCATTGAGGAAAATGAACTTTTAACTGCCTTCAGAGCATGGGCATGTTATTCCTTGTCATTAACTCTGGTTGGCTTAAGAGCAGAATTTATAAGCAGAACTTCAGGGTATAGAAAAATAACAGTAGGAGATGAATATGTAAGTAACAAATACTGTGTTTCCATGGAATTGTGGGGAAGGAAGACAAATAAATACATTTTACATATATTACCATGGATGCAAATAGATGATTCTCTATGTTTTAAGAGAGGAGAGAAAAACACTCTGGAAAATGCTCCTCAGGGGTTGTTGTCTGCCATCATGCATTCCAAGTGTTCATGTCCATTGGTATGAGGGGGAAAAAAGAGTGATTTTTTTTTTTTCATTGCCAACTTTTGTACAATGGGAACATACAAAATACAAATCCTGCTTAATGGTAATGTTTTTATTATATATTTATTAAGAAGTAATGCCTTTTCCCCAGGTAATATATACAAAGAAGTCGTCAAGGACAATAGTTTGGAGAATTAGTAATTAAATTTTTATAGAATATTACACATACTACTTTTAGAATCCAGTGGAAAGCGGCAATTCTTATAAGTATTGATCCAATAAAATCAGACTAACTTTATTACAAAGTACTATCCTGCGGTGTATATGGGAAAGGTTTAGGTCCTTTGCACACAGCTTTGTGTTAGACAAATCAAAAGCTGAACATTTTTTATTTACTGCAGTAAGACAGATATATGAACCAAATATTTGGAATAGATGTCACCATTTTTTTTGCAGTGATTACGGTTAATAATATATTTATGGCTAAATTGACAAAAAGGGTTCGGGATTTAGTATTAATATACTGGAGACAACCTCAAGAGACAGTATCTTGCACTGTGGACAGATCAGTAACACTTTTACTGTTCATCTAAGTTCTTAAAAATCTACGAACAAGGTTTTGTGACAGTTCTCACTAGACTCTTCTGGTGCTTCAATGACCTTGAAAAGCCTTTGCTCTTACGGAACCTTAGTCCTTTTCCTTGTTTGTTAAATTACACACAGTGTTTATAGAGGATGAGGGGGAGAGTATATGAAAATAAACTTACATAGACATGATCTCAAACAAATAGTAACTTTTGGTCTGAATCTTAAGTTTCCCACAGGGAAGCAACAGTATCAAAGTGGGCTAGGGATAGCTTTACAGACAGATTGAATGCAGACCTGCATGGAGATGAAAAGCATCTGGTTGTAACATAAAGTTGTTGATTGGAGCTCCATCTATATTCATGTTGTACCAATGAGCAATTTCAGTGTTAATATTTTACAGTTTGGCACTTGATTTTGAAGGTTATGTTTTGAGCAGGTAAAAGCGTGACTTGTCTGGCTTTTTTCTTGATGAGTTTGTTAGTGCTCTTCTGGAATTCTGACTTGTGTAAACAGAAAAAATCCTCTAAACAGAAATGTTAATAAAGCTGTTATTTCCAGTTCTAGTGCAGCATATAACTTAGCACAAAGTCAGGTTACTTACCCACAAATGTCATTGTCATGGAATACGTTCCTTAAACAATGGATTTCCACAATGTGAACAATAAACTCTGTGCAGGAGAAAATACTTCTGAGAAGACGTCTAATAATACTCAATATCTCTGTTTAACTTTGTCCTGCAATGGAAAGTCTTCATGCAAATTGTTGATGTGAGCCCAGTTGATCTCAGCTGTCTCTTACAATTCCCGATTCTGATTTCTTCTCTTCCTCATAAAATTTTTGTTTTCTTTTAAAAGAAAACTGACAAAATGCAATCTTGCTGTCCCCTTTTCCTCACATCTTTCACATACTTGTCCCTAAATCCTCTGTTTTCTTCCTTGTTACAGCCACAGAAAATATACTTTGGTTTATGTTGTGTAATCTTTTTCTACCCAGTAACATCATTGTGTCTTCTAATCCTCTTCACTTCCCTTCTTAACATTTCACTTTCTCTTAGGATTTTTCAGTTCATAACTAAAAAGCAGAGTGGTTTTTTTTAGTCCATTTGGGTCAGCAGGAAACAAAATTAATTGAAGTTGAGGTTCTTCTAGAGTGAAAGGGAAAACAAAGTACTAGTTAGATTTTTCCTTCAGTGAATTCAATAGCTTTATTTTAATGTCTTGTCAATGTCCCCACAGTTTTGTAGGAAGGAGATTCATAAATTTATTATAAAAAAAGGGTTATGCAACATTCATTTGTTTTTCTCAAACCTGCAAAAATATTTTGGTTTAGAAAATATTGTAGCAGAATATTTAAGTTAGATGCTCTCTCCAGATTTTCATCTAGCTTACATCTACCAGTTCTTTCTCTGTAGCACATCTAAGGAACAGTCATTTAGTTGCATTTCCATCCCCTTAGAGTTCTGGAGCATCACCTTGGTCTTCTCATCCCACCTTTCAGCTGGTGAAATCCTTTTGCCTGGCCATGAGAAAGGCAGTCTTGTCCTTCTCCTATCCACTCAGGATTCTGCTGTAAAGGAATGGTATTTCTAGCCCGTGCTTATGTAACTTTGTAGTACCACACATTGAATTTTTCAGGTGTTTTCTTCCTGCTCTATTATATTACACAGAAGCTACTTGTCTTCTCTTTCCTGGTACTTCAGGAATCATTTACACTCAGTAGTCACTCCTTTACTATTTACTATTTCTAACAGGTTAAACCTTACTCTTATACCCATTGTAGTGAGTTTGACTCTGTCATGAACTGGTTTCTAAGTCTCTCTTAGGACATCAGTAAACTGTACAAATAAATTCCAATTAGGCAAAGACACTATCATCACCTTCTCTCAGCATGTCAAAGCCCTTTCAGGATGTGAGGACAGTGTTACTCAGCTGCCTGCTTTGTGTTGCATCTTTTTTTTGTGGGCTTGCAGCATGATTGCAATCAAATTTGAGCCCTAAGCTTTGAACAGTGTCAGGTGGACTGTGCTAAAATTCCTGGCTCAGGAAAATAATAAGGTGAATAAGCACCATGGGGATAATGAGTTACAATTTTAAAATGCCAGAAAGCTTAAGTAATAGCTGCAGTTGTGACAGGCTGAGGCTTTCGAGTGTGCTGTGTATACTGTGACTGCTGAATCAAGTCATCTTTCTTTTAAACTTTCCATTTTGTTCCTTCTGTTAAGTTAGGAATGAAAAGTTTCCTGTTCTATGAATGACAAGAATCAGAGAATGAATGTATACTTATAATTAATTTTCAGCAGTTAACAATTTGCAAGCAGTTTGAAATTTATTCTTGGCATTGAATAAAGAGCTTTTGGAGAAATAACTGAAGATTTAAAATTCTGAATTTGCAGCTTGGGAGGGGGAAGTCAGAGAAACTTGTTGAGGTCCTTCTTCAGTAGTAAGAATACATTTGCTAACAACAGTGAATGTTTATTAATGAGGAACTGGATTGCTACTTGAAACTTCTGCTAGACTTTTGGGAAATGTTCTGTTGAAAAGAACTAGTTAAAATGTCAATAAAAGGGATATTATTGTGGAATCATGTCTTCTATAATTTGAGATTCTATAATGCATGTGGGCTTTACATGTCAGCTGAGCTTACTTGCTTATAAAGTTAACATTTGTCTTGATGAGGATTTGTGCTATTTAGGTTTTAGGTCTGATCTTTATGCCCATGTCAGCTGTTGCTGGAAATCATAGACACATTTGGAATCTGGAAGAATCAGCTTCACAATATCATCATGACTCCTTGAAAGAGTGATGCCAGGTTCCCAAATGAGTCAAGCCATATTTGAAAAATCTGTGGACCCAATTTACATTTTTTTTCTGAGAGACTTATAAAGGGATGTGCTGATAATTCAGAAGTTTCTCCTCAGCTACCAAGTACTTTGCCATTCCATTGGCTACTTGCCATCTAGTTTTTTTGTTTTCTGTTGTTCCACTCTATGTGCCAGTGCAAATGAAAATAGGAGCAACCATGGTGTGATTAGCATGGCAGCATAAAGAAAATGTATTTTTTTCCTTTTTTTAAGGCCTATAATGACGAGTTAAAATGATAAAAATTCGTATTAGAAATTCCCATTAAAGATGTGATGTAGTGAGAATGTGTGAAAGATCTAAATTTTTGGAGGCTTTCAGGGTGGAAATTAAAGCTTTGCTTGCTGACCTTTGGATGGCATTCTTCCTTTCCCACCCAAGACAAAGGGACTATTGCAGTTCTATATCCCTGGATCAATTAAATTCCTTGTAAGCTAATTTATGCTGGACAGGGTGCATTTTTCTAATTGCATGTGTTCTGGTATTTTGCTACTCAAATTCTCAGTCTAGAGAATTACCTTTACAAAGGATGAATAATAATTTTCTGCATTTTACTGTCTTCAAGGTGCCAGTGATGTTTTCCATTTTTTGGAATATACAAGATCCAAGGTTCAATATTTTCCAGGATGCTGACAAATTATGTTGCAGGTCTTACCTTAGAAATTGAAGTACATAGGGACCATAAAGGCTGCTGTTCATCTTCTACTGTTATTTCTCCTTAATCATGAAGCTGTGGAAGCACCTAAGATTTATTTTAATTTCAGACCACTTTATTGTTACCTCTAACATGTGCAAATTAAGTATATATTAAGAATGTACATTTCTTATTGGGTGATTGAATGGAACTTGTTATTGTCACTAAGTTGCTCTCAGATTTTTCTATGCATTATTCTAAAACTCGACTTTCCAGTAACATCATTCCATAACACACAGAACTTTTTATCTGTTTTACAGGGTTGTGACTCTCAAATGAGCATGTCAGAAGTGTCCTGCAGTGAAAGTACCTCCTCTTGTCAGTCTCTGGTACATGGCTCAGCTCCAGAAATTCTTATTGGCCTCCTTTATAATGCTACAACTGGAAGATTATCAGCAGAAGTGATAAAAGGCAGCCACTTCAAAAACTTGGCAGCAAACAGACCACCCAGTGAGTGAAAATCTTTTTTCATCCTAATGCTTCTGTACTGGTGGGGCTCTCAGTAGCAAGGACTTCAATCCTACCATTTAGTCTTACCCAATCAAAATGAAATAGAGCAATCATCAACTAATCTGTTTCATGTTTTATATTTCTAGTCAGTTGGGAAATAGCAAAAATCTAAAATTCAAAATATTAATTGTAAGTTGACAAGCCTATTTTAATTTTTCATGATGACTGACTAATAAATTACCTTTATCATAATGATTAATTGCTAAATTACTAATGCCTCACATCACAGGCCAAGAATAAAAAAGTCAGTGTTTAAAGAGAAAGTACATGCCAGTTAATATTAATATAAACATTCTGAACAGTTATTGCTGCTCTTAGAGGGGTTGATACTGCAGTCTTTAATTGCTTATGTGCCTGTGTATATGTGGTAATATATGTAATTTGGGAATGTCAGTAAAGACAAGGAGCAACTACTTGAGGTCTTTGGCATATTTACTGTACAGGAGGAATGTTCACCATCAGAAAGGACTTGAATTGTGTCTTCAAACATTTGTTCAAAAATACATGTCTGAAATATCTGTGAACTTCATATACTTCCTAAGTGGAGCCAGATGGAATGTCACAGGGAGAGAATGTTATTGCTGTCTCCAGCTCTTTGACATAGCTTGAGAAAGTTCAGTAACAAACTTTTAAAAATATATTTTTTTAAGATGGTGTGTCTGATTTACGTAAGTGTTAATAAGAAATACCTACCTGTTCCTTTTGATTTTGTCTGGAGGCTCAGGTTTTAGCTACTCTTTCTGTTTTTTAAGCCCCAGATTAATGTGGCACTAGCAGATTATCTGCTACTGGATTATGTATTAGGCTGCCAACATTTTGTAAGTGGTTTGCATGTCTCACTTAATCTTCAGAGTTTAGGAAGTAAGCCAGACTTGATACTGACATTCTCTCCTCTTTCTCATTTTCTTGACCTATGTTTATTCTATTTGTAATTGGCTCACCTTACTCTGCTTTGCTTTCTCTATACTTTTCACACTGATGGAGCCAGACTTTGTTAACATGGCCAGAGAAGGAGGGTGATAGATGAATCTCTAATGGTTTTGTATACTTGGGTATACAAGAGTCACCTATTTGGAGACAAAGTGGAGAAAGTGTTGGGGAAAGACAAAGAGGTCCAAGGACACTGGGGTGTGGGAAGAAATGAAAGGGACAGAAAAGACCTTACAGCAAAACCAGATGCTTATCTTTCTGGAATCTCAGAGATGGCCAGTTTTTATTTACTATTTAGAATATGCAAGTTAGGAGGGGTTCAGTACTTGCTTTGAAAACAGAGATGCTCATTCTCTAGCATGTTAATTCCCAAAATGTGCTCAGTGGGCCCATGCTATGTAGCTAACAGTTGTGAGTGTCACTGGGGTCAAAAATCTGTTTCAGATTGTAAGAAAGGAACATAGAACATGGTACATAGCCCTGTAAAACCATTTTCTGTCTAACCTTTTTGGAGGGATGAGCTTCCATGCTACCTTTTGTCCCTGTGAAGGGTAGGGGGAAGATTTGATATTTGTAATAACAATGGTCCAGTTCTGTTTAGGCAAATGTGGGTTCTGAATTCTGTTATTCCTAAAAAGCTGGAAACTAAGGAACTTTCTGAGTCTGGTAAAACCATGCACAGAATATTGTGGAATCCAGATTTCTCCTTTGGGCTGTTTTGTGCCATTCCCCTCCCCCCAGCAGTGGTGGCACCTTTTAAACTCCTGGACCGAGGTCCCAGCCACTGCCATACCCAACTCCCTGTTGAATATATATCGTGGACATCTGCCAGCCTCAGTCTGTGCCTCGTATCCTCAAAATGAAAACTAAGGCCTGTAGGGATGATGGTGATGATGATGGAGATGAAGAAGAAGAAAAAGAAATGTCCTGGTCACATTTGTTGTTTGGACTATCAGTGGTCCAAAATCCTGAGAGGGACTGCAAAGTGTATGAGGAGCTCAATTTTCATTCACGTATTGAGGAACTGTGATGGAAATGGAAGCAATTGCTCTCTCCCACATTTCTGTAGTCAAGTGCTTGGCAACTTATGAATTTTTGTGAAGTGCTTCTGCAGCAAATATGAACTGAACACTAAATTTCTACTTCTGGTTAGTACATGCTCCTCTACTTCGTATTTATGTTACACAGTAACTCATTTAGCAATTGAGTACAGGCAGATAGGCCAAATCCTGCAGGCAGTAACAGTGGATGTGTCTTCTTTGTTTCTCTGTGTGACAGTTAATATTTTGTGACAAAAAGATGCTTCTCAGTTTTCTTTAAAGTTTACTTGAAACAGGGTATGAGCTTATGCATATTAAATGTATGTGTGTGTATGCATGCACACACACATTAAATCCATAAGTATGTGGATTTTAATAAGCAAGATCTTTACATCCTAAATAGAGACCCATTGCTGAATTTCAGATATAAGTGTCCCTCAGCTCTTTTTAGAGATTACATCAGAGTCATTCTTGTGCCCAAGTTCATCACTACTCAAGAACTGAAGTACTGCAATGAAATATCAGTAACTAGAAAAGCTAAGGGCAAAACCAGCTTGGTTGTCAGTTAAATTATTTTTCATTTTATTGCTTTGAATATATGAGGTTTAAATACTTAAACGTGCAGTTTTTCTAAATATGCTGGAGTTTGCATGAAAAAGCATAAGGTTTGATAATGAGATAGTGATTTTACCCAATCTGCTATAACTTAATCATGATTCTTGCAATGGTAAGTGTGGCTTAGAATCCGGTGTCTATTAGTCCTAAGATAACCCATTATGTAAGCAATGTAATTTTTGTTAAAGATTACACAAAAACTGCACAAAATTTTCATTTCATTAAATTTTACCTAACAATCCTTTTGTTCAATCCTTTTTCTGATCTGTGCTGCTAAGGTTTCATGTTCTTCCATTCCAGTGAATAGTGTTTCCTCTTAAACTTTAACCTTTGATCCTCTCTCACCCAACTATTGACATCTGGTCATTATTTCTTTTACTGCTTTCCACCCCCTGTTGTCAGACGGACTGTTCTGTTGTCTAAAACACTTGATAGGTGGACAGGTTTATATAATCCGAGGTGAGTTCCTGTAGAAATTAATTGGATGTTGTCTTTTTCATGCAAAAGAAACCTGCCAGCAGTAAAATATCCACAGCTGCCTCCCATACCAGTTTATAAAGTATATGTTTATTTTTTGTGGCACTTTCTAATGCAAAAGTTGCATTTATCTCTGATTATGGATGTTGGAATTTCAGTGTACTCACAAAGTGAAAATACTCAATGTGTTTTATAACATAAACTCTAACCTTTAATTGATATTATCCATTAATATGAGAAGACAGGAGTAAAAATTAAATGCAAGATTGTTTTAAACAATTTTATATTTTGCTATAATTAATTAACTTTATTAAATGTGCCTCCATCTGCAGGTGCATGGTTTGGTGCTTTTGGTCCAATGAAAATAGACATTTAAAAATAAGGGCTTATACCCAAATGCTAAGACATAATGTGTACTAACTACATTACTTGCATCAGCTTCTTAAGTGTATGCTTAAAAGCACCATACAAGCTACTCTTCGAACAATCATCTCAAATTATGCAAAAACTTGCTTTTCTTTAAACTTGCAGTAAATGTATTCCTTCATGGATCTAGGAAATAATAGGGTTTTTTGTATTGTGTGAACTGACATCCTTGAATGCACTTTGCTACATTTTGGTTTTCAAAATAAATAAAACTAAAAAGCCCAAAACGAGAACCACATCCATGCAGAGATTTTCTTAAGCTTTTTTTCCTGGCTGTATTGATATCATTGCTGCATATTGACATAATTTTTTTTCTCTTCATTAATTGCCTTTATTAATTGCATTTCATTTATCCATATTCTTTGAAATTTCAGTGGTATGCTTTACAGTGTTGTGGCTAGTTGGAGCTTGCTAAGTGTTAATGCAATTCAAGTTTTTTTTAGACTAAATAAGGGGGGGTCAATGGGAAGAGGATTGTGAAGTATACCTTTAACTTAACCCATGTACATGGTACTGGAGCTAGTTCATTTGTTAGTGTGTTTGTAATATTTCATTTACTTGTCATCTCTCCATGTGTCTAAACTAAGCTGTGTTCAGCCATCCTGATATACACCATATCCTTGTTCTTTGTAAATGCCTTTAAAGATTCTCCAAACCTTTCATTCCAAGGTAGCTGGCACTCCACAATGTGACTTCTTTTGCAGACACATATGTGAAGTTAACACTGCTGAACTCGATGGGGCAGGAGATGTCCAAGTGCAAGACTTCCATCCGCCGAGGGCAGCCGAACCCGGTGTACAAGGAGACCTTTGTGTTCCAGGTGGCCCTGTTCCAGCTCTCGGACGTCACACTCATCCTCTCCGTGTACAATAAGCGCAGCATGAAGCGGAAAGAGATGATAGGCTGGATTTCCTTAGGTCTCAACAGCTCAGGAGAGGACGAGCTCAATCACTGGACTGAAATGAAGGAATCGAAAGGACAGCAAGTCTGTAGGTGGCATACTTTACTGGAATCCTAATGGATGGTAGAAAGTGCAGCCCGTGGTTCTAAGGGAGCTTGTTCCCCCGGGAAGATGAGCATCCCTGGTCGCAATCAGCAGATCCGTTGTGGGAGTGAAAAATGGAAACTGCGGTCAACATTCCATCATGAAGGATGCACAACCTGCAAAATGGTGGGATTTAATACAGAATCTTCACTTGGTGTCATGAACTTCCTTGGTGTCAGAGGAGCCTTGCTGTACACAGATACAATAGTGATCCCTTCCCCATCCACCTGATGCTGTATTTGTTTGGGTTTGTTTTTGTGGTTTTCAATTCAGAAACATTCTGTGCGAGGCTCTCCAAATTAATGTAAGCTCCTCCTTGTGTACTTTTTGTATTGCTTTAATACTGTAGCTTCTGACCTGCCTGCATTCAGATTAAAGGTCAATATTTTGCACTTTGATAAAAAGTTAATGGTCTGTAAAGCAAAAGCAAAAAAGAAAAACCACTGGTGAAAGAACACTTAATAATATAACAAATAGAAATATGCTGTTGTTTTGCACTGAGTTTCTTTCCAGGAGCTTGGTTAAGTAAGTTTTCATTTTTTGATATGCAGTTGGTTTGAAAAATACTAGCATTTGGGCATCAGGTGAACTTTGACATCAAACTAATGTTTCTTCAATCTGTGACAGGAACGAGCTCTATATATGGCAAAAATTGGGTTTTTCCCTCTTGCCTGTACTTCTGCCTAATCCAAAGAGACCAGATCATGAGTTTGGTCCCTTCCAAAACTACTCAAGACAGGTTGTACTGTAAAACTATGTAACTTTCTGTTGAAAGCACTTCCTCTATTCATGTATTCCAATGTAGGAAGCTCATAGAGCACGACTTTACTAAAATATATTTTCATTAAACAAATTGATACAGGTTTCTTTAAAATGTCAGCAGTTAGAAGTTAAGTTGAAAGGCTGTGAAGGAAGTGGCAGCAGTTGAACTACTCTGAATAAATGCAGAATACTATGGCTTTGCTTGAAACAGGTATCCATTCAGGTCTCTTGTGAGTTGTTTTAGGCATTACCATATGCTGTTTGTTGGAAGTAGAGAGCAGACCAGGAGTTTTTATCTTTCTTCTTGAAGAAGAGAACATCGGTAGGTTATTTTTTCTAGTGATTTGCCAGTAATTGAACGAATGTTCACACACAAAATGGAAGTTTGCTTTGCTTGTGTTTAGGTTGGGAAACACAGCTTTCTAATGATGCAGTTGAGAAGCTGCAGTATCACCAGATAAACACTTGTGGCATCCACCAAAATTGAGAAAATATCAGTGCTTCTGAGGTTCCTATTTGTCCCAAAGCCTTTGGCTGGACTCACAGTAATTTACTGACTGCTGAATCTAATTCATGTTGCTAAACTTATACATTACTGAGTAAAAGTATTTTTAAAAAGCTTCCCAATTTAAATATTATTTTTTGCCTGTTATTACAACTTTTGTTTATTTTTAATTGTTCCTGTAAAGAAAGCAATTTTTTCTTATAAATTATATTGATGTCTTACTAATATGAGACCTCACTGACTGTTGTAGCACTTGGTGGGTAGAAGAGTAAAGTGTTGGATTTTGTTGAGACTATTGGTGTTAGTCTAAAGTGTTCTCATTAGGATAGATGTGTTCCTCTTGAATTCCTTTTAATACCTTTGAACAATCCTGGCTTTGGGGTATACAGACAGTCAGGTACAGTGAGACTGGTGATGGTATGTATGCTGTAATAAAGATCTTTCACATGGTTCTCAAATTCTCACACTATTTAACAATTTCATTAAGTCCTTTTTAAAGGATTTTGTAATTCCTCGTCTTGGTTTATTTGGTGTCTTTTGAGGGATTTATTTGCAGAGCCAGGCTTTCAGTTTTTGTTGATTTAAAGATTTAAATATTATTACAGGCCTGTTGTTTTGTTTTTCTCCTCCTGATATTGTGCTGCTGCTTCACCTACAGAAGCTTTATTTACTAAATACAAATAATGCAAAAAACTTTATTTGAACAGGAATCGTCTTGCAGTAATATAATGCAGGTTGTCTCTCTCAGTTGTTTTTGTAAGTCCAGTTTGAGAAATTTAATGTTGAGTGTAGAATTTAATACAAAGTCAGCATTAATCTTATATGCATAAGGAAAATGCTCAGATTTTCACAATCTTTTCAGCTTTCCATATAATATAAGCAATGACGTAGAAGCTGTTATAAAGCAGTTTTTCACTGGATGTGGAAGTGGTTTTATCTATTCTGTTTGTGGATATTTAGATGCTCTTTTCTAAAACTGAAAATTGTCTCTTGATGGTTGTCTCTTTGTACAGGTTTGGCTATTTAAAATAATGTACAATATTGAACAGCAAGAACTGGGTCAGGTAATTCCAGTGGAGAACATACTTAGCATCATCACTGAACAAATGAAGAAGTCAGTTTGGAAGGTGCAGCAAATTACCTCTTACAGAACCAAACTAAACTAAATTAAACTGTGTCATGATTTGGGTTTCTGTTTGTAGGTTGCACTGCTTCAGCTTTGCATTTCAGCATTTAGATTTCTAAGGCACTGAAATCTTAATTTAGACACAACAGAGATTTATGGTACTCTGTGTTGGACTCATTTGGGAAGAGGAATCTCTCTCTAGGACTTTACCTAAGGTATCTGGGACCAGTCTGTGCTTCACAGAAGAAGGAGTGATTTACTTGGATTTATATTGTAAAAAGGCTAGGAACTGAATGTGTAAAGAGTGGAAATGAATGTTTATTTTGACTGCAGTAGAATATGGATTTGCCATGCAAAACCAGTCACACCAATACTGGGTTTTTTGTGAGTTAGTTGTAGTACCAATAGCTGTCGTGTTGGTTTTTTTCTTCTTAGAACCTATTCTTACTATTTGATTTGTTTGTAATTTTGTTTTTCATTGCTTATGCAAACCTACACCTTTGTATTTGAAATCTGCCTTCAGCTATTGTGGGTTTTTTAAACCCTACATAAGGGCTTGCACACACAGTTTTGTGCATTCAGTTAGGTCTTATGCACAGAACAGAATTGCTGAAGAACAAAGTATCAGTGACAAATTAGAGGCACTTGTATTTTCCCCAGAGTTGGCTGTGGTTTTTTTGTAGGTTTTTGTTGTTTGCCTTTGTTCAAAAGTACAGTAAGTACTTGAAAAAAATGTATCAAATTAATTATTTTTCTGTGTGCCAGCAAACCATGTAGAAATTGCAGATCTTGAATTGAATCTGTTTCCTGTCAGTGTAGCCTTAAATAATTGTAGAACAGTGGCGTTCCTACAGATTCTATTCTTGGAAGTATTGTATCCTTTCTTTATATGATCTGTTTGGTTTTAGTGCTTAGAACATTTCCCATAGGTCGTCCTGAAGTATTATAAATGTGAGAAAGTTAGTCAGTTCCTTTCTGTTAAGGGCAAGACAGCCAAGAATGAAATCACTGCACCGAAGGAGGAGAGGCTGTGCAGCACCTGCTGGACATCACTGTCCCCCACATCCACATGGGAGGCTGGAAGGCAGCAGAGCCATCCTGCTGCTCCCATTCTGCCAAGGGGCACAGGGAACGAGGGGAGCACTGCAAAGATGCAAAGCTTGGTCCCCATGCTGCTGCCTCATGCTCAGGATGTGAGATGTCCACGTTGCAGCTGCACTGGGAGGTCTGATTGCAAAGGCAGAAGCAAGGCAAGGTGTAAGGTCTACTATGGGAGAAATATGACAGAATTTCTAAATGAAATGAAAGTTCACTGAACTTATTAATAATTATATTTGGACATTTGGGGAGCCCTTGGAATGAAGGTATGTGCTTTTGTGGGAGCTAAACATTATTATCAATTTAGAAAATGCTTGAGCTGAAAAGATTTTATGGCATTTACTGTTGGAAATACTTTTACCTGTAAATTTTTGCAATGACTTGATGGCAGATGCAGTACCATCAGTACCTTCCCATTTTCACACCTTTGGAGCAATTCTTTTGTTGTCTAAAGTTTGTGTTTGTGTTCTTGATTTATTCTCTCTTCTCCCCAGTGGCTCACTCCTGCAAACTCCCCATGGCTCTGAAAAGCTGCCTGTGGCAGTCACTGGACCTTAGAGGCTAGAGACACTGTACAGTAAGGTACTGGTGCAAAATTTATTTGACCTCTCCAACTCTCCAAAATTTCTGAAATACAAACCATCAGTTTTAATATAGAGAACCAGAAGAAGAAAACCTCTTTGAGGGAGACATTTTGATGTAGGGATTGAGTACACATCACTCTTACACATCCAAATTCTAACAAAAAGTCTGGGGTAAGATCAGGGAATGAGGTTTGAGGGGAGGCCTTTTGGCCTGAGCTGTTCCAGCCTGAAACTAATAACAGAATGTCCTTTCATTGAACTCAGAGTAGTATTGAGACCTCTACTTAGGACAGGAGGAAAAAAAAGTGTCCTGTTTATAGCAGCCTTAAAATCAGTCTTGTCACTTGTTTGTGAGGCAGACTGACTTCCTTCTGAAGCTAAATTCTCAATAACAGTTAAACATCCTTTTAATTTTCCCACTGATGTGCATGCTTGCCTGCCATTAATGTTAGTGAGAGGAGCCCACAGGCTTCAAGAGGGGAGCAGACCTCACCTGAAGATGTGAAGAGCAATAGGATTGCTGGGTTAGAGGGGTGGTACAGCCTGGCACCTGCAACACCAGTCAAATATGATTTCAGTTATAAATGGAGGCAAAAAACCAAACATCCAGATACTGTCACAAACCTGTTATTTGTTCATTATCTCTCTCTTTTTTCTTTTCCTCAGCTTTTGAAATATTTTTAGAACTTATTATTAAAAATGTTAAAGCAGTCCCTAAACATCTTGATTGTTTTAACTGGAACATTCAGCAATGTTTATGTTTAGAAGGAGCCATCAAGAATGTTCTGGTTTTTTGGTCTTTAACTCAACTGCTGGATTGTATAGTACATCACAGCTGGATTTCAGACTACTTTGTTCTGATGGTATTTCTTGAGGGAAAAGTCACAGAAGCATTTCCTTGTCGGTGAAATCACTGACACCCATTGTAGAGATGTCATGTGAGAGCAAGAGCATTAAAATAAGAGATGGCTTCTTACAGTAGCAGCAACAGTGATTCATATTCCTCTCTTGGAACCTTGTGGCCCTTGGAGGGCCCTGCTCAGACAAACTGTGACATGTTAGTTGTGGAGTTCATGCATTCAGAGCAGTGCTGGTCTCTGTGGACATTGTGTGGCTTCTAAACCAGTGTACTTTACAGAGGGTAGATGGTTTTTTATTTGCCTTGGGTGAGTGGGGCAAGTGCCAACTGGCCTACAGTGACATGGATTAGTTTAGCCTTAAGAACTTATCACTGCCCCTCCTTAAATTCAAGCAGGGTTTCTTCCTTTCTGCAGACTTTGCAGAAATCTTATGCACCAGTATCTGCTTATATTATGTCTACCTGAATATGGCACAATTATTAGTGCTGGCAAGCTTAGTTCATATATGGTGTGACTGAAGTAATGGATGGGCCTGGTACATGCTGGATCAGGTTTTGCTGGATCAAGTTTTGCTGTTCAGGCTTATGCTGGATCAATATAGAAACATGGTCCTTATGCAGAGGAATGTACCAGGAGTCAGGAACGTGGGTGGTACTGCTCCTGTAGGAATGAAGATCAGGAGACAGCTCTGCCCAGAAAAAGGGCAAAGCTGTCTTATAGCAAGAAGGATTAATTCATATCATTGGAAGCATCTTCTGGTTGAGCTGGCATAAAGGCCCTACTCAGGAGAGCAGAAGCAGTAATACCATACCACTGAAGGAATACCTCATGGACATTCAGGGATGTAATTAATGTCATCCTTTTCTCTCTTGTATCTGAGGACAAGAGTCTTGCCCATTGTATCAATATAATTTTTTTTCTGTGTTTTGCAAACCCCGTGGACACTGACTGCATACTGAGGATCTAAAGTGGATTGCTTTTTAACTTTTGGTTCATTTCCAGAGTGTGAATTTGAATGAATTTGCAGAATTAACTAGAAGCATTATCAGAGCTTTGAGATGCAATCTCTAGGCCATATTTGAACCAGTTTTGATTGTCAATTTTGCAAATGGCTTATTATGACATTTTAAGAAAATTTCTAAGCAGTTGAATGTGTTAGTGAATATTTACAAAAAAGGAGATAGAGCATGATCTTTTTTTACTATACAGCTAGTTTGCTGTCCTTTCCAGTAAACCACAAGGTTCATTAGTGCTCAGTACTGTTTCGTTTACGATAAATGTTTTTAATGTGATTTTCATAACAAAGTGTAATTAGTGAATACTTTTATTCAATTTTTCCCTTTATTTGCTTTTTTTAAGGAGAGATTTCTCCTTATATAGTATATATACTTTCTTACAGAGCTTTCTTACCTATTTTTATATAAGATGATTTAACAATGTAAAATGAAATGCTCTATGAGCAAGCTATATCACTGTTAATGCAATCAAAAGTGCTAATATAATGACTAAGGGCCTGAACCTTCTGCCTTTTACTCAGGTCCTGGTTTAACCAGATGTCTTTCATGCTGTGTAGGACCTTTCCCTGTAAGCACTTCCATCTATTCCTGGGGATGTCTCAGAGAAAGGCACTATTAACATGAATAACAGTGGTAAAACTGAGCCTCCTCTCCATTCTTAGTGGGACATCTGTCATGAGTAAAGGCTGTTGGCTCTGTCCCAAAGTATAGTTTTAGATTATAGTTCCCTTGATCCTCAGTGATTTTGAACTTGTTTTTTTCTGGTGACTATAAGCTAATAACTGATCTTAGTGAATATGAATATTGAATTGTGCTGTTACCAGCAAGATTATTAAAATGTGTTTCACATTTTAATTCATTTTTTCATTGGGATATAAGGAATTGGATTTGTGAAGCATTATATTGCATAGAGATAGCACACATTCACCACATTTCTGAAAGGTATGAAATATACAGTATGTAGCATTTTCTTGCATACTTTTATACTGCCTGTACATCACCGATGCACTCGGTGCCTTCCTTCTTTTGTATAAAATTTAATATGTAAAGAAACTGAAGTTATGGTGTGTAAGCAATGTCACTGCAACTGAAGAGATGTCTTAAACTGATTATTCCTAGTCCAGGAGGTTTCCAAGGGCAGTTCAGTTTAACACAATGCATTTCTTTGAATTTGAAGTTTTCCCCTTTCCTTCCTCGCCCTCACTCTACCCTCCATCCAAAAAACTTCCTCATATGGCTGTTTATTCTTAATTGATTCCTGTGTCTGATGTAAGTCATATGGTGTTAACCAAAGAACCAAGCCTGTTTCTAATTATTTGGACAAATAATGTTTGGACTTGCAATTACTTAAAGACAAAAATGATATGATGGATCTGTGTTAACAAATATAGAATAGGCTTCTGTAAATGTGACTCCCAGCTGAGAATTCCAAATACCTCTTTTCTGATTGGATGTGCATTGTTGTATCAGTAGCAAAGTGTTTGGGTTGTGTTTCTTGGTGCATTTTAATCAAAATCGTATCACAAACAAAAATATCAGTCAGTAAGTGCTGTCAGATTAGCTTGGTTTACCATGTTATACCTATATCTGAAGTGTGCTACTTTGAGAACAGATTTGGCTTTCCTGTGTGTGAAGTCCTGATGTTGTACAATAATTATCTGGTGTATGCTGGTCTCACACAAACAGACTGATGCTGCATCATATGTACCAGTGTCCCTTCATTGTACAACTTCTGTAATATAACACAGTTTTCGACTACTGTTTCAACCTGAAATTCCTTAAATTTCAATGCATGTATAGCCTTAAACATCTAAGACACCAAGCACAGTTTTAACGGGAATAGGTTATATTTGCAAGTCCTGTTTGTCTCAGAAGTCATAGAATTATTTTTATATATCAGTCAAAGAGATTGTAGAAAATGGGTACACTGCAGTTGATTTATCAACCATGCTCCTAATTATATGCACTAAAAAAATTTTCAAAAAATTCATTTTTGATAAATGTTTTGGAGATGAGGTATCAGGGCTCATTTCCTTTCTTGAATTTTTGTTTTCATACTTTCATTTCTGTACAGAACCTTGGTGCCCTTAACTAATACCTGTGACTGAATTCACACAGATTTTTAGTATTCCTTGAGCTGCTTTTCTTTTTTGTTCCATTTTTAAATTGAATCAGCAGTAATTAAAACTCCCCTAAAAAAAATTCCTTTTTTTTTTTTTTTACGTTTTGACAGTAACATAATTAGAGCAAATGACTGTTTGCAGCTGTTTATGCAGCTTATTAAAGCCTGAGAACTTTGTTTGAAGCTGTCATTATAATCCAGATGAAGACATACATTTCATGGCATTTCAGTCCACATCAGGTGAAAGCAGGAGCTCTGGTGATGAATGTGCAGATCTGCACATGGTGTGTCAGACTCTGAATCCCCAGAGGGATTTATAATTAAGTGTCACCTTGTATCTACAGTATCTCCAGTTGTGTGTTGTCAGATACTTGTTGTTTTGTTTTCTTTATTATTACCTAGCAAAAAACTACTTTTATCATTTTTGTGCTACTGTATATTAATCTTGAGGGTTCCCAGTGTGCAAGATCAGTTTAATGTTGTCAGTTCTCTTTCTGTGAAAAACCCCTGGACTTTCAGCATACACATCCCATTCCTGTTCTGGAGAGAGCCAGAATGCCACCAGCTGGTTTTAGTTATATTTACCTGTACAGCACAGGTAACTTCAGTCCCATGTTAGTTTGACTGAAACATGCTATAGTATATTTTCAAACCTTGGATGTGTCACAACATAAAAATAGTCATTTTGCGTATCTGAAACTTTGCAGCTGTGGATTTGTATTTTGTTTACTCTATCTCTGTGAAATGTATTTTTGTCCATTCGAGGACTTTGGATATTTCAAAGTATTTTCTGTACGTGAAAACAGCTTTTTGCATGTGAATTTAATTGCTGGAAAGTATTTGAAAAAAAAAGGAAAAATCACTTTTAAAACCTGTTGTTGTCACTTCCCTTTGGAATTCATTACCTTGTAAACAAAAACAGACTTCACTGTTCAGAAGATAATGATGCTTGGTCAACCATTGGAACTGCTGTCTGCATTAAAGAAAAAATAATTTTTAATGATTTAATAATTTTGTCAAGGTAACCTAGCCCTGACGCATATTTTGGCTCTGTTTACAAATTTCCTGAGTTTCCTTCCCCAATTCCCTTTCTGTTCTCCACCCTCTTTGTTGATGTCATGAACCTCTGCTTAGAGAACTTTAAATTAACCAGTGTGACAATGTTCTAACAAATATGATGTGTATACTGGCAAATAAAGACACACTCAGGTGATCATTCTGTTTGACTTTATACAGTTTCCTTCTGGGGTCATCTGTGGTTCTTTGCTTCTTTGTCCCAAATGCATTTCTCAGAAGAGATCTCATCTAACATATTTATGCTTAATTTCTGCTTTCCAAAGAATAAGAAAGATGAAATAATTGAGGTTTGATTTAAACATGAAAGAAAACTTGCCATAAGTAACAATGATCATTTTACTGTGAGCCAACTTAGATCTTCTGTACTATCCTCTGATGATTTTTATGATACTTATTAGCAAAAAGCTTTCTGGGCTTTCATGGCAGCTCAGCTTTAGGAGGTGTCTGAATATATGTATGTTTTAATACCTACTAGCATGCATGAAAAAATAATTGTTAGAACAATTAAAGCATTTTTCCCTATGCTAAATGTGGGAACACATATTATAAAAAGCTTTTATCATTTCTTCCCATTTCTGCATATGAAAGGAGCATAGCCCAGTGACTTTTACCAGATTAAAATAGGGAGAGAGGTGCATTTCTTTGCTATATGATCCTGACTCTCTGGACCATCACCATCTGTGTGAATCCTAGAATTCCTGCAAATAAGATAAAATCGTACTTTCTGCTGTTAAGGCTAGTGTTTTCCAAAGGTTGTACACTAAAAATAATGTGGCATTCCAAGTGCAGATGGCTACATATTTGATGTTTGAAAAACTTTGAATGGAGTACTTGGGACCATATTCTCAAGATGATGTCTCAAGACCTTTGGTATCCTTGTCAGTCATAAAAAAATAGCAACCCAGGGGTGTCAAGATTATATAAGATCTATTAACAGATGATAATATGAAAAATATTCACTTTAAAATGAGGATTTGTGAAGCTGTGAAAACATGGCAGAATAAGTGAAATAGAATGTGTTGATTGATAGTTGGTCACCAATTATGAACAGCCATTTTCTATTCAAAGATCACAGAAAAGAGTAACTACACAGCTTCAGCTGCATGTGGGGTACCTTGCAGTCACCCATGTTTCAAGTAACTGAGCAGAACTACATGTAATGCTCATAGCTGGTAATTAGTTTGTTATGAAACAGTAATTGCTTCAGACAGGTAGAGCCAAGTTACATTGCTTTTAGGTTGATACTCCTTTACCTGTCAAAGGTTTTTCTCTGAGTAATTGTCTCCATGTGGCAAATTCCACATTGGATAGTATTTAAAATCTTTTGGAAGTTGCTACTTACTTGGTTCTAAAGGTTCCTGTGGGCAAGGGCTAATTAGCATTTTTCCATATGAAATTTAAATTTTTTTTTCTCTAGTATTTTTATTTTTACAGTCCAACAGTGCAGTTCTAATTTAGTGTTCTATTCATATTAGACATTTCATTTTACTTGTAAATTAGCCTTCCCAAATGAATGAGACTCTTGCTAAGGCATTTTGTTACTTGATAATTGTATTGAGTAGCTGCATTTCAGCATAGGGATTCAAAACCTAAACTTACTGTTGTTTTGGAATAAGAATAGTAAGGATAGAAGGAAGAAAAATTGCAGAAATTAAATAAACCCTCATCAAGTAACATCATACAACAAATAAGCTGGGCCTTAGATAAATGATTTATTATTAAATCTAAAACCTAATAGGTTTGTGTGTTCTGAGTGTAGTTTACACTGGTTTGTTTTCCACTTAATTAGAAGCCTTACATTTCATCTTATTAATAATGAAAATCCTCTTGTCAAATTGTGTAAGATCGTGTTGAACTAATATGTACGTTTTAGAGGCAGCGTAAAATTTCCTCTCGTAGCCTTTCATATTATTTCATTGCATTATGCAAAAATTATATTCTGCTTTTAATTTTGCTAGTGTGAAGTAAGAAAACTTCATCTTCCATTCCTGTCTGAGAAAGTCCTGGTTTCAAGAACTGTGAGAAGAGAGTCCAATCACTGTGGCCCACTGTTTGCAATTAAAGGCTAACTGCAAACAGAAATTCAGAGTACCAGGACAACTGAGCTTTACAAATGTAATGAATGTATATATAAGAGATAACAGTAATCAAATCTAAAGTTATATCCTGTGATATCAGTTCTTGTTGCAGTGGTTCAGCAGTTCAGAAAAGGAACAGGCTTAAACATGCCAAAGGAGACCAGAGTTGTACTCCATTTGCTGTTAGAGTTAAGTACAAATTTCCCCTGATACCACAGCATTTTCATCTGCAGAGATCTAAAGTACCAATGGACTAAAACATCAGTCACACAAGCCTTTGCTAATTAATGCCTTCACCAGAAAATGTCTGGCATTCTTAGGAAATCAGGGAGATACAGAATGCAAAATTCATTCATATTTATATTTTTTAAAAAAATAGGCATGAAAAGGAAAAGCCACATAATCAGCTGTTTGATAAAGCTCCAAATCAGTCAGCTAGGCTAAAGGTCATGAATATGTAGCTAGATCTTAGTAAGCCTCAGTGGCAAATCATCGCACACGCTTGCTGCAGTTTCCTGAGACCGTACAAAACACTTGGGAGCACAAGCCAGGCCAGTAGGCTGAGAAATGGCATTAACCATTCAGCCTTCACCATCTGTCACCGTGCAGCCAAGCAGACACTTCTGATGGAGCCGTTCTGTGTCTCCTCATCTGGGTTTTTAACTGAATTTCTTCATGTGGGGCTTGCCAGTGAGTACAAAGAGCTGTCACCCACAGCACTGCCATTCTTATTCTCATTGCTAAAATTCCTGTTTCCTTCAACATCATTGATATATCCAGGCAGTAGATGACTTGTTATACTAGCAAATTAATCAGTGAAACTGATGCACATCTTTGAAAGATAGTATGAAATACTTTGTAAAGCGTTACTATATAGAAATTGCAGCCCATAGTATTATATCCAGGAGAATGCTTTTCTGCTTATGCTGAAACATGCCAAGTATGTTTGCTGAGTACCCCAGTTCTGCAGTCTTTCAGTTACGCTTACTATCAGCAAGTCACTGAAGGATCAGGATAAAACCTCAAAAGACTTTTTTAGTTTTCA
Source organism: Toxostoma redivivum (assembly GCA_013397375.1). Classification (NCBI taxonomy): domain Eukaryota; kingdom Metazoa; phylum Chordata; class Aves; order Passeriformes; family Mimidae; genus Toxostoma; species Toxostoma redivivum. The sequence continues at coordinate 528,456 of VXBI01010446.1, read as the reverse complement.
GTGAGATCAGCTCCTTGATGTGACTGAATTGGAACCTAAATGAGTGCCAGCGCAGGGAGGGGGGCTGGAAGTGCACAGCTGGAGCTGAGCTGTCCTTGCCTGGCAATCTGTGCTTATCTCAGCTAAATACAACGTGGAAATCACTACCTGAGGAAGCTGTTCTGAGCATGGAGGCATTTCACACTGCTGACTGTTGCCTGTTGGAATATAACCAAACACTTCTGACCTTACTTTGAAAAAAACGCTTGTAAAAGTTGTTAAAAAGTTAAATCCATAGGTGCAGGCAGAAATGGATCTAAATACTTTTGTAACACCAGAGAGTCATTTTGATGGGACAGAAATCACTACTTGTTTCTGGTATAATAATTCGTCCTTTAAAAAAATCAATTAGAAAATGTAGTATTTTGAAATTCTGTCCTTTTAATATTGTTGATGTTGTTTTGGGGGTTCTCCTGAACCTCCAACAACATTCCCTCTATTTTTTCGCTCATTGTCCACCCCCATAATACACCCCCACAGCAGGGCCCCCTTCAAGGCCATAGGTTGTCCTTGCCATCTGACACAGGAGCAGTGCTGCTGCTGGTGCTTGGACCCGGGGAGCCTTTTGGGAGGAAGGGTGTTTGTGTGAGACCATGTGGGAGCATCAGCACCACTAGGAAGCTGAGAGAGAGCAATTACTGAAGGTAAACCAGAAGCAGGTGTTTCCAGACAACCTGTAAAGATCCAAGGATGCTGGTACCCAAATGACTGCACATCTCACAGACCTCCTGCTCCGCTCTCTTTTTGGCTTTTCTATAGAATGGGGTGATCCACCCTTAGGCAAACATTCCATTGCCAGAAATACTTCAAGGAATTGTTCTCTGAGTGCATATCCCACCCTCTCTAATTATGCAGAACGTTTCACTGAAAGCTTTCTCAATAGGCAGACACGTGGTGTAAGATCGACTGCATCAACAGCCTGAAATACAGAATGCACTCAACTGTTCACTGTCATTCTGGACAAACCAAATGAAGCATCCCCAGCAAATGCTGCCATCAAAGAACAAAAGCTGTAAAGTGATTCAATGAATTTATAGTCCATGTAACCACTGGATGACAAACATTTCTGCCTTGTACCAAAACTTAGAATGTTGTTGTTTATGCCAGGGGTGGATCTGAAGGAATGTTAACTCATTGTGGTGGTCTGCAGTTAGATCTTCAGCCTTCACTTGTACACACTAACTCTATTTGCTAATGGATTTCTCAGCAAATTTAGAGCACGTGACCTTTTCTGGTTTGTTTTCTTGATACAGTGTGGAGTTGTGCTTTTCACATTAATTAATTAATTATATCCTTTTGAAATGTTAACAAGTACTAATTTTGGTATATAGTCCTGGGTCAGGTGAGTGTATTGATGTTCCTAACCTAACCCTGAAATCAGCCAGTTTGAAGATGAAGCCTAGAAAGCTCTTTGCAGTTCAAGCCACAGCTGCTCACCAGTTTAAGGGAGGAGACAAATACATCAATCCTAATATAACAGGAGAATGTTCAGGTAGGCAGTAATTGAGTTGGAATTTGGCCAAAGCCTTGGGGTTAAAGAACCTACTGTTATGAAATGTGTTAGAAGATCTTTAATGAATGCAAACAATTGAGATCACAGTTTCTTCTCTTCTGCAAGGGGCAGCAGAAAATGCTGGTTTGCCTCCAGAAATAATTTGGTGCCTGTAATCAGACTGGGCATTGAAAAAAATATGCCACCTTCTAAACACCAGAACCATTTTCTTACCAACAAAGATCTCAGTGTGTTGACCTGTAGGAGGAGTAGCTGGCCCATGTATTTTAGTAATAACCCTCACATCAGTATTGGGAAATAACCACTAAACAAGTAAAAAAATCCTTAACTAACTTGAATTGCCTTACATTAGATTCAACTAAGTTGGGGATTTCTTCCCTGTTTTTCAGTCTCAAAAAATCTGCTGGTTTGCAGAATAATTTCAAACAAATTTATTAAGCTCTTCAGTTAGGGTGGATGACAAGAAAGTCTCCAGACTTGTTTTCTGTAGGTAGGCATATCCATATCTATATCCATATGTTCTTCTGGATTTCTTACACATGTTTATTTCTAAATATAGCTAATGGTTGGGAAAAGGGGCATGACTGGAAAAGTCCTTGGCAGCCTAAACATGGGGGAAAATTGGTGCCTTACAGATTAAGAATTGTTTGCCTTTGAAGCTCTCTGGGTGAAAAGAATTGTGTCAGCCAGCTGAAGCCCAAATGTAAGTATGTGCACAGAGGGGGTTGCATTTTGTTATTTTAAACCACATTTAGTGCGGGATACTTTATCAGCTGAATCAGAGAAATCCCTTTAAAGGCAACAGCCTTTAAAATGCCTATGAAAGTATTTACTTCAGAGATTTAAAAAATATGCAAGTCAAACTTTATATAGGCGCTTAAATTTTTCAATATAGGATATATAATGCTGCCTTGCATCAGGACAGCCCCCCAGAGCAGCAGTGGTTTTGTAATGCGACCTGTTAAAGCTAAATTCTTGCTAAACTAGCAGAGATAATGGTTTATTTGTACCGTCAAGTATGCATTTAGTTTTCATTTAAAGCTCATAGTGGGTGTGTGCCCTGGCAGAGAAGGACCTGATGTACTGTCTCCAGGAACTCTGGAATTATTACATGCTGTAACATTTACACCCCTGTGTGTGTAATGACTCAGGTGGTACTGGGTAAATCATACTTAGGCCAAGCAGTGCCCTGCTACAGAGTATAGTGGGCCTGAGAGTGAACCTCAATTCCAAAATCTGCATTAAAATTTATATATTTGACTTTGGGTTTCTATTAAAGAGAGTATTTCCTTTGTACAAGCATAATTTGAAACATGGTATGTGTTCTGTATTACCGGGATTAGATTTTGGAAGGCAAAATCAACTTTATTTAAAAACATACACAGTATGTAAATAGAGTAAGTCAGTCAATTTTAGTGCTCTGTCTGTGATTCCCTGCATTCCCCTAATGCTTTCCTCTCCAGTCTCATTCCTTAGAAACAAATAGACAGCAAAACCTGGGCAAGTGGTTAATTCCTTCAAGATGACACGGACTTGGAATCCAATGAAATATTATTTTTTATATTTGATTTTTGGTTTGGATTATTCCAGGATATTTATCCTTTTCTCTTGGAATAATTTTGCTTTTGGAATAGTTTCAGACAACAAATATAGTACACAGTTTAACTTACTGCGACCCGCTGGCTCCCAGAATAACTTCTACCAACTTATTTCTCAACTGTTGGCTATGCTCTGCTGGTTTTTAACTCCTTTTGTGCCCCTCAGATCTGGATTTGGTGCCGAGATATTTTTCTTGATGACCTTTTATTTTTGACTTACTGTGTGCTTCTCTAAGTAAAGGAATTACTCTCATGGCTGTAAAACATTAGGAAGCTGCTGATGCTTTTTGAGAGCAGAACCACACATAGGAGACCCGTATAATTTGCTTTGTAATTGAATGGTACATTTCTCAGCATCCAGATTTTTAGCTGTTGGGATTTCTCTTTTAAGATGACAAATCCTTCAGAGGTTGTGATGCATTCCTATTAAAGACAACTAGGATGTATTTCCCAAGCTCACAATAATAAGTTACCTGAGTTCAGAATTGCCAGAGTCTCTCTTAGAGTTTTGCATAATCCTCCAGTAACTTTGTGCAAACTTCTCCTGGGATGTAACAGAAATTTGGCACCTTCTTCTGGCTGTCCCCAAGTTGGGCTGGTGCCTCTCGGAGCTGTGCCCTGCACCATTGCTCTGAGCTTGTTTTTATCTTTGGACTGATTGGATGTTTCTTCTGGAGGCCAGGTTGTGCCAGCTTTTTTCGGGCTGAGCGGTCCCACTGTGCTCAGTGAAACTATTCATGGAGCGAGGTGAGCTTGAGGAACTGCTCAATGGAAGCTGGGCTGGCACTGTCTGCCCCTTGGAAGCAGAGAGAGGAAAGTCTTTTCCTCCTTTTGTGAAAAGCAGAGAGCATGTGTAACTGAGAGCAGGAATGTGTCAAGAAGAAGTAGACATGGGAAGGAAATGAATCTTTGGTTCATTATCACGAACACCAGCTAAGCTGGAGCCAAAAAATACTTGAGAGATTTAACATGAGATCTACATTTTATTTTAGAGTTCATACTGCAATTTCATTGCAATGACAAAAATGATTCAACTGAATAATGGAACTGAAGCTGATCATTATTCAGTTTTTCATGGTGATTTGATGGATGGACTGATACTGAAGTTTTAAAATATCTCTTCTTTTAGCAAAAAAAACCCAAAAAACCTCACTGTTCTGCTCCAGAGTGCATGCTTGAGAAGGACTGGATATACAGTGTCTTTGCTGTTGCTGCTGCAGATGTAGGTGAACGTGGATATGGACACTGAAGTGAGTATCAATGTACTGTACAAACCTTGAAAATATAAAGGAATACACAACTGCCTCTCCTAGTCTTCTTTTTTCTGTTGGGTTTGGGTTTTTTTTTGGTTGTTGTTTATTTGCTTATTTGGTTTTTGTTTTTTTTTTGGGGGGGGTTTGTTTGTTTGTTTGTTAAATTTGGACAGCAGAGCATTTTACTGAAACCACGAGTATTGCAGCACAGGTTTGTTTAAACCAAAGCAATTGCTTGTCCCTAGCCATTACTCATAGCAGTGAGAAAACTTCACAGGACTTAGCTTAGGCATCTCCCAGTCCCTGGAGCTTAGATATAGTCCAGGACACACCATGTGAATAAACAAGAGGGTTGACACAGCTGTGCTGGAGTGTGAGGAGGTTTTGGAGCATGCAAGCAGGAACAGCTTTGGGTAATTGCCATTGCACCAGATCCTGCTCTGAAAATGCTGGCCCTCCCACACATAACACTGTCTTCCTTTCTGGACATTGGAGACTACCCAGGTCTGGGACAGAGGAAAGTAAATTCTCATCATCAGTGCAGGGCTCAGCACTTGGTTTGCTGCACCCCTTTCACCCATGTAGAGCAGGGGGAGTATCCTGCAGGGAGCTGGGTTATTCCAGCTGGAGCACACCCATGTGCTCCCCTTCTCCATGCACACCTGGATCTGCACTTCCTGCCCAGAGCATGCACTGGAGCCTGCCAGGACACCTGGTCCTTCCTGGTCCCTGGGAGTTCATCCACATTGGGCTGCGCTGTCCTTATAAACAGACCCTGCTCATGGCAGTAAAAGTATTCCTAAAAAATGAAATGTTAACAAAACCCAACTGTGAGTGCTGGAGGCAGAACCACTGGTGTGGATCAGAGAGCTACAATTCCCAGCCTCCATGAGGACACAAGCGTCAAAACAGTTCTCTAATTGAAAATTAATTCTCAGAACAACGTCAAGTTTTTTTAAGCTACTGCTCAAGTAAAAGAAATAATCACTTTCTGTACCACCAGCTAAATAATTGAATGCAGATCTTAGCAGAATATTTTCCGTCCAAGGACAGTGGTTGCATAATTATTTCATATAATATAAATATTTAGAGATTACTTTTCCCTTAGCAATTAAATCAATAGATTGGACTTAAAATCAAAGCTGAATTTTAAATGCTTGATTTTTTAAAAAAAAACTTAATATTTTTGGGTCTGAAGTGTAAATTGAAACTTTGAAAAAAACCTGTTATATTTTGATTAAATTGATCCTTTTTTTCTTGCTTTTATAGGTTGTAAAAGTTGAAGTCTGAAAACAGGGACACTGGCAAGGAGAACTGAGAAATGACTAGGCAAAGTCATGTAAGTAAGAATCGACCCAAATGCTGAAATTCTAAAAACAAATAAATTCAGTCAAATATGAAGTTTTGCATGAAAATTTTATATGTTCTCTTAGCACTGTAGCTTGTGAGGCTACCCCAGAAAACCTTTCTCTGAGGAGATGTCACCAGAGCACAGGGGTGAATGACTAATCCATGCAGGCCAAAAGCATCTCCTGCTGATTACAGGTTATGTGTGCTGCCTGGTTGCCTCATGAGCTACATTGTGCATAAAAATGGATAATCAACAGCACTGGTATCATAATTTTATAATCTTTTCATTACTTAGACATTTCTCTTTTCCTAAGGTTTTTTATGGGCAGTTCAAGTATTTACTACAGAATGAGAACATTTTAAAAGATGCTTTTAAATCAACCCCCCATGTCCCATAGCAAGATGGGCTCCCTCCATTCTCTTTCCTTTCCAGCTCCTCACTGCAGCTTTGCCACATTGTTGTGGCTGGGAGATTTTTATCCTGTAACTAAACTTACTGTGCCTAATCTTTACAAAAATGTGAGAGTCGTTCTGGAAGGTGCTCCCTGCAGATGCCCCAACCCAGGCAGATGATCAGGGGTATTTTCAAACACAGAGGGGTAGAAGCAGTGGTGCCTGAGCAGGGTTGGATCCTGGCCGGCCTCTTGTGGCTGTGGCTGCTCTGGCTGCTTCAGGAGGATTCCGGAAAGTGGAAAAAGCTGAGCACAACAAAAGGCTGAGAAAGGGGGTAGCCAAAGTGATTACAATGATTTTTGACTTGTGAATCTCTGAATGTTTCCTATCATGTGCTTGGCTTTATCCCTCTGCATTGCCTTCCCAGCTGATCCCTCCTTTCTGTCACTAAAATGAGCAGCCTTGCAATGATGAATATTAAAATTCACCCACTAACACTGCAGTGAGGTGGGGTCCAAGCAGCTCTTACCTCCCAGCCTGCTGTGCCACCCTGCCAGCAGATTCGGGAAGGCAACACCGCACTGGTTTATCCTGGTTTCCTTCCCAGCCCTGGCAGCTGGTTATAACTGGTTGAGCGATGGCTGGAGTTCAGCACAATTCAAATGTCTCAGACAGTCTATATAAACATCGTTCCTTACTTAGAGGTCCTGTTGGAAGCTGTTTCTGTTGGACACTTAGTGAATTACAGGCTTTAGAGACTACCTGGCAATGCCTTGAACCAGACGCAAAACTTCCACTAATGCAACCTTTAGAGTCTTAAGTAGGTACTTGGCTGCCAGTTGCTTTCAGGCACGCTGTAAAGGGACTTTCTGAAAAAA
>VXBI01010446.1:481609-514217 GCA_013397375.1 Toxostoma redivivum | reverse complement strand
CCGCAGGTAGGCACCGCTCCGCACCGCGGCCTCCGCGGGCACCGGGGGCTGGCTACGGGCAGAGGGCGGGGGTCTCCCGGCCAGGGGGCCGCAGGTGCGCGGGGCCGCGGGCGCTGCCGCGCTCGGTGCCGGCGGAGCGGCGAAGTTGTCCGGCGGCCGAGCGCCCTGCGGCCGCCCCGGCTCGCAGCGGCCCCGGGGCGTGCGCTAGTCCGGAGAGGGTTTATTCCTGATCGCCGCGAATAGATGCGAAAATATGCGGCGGCGTTCTCCTGTAGAGCGAAGGGAAATGAAAAGTATTTTGTTTGGAGAACCTCCGGCAAACCGCATGTCATTTGTCATATCTGATTTATTGCCCGCAGGATCACATTACAGGGGAATTTCAAATCCTGTAACAACATCCAAGATCACATACTTTAAAAGGAAATATGTGGAAGAAGAGGATTTTCATCCGCCACTCAGCAGCTGTACGCATAAAGTATGTTTTCTAATAGTCATTATTTTTACTCTGAGTTTCAGATGCTTAGTAACACTCGATTGACCCATTTCCAGAAGGCTGAAATACTCTGCTGAAATTAGGAGAATGATCCAGCTGTTTGCTCAGAAACAAACAGTTGTCACTTCTTCACATTTATTGTTGTATTGTCATCAATTGCAAAAGAAGCAAAGGCATTTCTGCATTTATAACAACTGCAAATGGAAATGTTGAGAATTAAGGGGTTTTTTCAGATTATTTTGTTCTTAGCTAGTTCATGTCATGCTTACAGAAACAGCTCTGTAACAGCATTTGAACAACAGAAGGGAAGAACATAAGTAAAAGATTTCCCACTCATATAAAACTTTCTTTCCAGGGGAGGAAATAGTAATAGGTTCCATATACCCCACACTGGTTACAGATCCTCTAAAAAAACAGAATGACTTGGAAAGTGAGTACAAGTTCCTTTAGTATTTAATCATGTTTATTAAGAAGCTAATAAGTCCCAAAGAACAGATTAACAAATGCAAGAATTTTTTTTAAATGAAAGTTGTCAGGGGAGAGATTAGAGCAAACGTTTCCCAGGCCAGTGAATACATAAATTGAAATCTGACTTTTTTTGTCGAGATTTTATGCTTCTCTTCATTTCTGTATGGGAGACTGAATGCCTGGAGTGAAGTGCATAAGCATAGCTCGTGCCTTGAGACAGCATGCTTGCCTTGTTGAATCCTGCCTGGCCCATGGAGGTCCAGTGCTACCCATATTCTCTTGGCAATGAGGGAGGGATTTCTGTGGAGAAGCAAGCATTTATGCTGAGCTCAGTTCCCAAGGACATTAGAGTAGCTGAAGGAGTTTTCAGCTACAAATAGAGTTGTCTGGAAATAAGTACCTGGACCAGGAAGGTGAAAAATTGTCCTGCTGTTAATTTCAGAAGATGTCTGGTCTGCTGCCAGAGCAGTGAATAAACAGCACCAAGGGTGTTGAAAAATGTGCTCTGGTTAGTGAGTGTCTCACACATGTCACTTCATTCTCCCAGTTTTCAGCCAGGTTGTGTTTTTTTACAAGATTGTTGAATTTTTGTATCAGTGATTAATTTCCTTACAAAAAGGGGGAGGAAGAATGGTTATTTAGTCTTTTTTAACAGCAATAAAAAGCAGTTGTAGAGGTAGTGGTAAGCTAGACACAGTCACTGTTTTGTGCTGTCATTTGCAGAGGTGTAACATGTCAGAAACCCTGGGTCACCAATTTCTTCAGTTGAGCCTAAATAAATTTTCTACTTTGTAGCACTGAGCTCTGGCAGAGGGAGGATGCCTACCAGCTTTCCTTGAATTTCTTATATGTTTATACCTCTGCCACCCAGTAAAGAGTTGTATTCTGAGATTACTTGTCTCACAGAGGGATGATAGTAGGGCCTGGAGCCTCTCTCCAGAGGGCTGCTGGCAAACATGTAAAAGAAAGCCTTTGACAACTTGTTCCTACTGGTGTCCCTCCAGTACGTATCTCCAGGAGAATCCCAGTTCAAGGCTTACTGGTTTGCTCCAGGCTTTTATGGCTTCTCTGATTGTTGCTGCAGCAGGTACAAAGGACGCAAATGAACCTATAGGCTTAATATAATTTAAAATGAGTCATTTATTATAGAAAATTACTCTCTCTAACAAAGAGCTTCAGCTGTGAACTCGTATGAAATTATGGCCAATTTTTGTTTTTATGAGGCACTGTGCTGCTTCTAAGCCTCGCAGACATGACCAGGCTGTGGAAAGAGCTAGAGGGCTGAGGAGAGCTGAATGGATGTGAAAAGCAGCTGTGCTTTAAGCTCTTTCAGTCCTCATAGCTACGACTTCCACTCTGCAAAAATGCTGTAACCATGTGGGAAAGGGAAGAATGATCAAGCCACAGATGGGGGGATTTAGAGCAGTCTCTCTTTGTGCTGTGCTGCTCTCCTCCTACGCAAACCAAATTCTTACTAAAAATGAAAATTAGTTAATAGTGCTTACAGTAGTAGCATGCATTGCCCCCTCTCTTATTTTAATTCCCAGGGTAGCGATTACAGTGCAGAATCTGGGGCCTCCCAGGGGCAGTAACCTGCTCATGCTGCCAGTGCTGAGAAAGGGAGTCCTGGAAGGACCATGGAAGGGAGAACAAATCTATGGGCGTAGAGCCAGGATTTCTGCAAATCCCTATCCTCTCTCCGTTTCCTGACCTTATCCCTGCCTATCTGCGTTCCCACCGGTCCTGTAGAGCACAGGGCGTAGTACACAGGCCAACAGCTGCTCTCCAGATGCTGGGATGCTTTGAGATGGGTTTCTCCCTGCCTCCCTCCCTGCATGCACTTCTGTGCACAAGAGCAGTGTTAGAGCCTGGCAAATGGAGACCTCCTCCTTGCTGGAGGGCCTCTTCCACTGGCAGCAGATGAAATGTTCCAACACTTGCTGTGTGAGGCGATGGCTGCTGGCTGCCTCTTGCAAACCTTGGCGCTGCAGGAAGGACCCTTGCTTGGCTTCACAGCTTTGTAGAAGTGCCACAGGGGATGATGGAATTGGGTCCATTTGCAACAAAAGGCCCCCCTAGCCATCACTGGAGGAAAACTGCACAACAATTTTATGTTCTAATCCCAAACATAATTAAAGAGCCAGATGTGTGCATCTGGATTTCACTCTCCCACCTTGGATTTATGCCCTGCAATTGCCTCTGCAGTGTAATGCTCATCTACTTACCTCCTAAGCTCAGCTGCTTGCCCCCTAAACGTGGGGGAATGCTGTGGCCAAGAAAAAGCAGGTCCCCAGCTACACGGATGTGCAAAATGAAAAAAAGCCAGTTTTAGATGCCTCAGAAAAAGAACAAAAAAGTAGTGACACAGAGGGAATTCTTTGCTTCATTTCCTTTCTCCTTGTCTGGAACAAAACTGGTTGCCTTCAGTTCCATATCTTGTGTTTTTTGCATTTTCAGACAATCTCCGTGTTTGAGGAGCGGGCCCATATTCTTTACATGTCTTTGGAAAAGCTGAAATTCATTGATGATCCTGAAGTCTACCTGCGGAGATCCGTCCTCATCAATAATCTGATGAAGAGAATCCACGGAGAGATCATCATGCAGAACAACTGGTGCTTTTCCACCTGCTCCTTCAGTGGCACCTCCCCACAGGAGTGGTTTGTGCCTCAGGACTGTCCATACAGAAAACGCCTTCGGATGGCAAAGGAGGAGTATGAGAAGCTCCACATGTGCTGCTTCTATCAAGAATGTGGCAGTCACTATTTAAATCTACCCTACTCTGTTAATGCTAGTACAGAAAGTAATTCCTCTTCTTCCTCCTCCTCCTCCTCTTCCTCCTCCTCCTCCTCCCCTCCCATTTCTTTGCCAAGCTGTTCCCAGCAGGTGGATTATGAAGTTGGCAGTGCACCTTCTTACAGAAGTGATGACCAGATACCTGCTAATGAAATATTCATCACTAATGGCAGGTCTCACAGTAATCAGGAAAAGGCAAAATTTAATGACGAGAAAGGAGGTAATGAACCTGAGAGAGAGAGCATCGCCCTAAACTGTGAACCTGTGAGAGGCACCCATGCTCTTGAATGTAAAGGCAAATTTTATGACTATTTTGAGACTGGATGTAATGACAAGAGCAACATAAGCGAATCTTGGAAAAAATCCTTAAGGAAAAAGGAATCTTTACCAAGTAATAAAACCTGCTGCAACAAAGGAAGTAAAATATGAGGCATCTTTCTTGCTCTATTGAAGCATGCATAGCACGTTCCTTCTCTATCAAATTTTTATTTTGAACGGATTTTTTATAGTTTTCTACGAATGGTACAATCATGCCACAAACATGACGTGTAGAGTGGAGAGCAGATTGCATATAAGTGTCTCTGCCATCCCCATCAGCGGCTATTTGTAAACGTGGAGACTTCAGAAAGGACACAGTTGCATTACTGCTGAGCACTGTAGTCTGTGCAGCTATGGTGGAGCTTTCGTTGCTGAAAATGCCAATCAGCCAGATGGGGAAAACATATCGTTCTACATATCCCCGCCCCCAAGAAGTCTGCCATTAATTAAGAAGAACCTCCATTATGTTTACCAAGGAATTAGAAGTCTGGTAAACAAATTGATGCTACTAGCAAGGATGATATGCTCCTTGTAACTCAGTATTCATTCTGACAAAGGACTGTCTTCATGGATTGGGAATAAACCATCCTTATGTTTTGTAGTGATACTCTTGAATTCCTGTATTCAGCGTCTTGTTCAACTGACAAAATAGGACATAGCATAAAGAAATAACCTGTTTATGGAATCTTAATAAGAATCAAACATGCAGCTCAAGTACTTGCATGTTTTCACCTCGGCTGTAATAACTAATGAGGTTTGTTGTTACACAGGGCAGGTTTTTTTTTGGTGCCTTACTTTTTGTCTTAATTTTTGCCAGTGTGAAAATTAAGTATGAATCTGATACAGCAGGGATTTAACCTAAACAGAGATTAAAAAAGAAACCCACGGGGTGGATCAATATTATTAGAAACCTTTAACCTTTGAAGTACTGAGTTCAACTTCCTATTCAAACATCTCTGTTCTTCCTTTTTGATGCTCAATTGCTTTTTGATTTGCCATCCTTAGGAAGGGATTTAAGAAACAATAGAGAGATGTCTCTTGTAAACAAGCATTCGATGCTTGAGTGTTTCTATGGCAACTGTCTGTTGCTGGGGCTCTTTTTTTTTCTTCTTCGTATAATGAAGTTCATGACCCAGTGGCATGTTTTATACTTTATTCTGTTTCACATAATTTCTCTCTTTTAGATTGCAAAAGCATGCGGGAGTTTTCTATGACTTTTGCCGTTGATTTGAAAAAAGACAAGAAGGCAAAAAGCACAATGTTAATTAATAATGTGGCGATAAACACAGTTTTATCTGAATGAATGTAAGGGGTTTAATTTTAAAAAAGAACATTTTGGAGATTTCAGTGGCTGAGGACAACATTTAGTCATTCCCTAGGTAGATTAATTGCAAAAGCGTGCTGTATAAAATGCCCAGAAGACTTTGGTTGGGGTTGGACCAAGAGTGAGTCTTAGATCCACCAAATTAATTAGTTCCCACAGTCCCCATAACAACTGGCAGGATGTGCTCAGCGAAATAGCCACATCCAGGCCACAGCTGACTCATAAATAGCTGCCTGTTCCCACAGCATCTTGCACTCAAGTGACATCTCTGCTTGCTCCTTGCCCAAAGGGTAAAAATCACCTCTGTGCTGGGGGAGCAGCCAGCTCGGTGCAGGGCACGAGTGTCCCCAAGGGGACACAGCCCCAGGCTTGGCACTGGAATCAGGTCTCTGGGTCTGAGACCTCCTGCTTTGGGTTTCGTGGGTTCAGCTGGAGGAGTCCTGGGCCATGGTTATTTTGGGTAGCAAAATACATTTCCGAACTGTATGGTCTTTGTCAGAAAGCCCAGTGGTCACAGGAAAATCTTCCCCCCCAGCCCAGGTGACCACAAACACAGCAGGATATAAATCAGTGATAACCTTTATGAAGCCAGGTGAGTTTAAATTTATAAGTTTGTAAGGGTTATCATTGTGAGAAATGACAAATAAAGAAAGTACAAGTCCCACCTGATTTCTCCAAGACAGAAGCTTTTTTATTAATAATAATAATAATATTAAATATAGATCTCATTCATACAGTGTATGAGTAGGATCATCATTTAGACATTTGTCCACAAGGACCAATTTTTTTAAAAATCTGATTTTTCTTGTGTTATATCCAGATAGTCTAGTAATGTCTGCTCTTTTCCAATATTTGATAAACGCTTGATGTTTTAAGCTTAAATATTAGATGCTTGTATACTAATGTGTTGTTGTAGTAAAGTGAAATTTCCTTGATATATATTTATTAAAATGACCAAAATTCATTTTAATTTTATATCTCCAATGGCTATGGGTCCTTTCCCCCATGTTCCACTCCCTCACCAAAGAAAATGCTGTTTAATCAAACTGCTCCCTGCTCAAGAGATTACACGGCAGTTGACTGAGCACTTCAGGCTGGGTCTGTGAGGGAGCTCAGCCTTGCCAGGGTTTCAGGAGCATTTAGGACAGTCTGAGGGTGCACTGAGAAGCAACAGATTCTCTATAACTTGCACATACAGCCAAGGAAAACACCTGGCCAAATGCTGCCCAAACCACAAATCAGCCAACACTTTTGGGGGGGCTGAAAGCTTTTTGACCCTAAAGGGCTCCTTGGTCCTCCAGAACAAGCCTGTACTCATAACCTATGGCAGAGGCTTCTCAGATGAATTTGCACAAGCTGAAGTGATGGATCAGCAGATCTTTGTCTACTCTGGCCTCTCTAATGGTTTCTTTAGTTCCAGAGACATCTGGAAATTAACCCATTACAGCTCTGGACAGTCTTATTGTCATTGGGGTCTGTAAGGGAGGAAATGCCATCTAGCAAAAGTTGGCCTAGGGACAAATGGGGGTTTATGCCTTTCTCTGGATCTTGCCTCACAAAATAATAGCAAATACTGAAAGTAAATGTATTGGACGCAGGAATCTGCTGAGCTACCCTGCTGGCCTCACAAGAGACAGAGGCATTCCATGTTAGAAAAGGGAGGTGGAAACACCCTTGTCCCTTTCCCAGAAATGCAATAGACCTTGATAAGATTTCCAACCTGGGCCAGACCGAATGGGCTTTCTGGTTTAAATTCAATTTGATTTATAGCATGTGAAGACTGTAAACCTAATAGGCCTTTTCCCCACTGCACACTCCAGTGCTAGGGACATTTTGCTAGTATCAAAAATTTTCAAGAAATAGTTCTTTCACAAGATTATATGAATGCCTTTCATCCATATGTCCCCCACATAACTGCTAAATGAATGCTCCTGAACTTGATCCTGGCCTGCCTGCCAGGAAGAACTGGACAGAAGCACTTCTCTCTAGGAAGATTGTTTTTCTCTCTATCAAAAGACACGTTGCTCTTAGAGTGTAAGACTATAAGTACTCTCAGCACATGCCAAACAGCAACAGAAAAAGATGTTTCTGTTGTCACATCAATTTTGCTGTCGCTAGGAACAGAAGTATCATTTTATCATCAGGATCCAGGTAATACATTTCCCTTGGAAATGCACAGTTCATTTGAGTTTAAAAAATCATGCTTCTTTTTCAAAGCACGTGACATAATATCATTGTGCTTCATATATACTCACTACTTTTGGTAAAGTTTTACTATTTTTACTATATTAGCTAATCTGTTGAAACAGCTTAACATGGTACTTAAGCATCCTGAGCACTCAGACAGCCTCATCTGGCAGTGATGTGCAGTGCCAGCAGAGCAGCTGGTTCCACAGGGAAAACAGACACAGCCTGAGCCACAGAAATGAAGTGCTTCTTTCAGTCCTGAAGGTGTTACGCCCCTAAGCAAAGTTGTGGCACAGACTTTTTTCACATTTCGTCTTCCTGCATGCCCTCCATCCTCCTTTTACACCCCTCATCTACCATCTGTCCTTTTGTGTCCTACCATCATGAGGACCATGACACACTGCCAGGGTGCTTCGGTGTGTGCCACCACCCTTCCAATTTGTGCAGGGGATGCAGGGAGCTGGTTCAGAGCCACAGCACGAGCTAAAGCGGATTTTAAACAAAATAACCAGGTGGCTGCTCTGTGGTTCCTCTGGAGCCTTGTGCCAGTTGTGACCCCTACACCTAAATGACTTTTCCAGCTACCTCTAGCTCAGATTGCCACTATGGAGTGATCTGGGGATTAGAGAACTATGGCTGAAGCAAAGAGGTAAAGATGATTTCTAGCCTGCATTTGACTTGTGTCCTTTCATTGCCTTCTGGAGCTAAAGGCGTAGTGAGAGGTGTAGCAAGTGCAATGGCTGCTCACTCATGCCAGGAACCTTGACAAAAGAAGTTTCTTAAGTCTTAAAAAAAACCCAGAACCAACGCAGTCAGTCACATCAGGGAAAGGTTTAAACTGCTGTGAGATAAAGGATTTCATCTGGTGTTGTATTCAGTGAATGTAACTCTCACATGGAGGCCTCCCAAAGGGACCTGACCTTTTACATTGTCCATCCCTTGCTTTGCAACCTCTAGGACAGGGGCTGCCCTCGCTTTCTGGAGGTCACTCTTCAGTACTGGTATGAGCTTTTCCACAGCTGCACGAAGCACCCCAGTGGCTTTTCCTGGCAGGGTGTGCACAGCCTGCTAAAATATTGTAGCCAGGGAAGCGTTTCAAAGGATCCTGCTGGAAATGTTAGGAGATGCGAATCTTCCACAAGGCATCCCATATAACAGCCAAGCCGCTCAGTCACGACTACTTGGAATACACAGTAATTTCCTGTGTTTTTTCAATCTCACTTAAACTTCTCTGACAGATGGGGAAAGATGACTAAACCAAGGGAGTTTACAAAAGTTCGTCTTGTGGTGTTTGCAAACTGTCTCTGTGAGGTCCATTTTCTCTAATGTAAACACAGCCGTGGCTGGGTGCCGAGTGCCTTTCCAGCAGCTAATCCTGCTCAGCTTAAGGCTGTTGAGACAAGGAGTACCCAGCCAGCTGGTCCACTCTGGGGGCTGAACATGAACCAGCCCTGGGGCTGAGGGCTGTTAGGGGGAGACCTTTACTCTCTGTGCTTCAAACAGCGTGAAGCAAAGCAGCTGTGGCTCTAAGACCAGACCAAATTTACTGTGCTGGGTCAGAGGCTTTCCAAAGGGCCTTGGGTCAAGTGTGGAAGGTTAGATAAAACTCCAGGGCAGTAATCATGGGAAAGCAATTGCCTTTGGGGCTGTAGTTGGCCTATTGTCGCTCTCCTTAGTCTTTAAATCACTGCCAGGAAGGGAGTGCACCTTGGGGAAAGTGGAGTTTCAGTTTCTTGGCTTTGTAAAAATGGTGCAGAGTATGCAAAGCTTTTTCACCAGCTCCAGCTGAAAGGCCAGGTAGGCAAATGTTTTAACTTCTTTTATTGCTCAAGTTCCCCTTGCTGAGGAATGCAAGGGGAATGTTGTGTGAGGAGGAGCCACAGATGGGTGGTCGGTGTACATTCAGAAGTATGTATGAGCAGAAAACCCCAAATACCAGCAAAAACCCCAAAGCAGAGATAATGAATTTAAAAAGTAACTCATCTTCTATGGCTAGTAATTCTTCTCAATTAATCCAGCATCATTTTCCAGCTTGCTGCAGAGAGCATTTATTCTGTCATACCAGGATTGTAGCAAGACGATAAATGGTCTGTCTGCTTAAGGTCAGTCCATTTACAGCTGCCTCCTGCAGTGGTGCTTTCCCTGTGGAATACCCCTCTAGGATCATCCTTCAGTATGGTGATCTGTGTCTGCCTCCTGAAACAACTAGAGGCTCAGGTCCTTACAGAGGAGGATGATGGACTGTCAGTAGCTGGTGATCTTCTCCATGATACCTGTAGCTGCCACAGTTGTACTCAGCAAGCTCAGAAGGATGCCACAACATCCTTCTACCATCCCCTCACTGCCTTATATTTCTAATACATTATTTTCCCTCATTAACTATGACTGGTGCCAGTGATTTCTAGAAGTTTGCTGGCTGGTATTTCAGAGATTTTTGCAGCTGGTTGATGGGTAATTAGATCCTTAGCTGGCATGAGATGATGCTGCGCTATTGATTTTTGGAGAAATTGTGCCTGGTCCTATAAACTGACTACCTACACCTTTGGTTATTGTTGGTTTTGTCTTTTCCCCTTTCCTCATTTTCTTATTCAGAAGTAAGATTGTAAAAGACAATCCCTTTCTTTCACCCCATATTTTATTTAAATGCAGCTACTCTGTATTTACCTCTTTTAGTTAGGAAAAACCTCTGCCAGTGGGAGTTGAAGTTGTGCAGATTGTTTTCAAGTCCAGTTTCATTCTCAAACTCCAGAGTGGTTTGTGTCTCTCAGTGTATGTGTAAAATCTGTGCTCTATTCCTTCATAAATGCTAAAAGTCCTTGTAATTATTTTTTCCCCACTCCATCCATTGCTTTTTCAGGGCAAAATCCTCTGTACTTTGGTCCATGAGTAGGTCCCACCAACCAGACTCATCATCCTCTTACTGATATGGCTGCCATGGGGCCATTTATTTATTTGAGTACAGTAGTGTGGGTTTGGCTCAAAATGCAGTTATCCTTTATCTTTCCTACAAACCATCAGACAGTGAACATAAATCTAAGTGTTGCTACATTCTAAGTATAATGTACTTTCAGCTTTGTTTTCTTCAAACTTACCTCCTGTGAGTCTCAACAAGTATGGCTAAAGCCACCTGCATTTCCCAATTTCTATTAGTATTGTAATTAGCATTATCCTGAAAATAAAATCTGACTAATTGTTAAATCTTGAGCAGCCTACGTTTTACCTGTGGAGGCTGAATATGTATTATTCCTTCTTTGACCCCTTCTCTGTGTAACAGATTGGTTTCTGCTTTACCAGCAGACTAACTGGCATGATGACAAATCTCATTTTGTCTTTGCTGTAAGAAGGCACATAGTGTTAATACAATCCTGTATCTCCATTGAAAGACTGCTCCAATACTGAAACTTTAAAATAACCTGTATAGGCATCACAGGCATGAAGAAAATCTTAAAATACAAGTAGGGCATAAGCTACTGTCAGATCACTTGCCTTACTCTGCATGCAGGCTGAGACAAGGATTTTCATTGTATGAGTTTATCCAGCCATTGGAAGCGCCTGTTTGCTAATACTGAGGCTTAAAGATGACAGTGTAATGTCAGCTTTTGAGGTATTTCACTGGTGACCATTATAAATAAGGCATTCAGCTAACAATCTTGCCCTCCATTCCCAGTGATCCTCTGAGCTTCTCAAGCTGCTGTGGACCCCAGTAGTACCTTTCCAGCTCCCAAAGCTCCTTTCTCCCATTTGAATATTTTCATATACCATCAGTAAGATATATTTCTAGGCTCTAGAAACACAGGGACATGACAAACTGTATTTTAACTGAATATCATCATAAGTAATGGAAAGGCAACCAGGCTGATAATTTTATTCTTTTAATTGTGAATATAGGAAACCTTTTTTTAAAAAATTACTATTATTTGGGAACTTATTTTTAATTCATATAACGCAACCCCAGAATTTTCTGGTTGTCATAAATCTGACACCTATGCACTAAAAATCCTTCATGATCACACAGCCCTACCCTGGTGGGTGCCAAAATCAGAACCTCGGCAGAGTCTCTGAGCTTTGACTGGATGTTTTCCCACACTGCCTCGTTTTTCCCGTTTGCACAGAAGTGATGAGAAGATGTGTGTGGAGGGGGATGGTACCTGAGAGAAAAATGTAAATCATAGCAACCTGACTGTCAAGAGGGTATCACTTTTTATTTCCTAGCTCATGTTCCCAGCAACAGCAGAGCTGCAATATTAAATTGTTTTGTTTTACCTCTCGGCTTGGTTTACTGGTGCCAGAATAGTTGCGGCCCCTCGAGCACAGAGGTAAGGGGACCTTGCAACTGCAAGCTTGCCTGGAGGTTTTGTTCCCCTTTGATAGGTCGGGCTGGCTCTTATTGCAGGAGCAGCTGGGAAGAAATAATTAGCATAACAAAGAGCTACATTATAGTATTGCATTGTGCATTTGGAGCCTTCACATACCTTCACACGTTCGGTTACATGCTACATAAATCTGATTTCCGGGTAGAAATGGAAAAACACTAACTGAAAAGGAACTCAACCTTTAAAGTGAAAATAATTTGAATACTCTTAACTGCAAATGTAGAACCCCTCCGTGTTTTGGGCATAGCCGTACTGCCAGTGCCAGTGGCTGTCGGTGGGGCTGTTTGGAATGCGTGGCCAGGGAGAGCCGCTCTCCCCGGCTGGGGGGAGGAATGTTCGGAGGGGGATGCAGGGCGAGTTCTCCCTGGCACACTGGAGCTGATGGACTGAGGAGGCGATGACCCAGGCAGCCCAGCAGCCGCTTTCCACCCCTCCCAGCCCAGAGGCGGTGGGTTACCAAGGAGAAGGCTGGGTGTACTTCGTGTTTTGCTCTGTTTTCATTGTTGGCAAGTAGCAAAGCTGTGCTGTGGGAGCGTTGGCGATTTGTACGGATTTAGTTGCACAAGAGGTTACAAACCCTGCAGAAAGCTCCTTTACCTGTCCAGTTGCCTCCTCTCGGAGCTCCCAGGTGTTGAGCCCTCTCCTCCTGTCTTGCTCACAGCAAATCTGCCCCGTGTGTCCATCCCTGCCCCACGGCAGAGGCTGGATGGAGCCTACTATAGGCTATGGCATTTGCAAAACCCGTGGTTCCTTCCCTGGCTCGTTGTGAAATAAACTTACATGCACTATGCCTGCCCAGCTGCCCACTCACTGCAGCATATTTTTCTCCTTCCTTTTCCCCCTCATTTTGACTGTCGGGTTTGTTTTTTTTTCCTGAGGAAAATTACCCACCCTGGAAGCTAGAAGAAATGCATAGAATGGAGTAAAAGGAGCAAAAATTTCCCAGGGAAGGTTTTTCAGAGCTGATCCTCCCCTGGGTCCAATATCTGTCAGACGTGCTTGCAGCATGCAGCTGCATCACGCTGTCAGAAAGAGATTTAAAATCTAACCCGCATATGCAAGTCTTTCTCTTGCTCCCTTGGATTGAGAATCCCTGGTAGGGCAGGAGAGTAAATTCCAGTTTAGGAGGGTGGCTTTGTCAGCCCTGCAGGCAGCCTGTCCTGCAGCAGGGAACTGAAAGCTCCATCATTGTAGTGGTGGTGATTTCTTGCAAAACCTGAATGTAGTTTACCCAGATATTTGTATCTGTACTTTACCCAGATATGTGTATTTTAAATGACTAATCAAGCAAAGAGATGCAAATTGAGCAAAGACCCTTGAAGATCCTGGTTGTTCTGTCCTGGTTGTGCATGAGATAGAGAGGCTGCTGTGCCTCTAACTGAGGTAACTTGAGGAAAGAGCCAGAGGTAGGCTTTAAAGACAAGACCAGAGCATTGCAATAGCACTTGATAATTCTTAAATGGTAAAACTTTCAAACAGCTACTAAGGACACAATGTTGTTCAGGCTTTATGGTTGCAATAATGATTACAAAATTTATCAGAGAAACAAATTTGTCAAAACTAATGAGACTTCTTACATTTAAAGCACACTGACATTGTGTTGTGCTTTCCTTCATAAGTAATGTCTAAAATAAGAGTTGTAGTTGAAAGAGATTTGTGAGAAAAAATTACACAGATCTATTCTTTTGTTTACTTGGTGCACTTGACAGCCCTGAACACAGTCAGGTTCTCTGCTTTGCCTGTATAGTCTGTCAGTCAGCTTTATGACATTTGTTTGAGCCTTTACATAGCAGCAGAAAAGACAGAACTGGATTTTATAAAGAAAATATGTCCATGGAAACACAAAGGGTGCTGATGGATTCAGTGGTAGGGAGTGTCACTGGGTGATATTTTGCATTCATCCATTTCAGGGGAAAAAAATGCAGCAGACTGTTGGGTTTGGGTTTTGGGGCAGGGTTGTGGGATTTGTGGTATTATTATTGTTGTTGTTTTGGGGGTGTTTTGTTTTGTTTTTTTAAAGCAGAGACTGCTGCCTTGCAGCCTGAGAGCATAAAACACGACACATAAGCACCGGTGAAATTTTAAAAAGCAAGAGTTGAAAAAACAAGAATCTCAACTAAGTTCCTGGCTGGTGTGGGAGCCCACAAGGCTTTAGTCCTGTCCTCACAGTGTACAGCCACAGACCCTGTGACAATCTTCTTTGTCTATGATAAATGCAGTGTTCCCACATGTGAAAAGTCTCTTTCCTAGTCTCTGCAATGGTAGTTACTCTGAGTCATGTAGAGGCATCACCACGTCTGTTTCCTCTCAGCCTGTTTCTAGCACTTCAGAAACTCTGTGGTTCCTTTCTATAGCAACCATGTAGCTTCATTAGCCACATCCATCTACAGCGCCCATTTCCTACAGCTCATAGAACTTAGATGGAAAAACAGGCTCTATGAGTTCTCTTATCCTACCTTTACTCTTTCATAAGAAGTGTGGTCAATTTAAGCAAAGCATGTCAGCCTGAGCAGAGGAAGGCACGTACACCTCCAGGGATATCAGTAACCTGGCACAGAGGCAGACCCTTTGGGCAAGGCTTGTCAGAGGAGATCTGCTGGGCCACATACCATTCCGGGACACCCATGTAGTTATTTCCTCCTCCTCACAGAGATTAACTGAAGAAACAGAAATTGAGCAGGACTGAAAAGTTTTTGAGGTCAGTGAGAGCTGTTGGCTGCAGTGCTATAAACCCTTGAAGCTTGCCAGACCCACTGTACTTCCTTCAGGCATGAAAAACCTTCCTTGAGAAATGGGAGATTAGAAAAATCAGAGACCAAAGTCCAGTATGTGGATTTTTTTGTAGGTATATCTATATGCATCTTCTTGCACCTCCAAGGCTTGGCAAATATTTGGAACTGTTTAGTGATTGCCAAGCCTGTACATTATAAAGGACCTCTGTGTCCAGCCCCATGTGGCTAAGTGGTCTTCTCTGACTGTCCATTTGTCATGGGATCTGACTTGCCAGAGACACTAAGATTCTGCTTGAAAGATCTGCTCATGTTTGAATGAGCCTTACTGGGGAAGAAACAACTGCCTTACAGCTCTCATATGGTTGTCTGGAGAAGAGCTGCAGGCTTGCTAAGGCTCCCAGAAGTGCAGCTACACAGCATCCAAAGCTGACTGCTCTGACAGGAATATGCATCTTTGGCACAGCCCTCTGCTTGCAGGTGACCCCATGTATCAGCCCTCCTACCCTGTTCTGCTGATCCTAAATTCTCTCTGAATTTAGGTGATCAGAGGCTGTTAAGGGGCATCTTCTGTGCCTTGGAACCTGGGAAACAGAGGTGATTTGTGGTGTATGAACTAAGGCCTGACATTTTCTTTTTTTTTTTTTTTGCTTTGCATCAACACTGCTTTGACTCAAATTCTTTCAGATTCCTCATCATTTGACAAGAGATGCTGCCAGGCTTTCTGCTTTGAAGCAGAAACACCTCCATAATTTGCTTAGCCAGTGCCAGAATATGGAGGAAGTCTGCCACGGTGTATGCCCTGATCCCGCTTTGGGGGAATCACTTAGAGCTGTTCCTGTTTTGACAGAGCTCATTTACCTCTCCCTAACTGCTGTAATCTCTTAAGAGTGCAATTGAGGTTGTTAATGAGAGTACCTTCATAAAGAATTTCCATATGCAAATTCCCAGTCTGAACTTTACTACAACAAAGTCTGTGTTGCTGGAATATATTTCTCTGCACCCACAACCATCATCTTTTATTCTCTGTACACCGTACCCTCCGCTACCTGCTCCGAGCTGCTTTCCACAAGCTGGAAGTTGTGAGCGTGAGTCTAATTTCACCCTTCAGTAAGCAGGGAATTCAGAAAATTTAGAAGTGCCGGGATCAACACCAGGCACTCACATCTGTGATGGCTTTCGGAGTTAAAGCTGTGTGCGTAGCTGCTACGCTGTCATTTGCTCTGAGTGGGAATCTGAAACCTCTGCGAAGCCGCCTGCCCGCAGGCAGCGGGAGGCTCTGTTTGGT
The DNA here is from genome assembly GCA_013397375.1 of Toxostoma redivivum. Lineage (NCBI taxonomy): Eukaryota > Metazoa > Chordata > Aves > Passeriformes > Mimidae > Toxostoma > Toxostoma redivivum. The sequence goes on along the minus strand of VXBI01010446.1, from coordinate 498,244 downwards.
GTGCCCGAGGGAGGCTGGGTGTAGCTTGTTGGAGGACATGCACGTGTGTGTACACATTCTGTGCTGGGCTGTTTCCTGGAGCCCTGGCCTTGTTCTGTCTTGTCTCTGGGCTCCTTAATGCGAGGGTCATTAGGACTGTTCACTCTGGCATTTGTTCAGCCACATCCTTCTCTGTATTAGACAATGTCTACCTTGTAGTGTTTGATCGTCCTCCAGCAGAAAATCTTCCATTAACCTGACTTCAAGAGAGGAATGTATTTTTCCCAGCCTCGGTCTGCTGGAGCTAATGGCGGTGTGCTGGTGCTTTGTACATTACGACTGAATCAAACTTCCTTTCATCAGCACCAGCTGCGGTGCTTTACACCTAAGCCTAAGGGATGCAGAGTAGGAAACTCAGGGATCCGAGTCAGAGCAGGAACTGACCTGAAGTCATCATGCAGCCTCAGGTCGAGTCTGCATCTATCTCCTGCTGTACTAAGCTGTCAAAGACGATTATCTCAAGAAAGCCTTTCTTGTATCTTTATATCTCATTAATCGGTGGGTCCTGCTCTCTGTCATGCTGGCACCTCTGGAGCAGGAAATGACATGATGAGTCAAACAGCAGAAATTCAATGTCATCTCAAAGAAAGACTAGATTGGTCCAACAAAGGTTGGAGAGGGCATAGCATACATGGAAGTGTGCTATTTAGTCTCTGCTGATCTTGGTCTCGGGAAATGAAAACAGAAAAACAGATGTGAATTTATGAAGTGACATAAGGGCAGAAAACAGCAACACAAAGACACAGTAGGAAAGAGGGCTGTTTAAGATTGCTCTTGGCTATAGAATGGAGCAAGATGAAATTAAGTAAATATCAGCAAGATCTGCTAAAGTGTGGAACAGCCTCCAGAAAAAAATCTGGGAGAGCCTTTACTTGAGCCACTCAACTAGCCTGAACAAGATGCTGGAAGAGAGGCACTACAGTGAACAATTCTGCAACTGCCATAGGGCTGCAATGATCTAATAGTCCTTTTCCATCTTTAATCTCTGTGATCCTACAGTTAATCATCACATATTCATTGTGAAATCTCTGCTCAGACCATTTGTTAAGCCTCTATGCAACTAGTGAAAATTTTATACTCTCTAGAAGAGGACAAATATAGGAGTTTTCATCCAAAATTACACCAGCCAGTGGGCTTGAAGCCATAATTTTGAGGCAGAAATTTGGATCTAGGTCCAAATTTTGTGTCACTACAATGGGCAGATCTGAAACACAGATCTTCTTTGTCTTGTGACACTGTAGTAGCTGCTGCCAAGAAATATAGTGAATCAGAGATGGGTGCTTTTCCCAGAGCGGTGACAGTGACTATCAGTTGCAAAGAGCTTTGAATTTTTGAATGTAAGGGTGTGAAAGGAGGTTGTTTTTTCCTTATGCTGTTTTTTTCCTTATGCTGTTTTTTTCCTTATATATTTTCCCCACCATTTCAAATGTACAGGTTGGGTCTTGGGTGCAATGAAGACAGAGGTGGCCAGAAGAGAGTTCAGACCATTTGGAGCTACAGGAAATGCTACCTCTGATTTGTGACCTGCGAAGCATTGAGGAGGCAGGGCCAGCTGTGATCCAGGACTTTGGTTTTAAGACAACTATGGATCTGTAAGCAGCCCAGTGGTACTGTGTGGGCTTGCACAGCAATTACTTCTGGAATTACTTCTACATCACCCTGCTGGTTGTAAACTTTTAGAACATCCCAGAAATAAGAGTGAGTTTTGGGCTGATGGGCTCCCAAGCAATGAGGTGTCAGATGAGCTGTGCCCTGTTGCTCTTCCTCAACTGTGGAACAAGTGCAAAGGAAAACAAGTAGCACTGGTATTCCTCCCAGTCAAAGGCTCATTGCTGGATGTTGCCTGTAAATTGGAGAACGTGGTGTTAGCAAAAGGGCTGCCAACAAAGGACTGAAAGGACATAGAGGGGAAAGAGAAATGTACTGAGTCATGAATTGAAACATACTTCTCTGAAATTTGCTGCCTTCTTTCTCTGGCTTCAGTCATGGACAAGTAACTTCTCATTAGTTTCTATTTCCCTCCTTTATTTCACCACCAGCTTCACATCACTCTTCCTTTGGTTTTCTTTAACCTGATCTTCTCCCTGATAGTGCTTTTCCGTATGCATGGATTAGTCCTTATGCAGCCACAGTAGCAAAGAGGCCTGCCCTGCTCTTAACCTGCTCAAAACTTTATGAACATCTTTATTAATAATTCCCTTTTTCTTGAAACATTACCAAAGGGTTCTGACAAAAAAAAAAATGGGTAACTCTGACTTCCCTTGCAAACTTAGCATTCCATGTTCACTCCATGCAGGACAGATAAAATAAGCCAGGTTTTTCCATAAAAGTTGATACTTTGTGTTCCCCACAGTGGATATGACAGGATATGGTTCAACAATGTACTAATGTCTTGATGATTTTTTGCATCCACATTATACACATTAGTAACATGAGCAATTCCTGGGTATGAACAGATGAGCTTCTCATGGGGATTTTCACTGTGTCAAGCATGGGAAGCAGGAGGAGCAGGAAGGAAGTAGTTTTACTTGTAAAGATTGTAATTTTGAATTCAGATGGTTTTGTTTTCACCCAGAAACTTCATGAACTGAAGTTTTCAAGTAGGTTTTGCATGTGGGTTCATTTTCTTGCCAATGCTGCTTTTTGGGTGCAAAGAAGAGGCCAGGGGGAGCTGAGGCAGCTGTGCTTTGAGACACAGTGCAATGCTGATAATACTGTCCACGTTCCCCAGCCCCTGACTCATTGGTGGCTCCAGGAGGAAGAATAAGCAGTTAGTTATCCATGGACTGCTTCAGGAGATGTATTGCATATCATTCTGCAGCTTCTGCAGATCATCTGATAAGAGGCTAGAAAGCAGCTCTGCAAAAATAGAAGAAAGCTTAAAATAAGGAAGAGCTTTGCCTTATTGAGCCTTAATCATAGCCCACAACACTTAGTGCAGAGGTCAGACAACCCATAAAACACCCCACAACTCAGTTATGCCTGGAAATACAGTAAACTGAGATCAGCAATAAAACAGCTTTTATGCAAGTTGGGAGGACGCTGTAACATGCCAAGGTATTTTGCCAGTAGTGCCTTTTGGGGTTGTTATGGCAAGTTACATTTTGCACGGGCCATGTCCTGAGATTATCTTCCTTTGGCATTTCTTCTTCTTCCATTAATACATTTTCTGCTGCATTCAGCCACAGAGCAGAGGCAGTTTGTGTGCTTTCCTGGCATTCTTAAGCAGTGGAATTGGAAGTCAGGCTAAAGGAGTCCTGAGCAGAAAGGGTAGAGGAGTGTGGTAGTGCTGCACCTGCCAATAGATACACTGGTTAGAAAAAGTTGTGAGCTAAACCCTATCACAATATTTTGTACTATTTTGGGCCCAAGAAGGGATTCCTTTATACAATCTTTCCAATTATACTGTGTCTCACTGGTTAGTGCCAATCCTGATTTCTTTCATGATCCTTCTCTTCAGTGGATGTTTCCTAGAATGCCTCAGGAAATATTCTGTCTTATTTAAGAAGCTTGTCTCTGGGTAGGAGGCAGGGATAGCTTTCCTCTTGCCAACTAACTTCCAAACCCACAAATTCAACCTCATGATGAGCACGTGTTGAAGTGGGGCTCTGTGTCCAGGGCAATCCTCTGATAATGGTCCAATTCATCAGGAAGCAGCATGAGCACCAGATCCAGGCTGCAGTGTCAGGGTAACTCTGTTCTCCTCTTGTCCTTACTCTCTCCTGTCTCCTGCTCTTGGTCCAGTGTATGATTGCAGTGGGTTGACCATGGCCAGCTGCCAGATGCCCATTCAGCCATCCCCATCCTCAACAGGTCCATGGGAGGAAATAAGATGAGGAAAAGCTCATGGGTCAAGATAGAAACAGGGGTATCACTTACCAGGCATAGCAGATTTGACATGGGGACAATTAATTGATAATCTATAAAAATAGATTGGATAGTGAGGGAAAAAAATAAGACAAACCAGCACCTTCTCCCCCTCATTTTTCACAGGCACAACTTCATTCCCAACTTCTCTGCCTCTTTCCTCATAAGGTGGTGCAGGGGGTGGGAAATGAGAGTTGTGGTCAGTCTGGAACAGTTCCTCTTAGATACACATTCTTCCTTCCTCATGCTGTTCCTTCATGTTCTGGTGTGGGTCCTCTCCATGACCTGCAGTGCTGCATGGGTGTCCCCACAGAGGAATCTCTGCTTTGGCACCTGTGCCACCTCCTCCTCACACCTGGGTGTCTGCAGGGCACTTTGTAATTTTCCTCACGCACTCTCCCTGAGGTGCCACCATCTCGGTAGTGGAGCTCAGCTGTACAGTGGGGGGAGAGGGATGTTTGAGGGGACCTTTGTCAACTGCGTGCATTGCCAGGGTCAGAAATCTTTGTCCTTCAGAGGTGACAGCTTGCCACCAAGTCAGTTCCTCTCTGGCTTCTCCTGGTCAGTCATTCCCCATGCTGTTGTACCCCAACAATCAGTGGGGATTTCTCAGAGCTGGGAGCAAGGAAGGGAGGGTGCTTTTTTGCTCAGGGTGAAAACAAAAATGGCAGCAAGAGAGAAGCCCTTGAACAGGAGAAGTATTTCAGGGGAAAGCAGGGAGGAGGCATGTGTGGCTGGAGAAAGGCATTTTGGATTTCCTGGAGCTGCGGGATGTGGGAAGCGCTGTGGGTGACAGACTTGGCCGGTGCTGAGGAAACGGCCCAGCACGGGGTCGGCAGCGGCCCAGGAGGAATGTCGGCCCTGCTGCGGGAAGGGGCCCTCCCCGGGCCTGAGCAGCCACGGGCAAGGTCTGCCCAGCTCCCAGAGAGGGCGAGGCTGGCAGGGAGCCCTGCTGGCTCTGCAGGGCTGGGCCCGCCATTCCCGCACGCAGGGCCCGGGGCTGCCACGGCCGGGGGCTCTCAAGGCCGGGGCTCCCTCTCCCAGGGCCGGCGCCCATACCTGGGCAGTGCTGCTGTCCCTCCCGTCGGCAGTGACTGACAGCACCAAAATGCCCACCACCCAGTCTTCTTTTACCTAAGAAAAGCAGAGCTTTAGTGTTTTTTTCCTTCCTAATTAACGATTCATCAAGACAGCTGCAGTTGAGCATGGTTTAAAGTAACACGTTAACTTGGGCTGCTGTTGAAGTTTTGCAGATGGTTGCGTTTTGTAACAGATAGCAACATGAACCAAACTTGGATCCAAATACCTCCTAGCTTTTAGATCTGCATCCTTTATGTTCAGAACGCTTCTACTTAATCATTAGTAAACTAGAATATTAAAAACGGCATCAAAGTGTGGCCATGAGCTAGAAGTTTTGTTGGAGTGGTTTAACCTTGGCAGTTTCAGAGCCAAAGCTTTGCATAAAGGAGAAATTCTAGGGTAAATGTAAATAACACACGTCTGGAGGATTAGCTGTCTCTTGTCCAGAAATGCCACACCTTGTAATTAAAGAAGAGGCTGTTAGTATTCGACATAGGAATGCAGAGGGTGTGGACCATCTCAGATTTACAGGCTATCAAGTTTATGAAAGAGACTAAATACTGTTTAGTGTTACAAAGGTGGTAAGACCTTTGTTCAGCATTGCCCCAAAAACCTGGCAAGCCTCTGATGGGAAAACACTTTGCAAGTAAGATCTTGCTAGAAAAAACATCTGTAGGAAAAATTCAGTAGGGAAACTCCAGCAGCTTCTGCAATGACTGCTTTTCTTCATGCACTGCAACAGGATAATGATGTATAGGCTGAATGTCAATGTGTGTGTGCAAGTTGCCTACTGTGAACTGGAAAGTTTGACTGAGTATTTTAATTTAACTTTACAAGTATCCGTTAAAATAAAAGTACGTGAGTGAATTTTAGTGCCAAAGTAAGTGCAAGAGAAGCATTTCAGTATGTGTAAAACAGTATCTGTGATGCAGATCTGAATGTAAGCACAGGGCTGAGGAAATAATTTTGGTCTTGTCCTTTGCAGTGAGTTGCTATACCTCAGGATATTTATAGCTTTGTAGAATAATGAATATTAACACTTGTCATGTCACATCCAAAGTGTCATGTTAAAAAAGGGATTTGAACTCTAGAGATTAATGCAGTGAAAATTATGACAACACTTGGTTCAATGAAAGAAAGGCTTTGAATTAACCATATAAGGCTCAAAATGGAAAATGTTTTTTTTCCCCCCCAAGACCACCATGGTGACTCTCTGCTTCCCAGCTTTGTGTCCACATCTCAGATCTGGGTAAAGCTCCAATACTCTTCTACAGGTCAGTTGTAACATCTGTCATTAAATCTGGTGAGTGCTACCATGGGTTTAGTACTCATGAATGGGCTAGAGAAAAGAAGCAAACGTGTTAACAGGGTACTAGGAAATAATCAGAGACCTTCACTTGCACTGTGTTCACACAACACAGCTGCGTTCACAAGAAGTTTTCATCAGGTCTCCTGCAATGAAGGCAAACTGAAGAGACTTGATTGCCTTACTTTTCTGCCTAGTGGTTATGCTTTTTCATTCTTGCATAGGCAAAAGTTTCACTTTTCTGAAAGAATCACAGAAATCTCCTTCTCTAAAGGCAATTAGACTTTAAATGGGATAAAGAAACATTAGCTACAGTGCTCTGAGTGAGGGGGGAAGCAGCTGATTCAGATATCTAGAGACTGGAGGGCACCATTATAATTCAAAGCTTGACCTTCAGTTGGATGGTGTTTCCCTAGTCCCGCTAGGACTGGATTTGGTGGTGTCAATACAGACACACCATTGTGAGACCAGATTTTGCCCAGCTGCTACACGGGCACAAAGAGCTGAGAAAGCTGCAGGGAGCCTCTTCGTTGTGTGCTCCTGGACAGCGGCCAACCTACCATCAAAGGTTGCTCATTCCTTGAAAAAGCACAGAGCTTGCTCCATCCCCCAGCAATGCCATGACTGAAAGGTGTTCCAAGAGAGTTGGAAACTATATTTCCAGTCTCCCAGTTTGTGGGCTGGAAAGGGTTTTAAAGGTGGGCTGGAAAGGTAAGTCTACAGTGACACAGAAGATAATCAATGCCTGAATAGGAGGGTGTGGAAAACCATCTCTCAGGGACAAGCTGTGAGGCATGATAGAGCTTTTAATGAGTGAGCTGTCATCAAATGTCTAGTAATCTTTAGTAGTGTGTTTCCGTGTGCCTTTGATTTTTACATGCATTTGCAAAAACTCCTGAAGCTCATCTATAAGCTGGTCTGCCTCTGACCAGCACAATTCCTTGTGTGTCTGTGTAAGTTTGCAGCGAATACACTCTAATTCTTATGTAAAAATTCCATGGGAAAATCCAGGAATGACTGCATAACTGATTTGGTATGGCACTGGGCTTTAATTGTTTTCAGATTTCAGTTTTCAAGGCCAAGAAACCAGAACCCTAAATAATGTTTCATTTCTATCCCTCTGCAAACTGAGTCTCTGTGGAATGCACAACTGTAGCACTCAGCACTGTATATAGAAAAGCACTTCCAGGGTCTTGCAGATGTCTGCTCAGTAGCTTCCATATGGCAAATTACTTGTTGTTGGACCAGACTCTGCTCATGCTTGTGCAATTCTGTTGCAGTTGGCGAGGAGGTAACGCAATCACAGCTCGATCTGGCCCGTTGGGTCAAATAAACTCTCTGCATACTTGAGTGGGGGTTTCAAGTTGAATAATGTTTCTGGAATAATTTCCATCCCTTGCTCATGCTGGTGCAGCCCTGCCTTCCAGAGCAATTGAAAGGCTTATGGGTTCAGGAATAGGTTAAGGGTTTTCTGCCACCTGAGTGCTGGATGAGAGTTGAAACTCTTGGATGTTCCTGGCACAGGAGAAGTCTTTATTGGCCCAGTGCAATAAACTGGTGGTCTTGGTGAGGCAAAGAACCAGATAATTATAGAAACAAAATCTTCCTCCAGAAACTGTTCTCCCTGTCAAAGCTGAAATATTTTGGCAGGGGCAGCTTCCTCAGTCTCTCAAACTCTGTATTTTTTTGTGGCTCAAGAGAACACTGCATTCACTCAGGCTTTTGAGCCACCTAATTCCATTCTGTTTTCTATTTATAATACTTTCCATGTTGGTTTGTTTTTAGGGTTTTTTTTTTTGAGACTTCTGTGTGTATGTCTGAAATGAAGACCAAAATTTGATTTTAGACTCTGCAACCCAGTCTTGCCAGTACTGGCAGTACTGGTGTCTGCACAGCCTGGCTCCAAGCCCATTTGGTTCCATGCTAGTGGCATTAAGATTTGAGGAGGATATGTTCTGTGATGGTGCTGGGTGATGTCTGGAAATTGTTTCTTATATTCCAAACCCCATATTGAGGTAGTTTTGATGTAAATTAGCTGGCTTCAGGTGAGTTGCAACTGCCCGGTTCAGGTCAGGCCCAACCTAACAAATTCACCTGAATGTCCACCTGGGGGTACCCTGAGCTTTAGAGATTGTCCATATTCAATCAAAAACTTTTCAGTAAATCAAAGCTTTGTCCATTTAGAAAAGAGGAATTTGACCTAAAGTTTTCAGATAGGTACTGCAGTTAAAGAAGAGTTCAAGCAAGACATTAGGGTACTGGATAGATAAGGCAAAAACACAGTGATGCTAACTTGTCCACTTTTGCAATACAGGCAGTGGGCACACATAAATAATAAGATTTGTTCTTTTCGCTACCTTGGTTTGGTTTGCAATTTGCAAATTGTATTTGTAGCTCAGCTAATTTGGAAATGGCAGGGAGCTCCAGTCTGGTTATGAAGAGACACTTGCCATCTGCAGTCTAGCAGTACTTGCCAACTATATGTTTGGGACACAGCAGTCCCAACAGTGGTATCATCTGACCCTAATACATCTATTTTTCAGTTTATGGTGCTGTAAGCATGTCAACAGAGTAACTCTCAAACATGGCACATTTTGAAACAAGTAAATTATAGCACAAATCTAATGCCTGATTTTAGTTTTCTGACCTACTTAATTAAAACATCTAAAAATGGAAATGCTGTATAGCTTAATGTGAAGACAGAACTAGCTTTTTTTTTCCTCCCAACATCTGTGTCCAGAAAGGAAGAAAAATCCTGTTTTGACTGGCCTTCCTCCACCAGTCTTTTTTAAATTTTTTTTTATTTCTTGTCTAAAGCAAAGTAAGTTACATAAACATTCCACCTCTTTCCATAAATTGGCTGCAGTTTCTGAACAATAGAGTTACTGTGAAGAGAAGAAAACCACAGACACACCCCACAACTGTTGGTCACACGGCCAAAGAGAACTAAAGACACATTCTTTGAAAGTACCAAAAAGGAAATCCATGGTCTTAAGGCAAGACCTTTTATGTTATGTTTGGAAATGTTTCTCATTTCTCTCTTTCTTCCCCCACCCCCGCTTCTGCTTTAGCTTTCTTAGTTCAACATGTTGGAAGGAGTAAAATGGCTCTAGACAGAACTTTATTCTTTGTCAAGATGTGTTGATAGTATTTGTCAGTAGTCACTAACCTGAGATGGGATAGTGAAAGAAAACTGAAAAGTGGGATTTTAGAAAGAGGAAAGAAAACATGTTACTAATAATGCCTTTGAGGCTTCCTCAGTATAAAAAAAAAACTTCACTTGCAAGAAGAGAGAGGCTAAGACAGAAATCTCCATTTAAAGCTGATAGTTCTCAGTTGTAAAAGTAATAATTCTCTTCAGAGAACAATAACTCTGTAGAAACATTTGTTTGCCTCTCTGAAGTATCTCAACACGCTTTCCAAATGGGAATTCACCCCCATCACAGCCTGTGCTCCCCAGCTGGGCAAGCCAACTCACTAGGAGGTTCGATGGCCCTGTGAGAGTCACGCTACAGCAATAAATACACCCTGAATTACTCCCCTCTGCTGTATACACCAGCCTGTGCAGCCTTCTAAACACTGAATACCAAGTGGTTTGGCACTGCCTGTTGATATTCCCTCTTGGAGGCTCTGGGATTATGATCTCAATGAAGGCAAAGTTGCTGCTGATCTTAGCGGGAGTTAAGCAAGCGTAAAGTCAGCAGAATCCCGCAGGCAGTGGGAACGCACAACAAAGCGGTGCCTATAAATCAGCGACAAGGTGTCTGCTGGCCTCCTGCTCGCTCCTGTGTGCTGGGGATACAGCGGCAGCGCTGCTCGCAGCTGTGACACCCAGATGCTCTCCAGCCAGCGAGAGGGAGGGCACGGCTGAGCTGGCCGGCTCTCCTTGGCGGCGGCCCAGCCGGGCTCCAGCAGCTGCCCCGCTCTCCCTCCCGAGGGCTGCCGGCGCTCCCGGCTGCACGCCAGCCCTGCCGCGCATCGCAGCTCTCTCCATCAGGGGCGCTTCCCCTTGTACCCCCATCTCTCATTCCAGAGCCAGCCAGGAGCGACACTCAGATTATCTGCAAGCAGTGTGCCTGCGCTTGAGTGCATCTCTCTGTTATCCAGCGTGTTCTGTGCAGGAAAGCAGCAGAAGGGAGCAAATCCTATACCGTGTAAGGGAGAAAACAAAATAGCAGTTCTTATGCCAAGGTACTGAGACATTTCGACAGGATTGGGCCCCCTAAAATACACAGTGTATGTATGCTGTTTCCAGACCTTCAGTTTAAGACAGAAGACAAACAAAGGGGGAGAAAAAATGCGGAATTATAATCCTTGCATGCTATTAAGTCCAGATATATACAGAAGCTGAGCTGACTGGTTTTAGACACTGCAGTGACTGGTAGCTGCAGTACACAGCATGTGGACTGAAAAAGGTTAATTTTTTCCTTTTGCCTGCCAAATAACTTCTCTGCTCCACCCTTGGTGTCCAACTTTCCAATCCCTGAGTCAGTGTCTGAAGTCAAAACAACCAGCTGGGCCTCACTGAACCTTTCACTGTGGGAAAGCTCAGCTCAAAATGGCTGCATTGTTTCTCTGTAATCTTATCTTGACTGTTTAATATCCTCAGCAATTCACAGAATTTTCAGGATTATGTTTTGCCCCTATGGGAAATGCTGACCTAGATGATGTCAAGTTTTTGCTCTTATAAGAGAAAATATTATGAAAAAGTAAACTATCCCTTTACTATCTCTGTTGAAATAATTTACCTACCACTTTTAGCAGAATGCTGCAGGACTGTGCTACATACACCTTTTTTCCACCATAATTCTTTAAACAGAGTCTGACAACCTCCTAAGGTGAAAGACATGGCAGTGGAAATGTACCTGTTATGAAAGACTTGCCATAGTACCTATTATAAAGAATATGCCATAGTAACATCTGCTAATTAAAAATAGTTTGTCCCAAGATTTTCAAACCCCCTTACAAAATTGCTCATGGGTAAAACATGCAGTATGTATTACATTCCAAATATCATTAATAGGCCAAAAAAAGGAGGGAAAGAAGGTGATCAAGACTAAGTTTACAGGACACAGGAAAAAGGTGAGAACAAGAAGAAAGATAATATTGGGGATGCTGTTATGTTTTAGCAACACTTCCAAAATTTTCGATATTGAGGTACAGCGAACAAAGGCCATGTTTTAAAAAAGACATACAGGGGTCACCAAATGCAAGGAAATAGAAAATGTAGCACTTCAGTATGAGTGGTGTGTTACATTTTGAAGGCTGGGAGGAAAGCTCTGGGAGTATTTGCCTTGTGTTAGGCAAACAGGCGTTCCTCCTACTGAAGAGCCAATTTTTATGGTGCTAGCTAGTCTCAGGGGTGCACTTGTTGGAGCAGGTGTCAAGGCAGGTCTTGTGGGCTGACCTCAGCTTTGGCAAGGAAAACTTGAGGAGAATCCTGTTAGTACAGTTTTATTCTCAGCTGCGAGCTGAAGGCCAGAAATCCTACCCTTGGTGGTGATGTTTTTTGCAGTCAGTTGCACGGTGAGGACCTGTTCATGTACCTCCTGTACAAATTGCTCATATCTACTGGGGATGGTGCTGGTCAGGCTGGAAAGCAAAACCAATTCTTTTCAAGCTCAGGTGGAGGGTTGATGGGGTGCAAAGCCCTTAGGGTTTGGTTGCTCTAAGCTATCTGATTTCCTTAATAAGAACTTGAAGTTAATGCAGTATCTGTGATGATTGACTTATGATGTAGGAAAATCACATTCTGGAGCAAGTCTGAAAAGCTCTGGTGCTTCTCAGTCATTTCAGATGAGTGAGTACTGCTGGACAATAAGTCTTAGAGAAGCCAGCTGTAGCCTTCTGCTGCTGGAGCTGGATCCCCAGCCTGTGCCAGTTTCTATCCTGTTTTATAGTCTTACTCCTGTGTATGGTAATTTTTCATTGATAAGAACTTTCTGTCTATGGGACATGTACACCTGCTATATTTAACTTGTATTTAACAGAGCACACTTGTAATCTAGCCTTGGGAATAGGAGCTCAGGTCTTGAGATATCTGATGATTGGGTATTGTTTTGTGTGCTCAACTTGGAGAATTAGGCTATAAGAAGCATTGATGCATAATGCATGTACTTACATATGTAAATTAGGTTCCTGCTGTTAAACATGTGTCTGTGAAAGAGCTGGTCCTCCCCATTTAGGGTTTTCCCCCCTTAGGGAAAGGAACCCATTTTAGAAAACATAGTTATCAGGATATGCCCAGTTCAAGTTTTCACTACTACTTAATGTACATGAAAAATTACCCCTGACTCATTCCTTTGCAATTCAATGTTTGCACAGCTCTCTTCCCCAGTGCTTCTGAGGGGATCCCTCCTCACCAGCCGCAAATTCAAAAGATCAACTGTGTTACAATTGCTTAAAAAAAGAACGTTGCAATTGTGTCCACAGCAAATGATACCAAAAGAGGCGTTGCTGATCTATACAGGGAACGTTAAAGCCCTTCCACAGCTATTTGCTTTGGCATTACCCATGGCACTGCCCTTGGGCACCTCTTGAGGAACATGCAGGCGCCATACAGGCGATACTTGAGTTTTTGGCTTTCTCAGAAGCAGTCTGCCAGACGTATCCCAGCGATTGTGTAACTGAGAATTCAAACAGATTAGACATGTGTTTTTAAGTGAAATTGGAAATAAGGAGATCAGTGAAGACAGATGCTGCATTATGCATAAAAATCTGCAACTTGGTTAGATTTGAGTTTCACATGACAGTAGGTCTACATAGTGATCTTAATAGAAGACAACTTTCCATTCTATTGCCTTTTCCTACTTCTCCTGGTCTTTATACTGCAATAGCCCTAAGCCTTCTTACTCTCCAAATCCAAGCAGATCTCAGACCTCAGTTCATACAAGGCCCACCGTAAAAATTACAGCAATAGGTAAACCCTTGGAACCTGGCACAGCTGACACAAAGTCACAGCTCAAGGCCATGTTCCACAAATGTGCAGGTAACTGGGCACTCTGATAGTATTAGGAAGGAAATTGTGTGAGGACCTTTGGGCTATAATACTACTGAAAGATATACTTGAGACCATTGCTTCCAGTCAAGGCAGATTTGTGTTTATATTGCTTTGCAGCTTCTCATTTCTAGAAAAAAAAAAAAAAAGAAAAAAAAAACCAACATCTTTCCTAGTGCAAAGTCGCAGCCTGGTATAGAAATATTCACATAGGCATAGGCAAACATCCCTATCTTTTCAAAAAGTGCTGTATTTGTGATAGGCTGTGGCCCAGTCTTGGCTCAAAGCTGCAAGAGATGCACTCCCAAGTGAATCAGAAACATTATTTTTAAGCTAAATTATGCACGAAGGTCCTTATATAGTTTATGATGCCATTAAAACTTCACTCCATTTCCTTGTTAGTTGAACCAGGCAAGTTTGTGATGCCCTCAACTGTAGTGTAATCTGCTCGTATCCCTCACTGTGTTCATTTTCCTCACAAGTAGGTTATTTTCATTCTAGAGAGTTTATACTTTTACTTATTTAGCTTTAGCCAGAAGTGTCAGCTCTTTCTACTTGAAGTCCCCAGTCATGCACTTCCACTGTTTTTCCTCAGACCAAAACATAAGCTTTGTAAACCTTACCACCTTCTACAGCAACAAAAACATGTCGTGTTTTCCAGTAAAATGTCTCAGGTGCCAAGCACAACCCAACTGGCAGTCTGAAGAAACTGTCTCCCAAAAAGGTTGGTGAATATGTGCAAACATGAGCTGTTTTTCTAAAGGCACTTGCCAGAGCCCTTCTGACACACCAAGCTTAGAAAAATATTTGGCATCAAGCCCTTCCTCCAGAATCTCTCCTTTTGCAGGCAGTGGAAAATGCCTTCTTTTCATGTATTCAGATCTTCTGGGTCAACGCGTAAGCAAAGCTTCCTATCTTTAGTTCAGCGATGGCTGGCAAACACACCCACTCTTTCAGCTTTTACTCATGATACCATTTCTTGTGTAGTCGGACCATTTCAGCTCCACAACTCAACCTTAAAAGGATATTTCCTAGGACAGGAGCTGTAGGGTGCAGGATTTCTTTTGGCATTCTTCTTTACCCTGGGGGAAGTGGAATCCCCTGCATCACCAGCTTGCTACTCCTCCTGTGACAAGGAACTTACAGCATTACATAACAGAGATTATATACCTCTGCATTAAAAAACATATGCTATGTATTTTGAACAGGTTCAAAAAGACTAGGGATGAGGATTTCTGAAAGCCAAGTAGATGTGAAGACTCAGGGAGATGAGGGAAGAAATGAAGTAAGGTTACTTCTTGTGCCATTAATCCATCACAACAATCTGACTGTGTTTGTGGATGTCTCAGTTTCTTCCCATGGGGCTTGCAGCTCTTCCTGTAGACTTCCTGAATTTCATCAGTTACCTCTTATACACTATATCCCACCATGTGGGCTTTCACTCTATTGCAAAATGTGAATTTATGAAGTAAGCCTTGTACAAGTTCTAAAGATATCCACAGCAAGCTGGTAAATAGGGCAATAAGCAAGCCAAGCTCATATGAACCTTCTCCAATTATGCTTTCCAGGCATATCTGCCACCCAATTCTGAATTATAACAGAATATCACTTGGGTTTGAGTCTTTCACGACAAACAGTGTTGGTCTCTGTCAGAAGTCATTGACCTAGCATGAAGACTTTCAGATGAGACTGACCAGATAAAACCCAAATAATAGTTGTGACTTTTTGCTAGTTTCATCTCTAGCTGCTCACATTTTAGACATTACAGAAGTCATGATGTAAAACCCCACAGGTTTATTTCTGTAGAAGCCAGGATTCAAGATCAATAGTCTTTTATCACTAAAATCTTTATGTAAAGTAACACTTTTCTAGCAGCTGATCACTGTTTTTTTCACCATAATATTCTTATGCTGGCAGAAACCAGTGACCAGGAAGTGGAAAGAAAAAATAATTTGGGGATTAAGTTCCAAAGAACAATTCCTTAAACAAGCTGTTTATAACCCAAGCTACTCTGTAGTTACTGTAAGTCATATATGGTCACATATTCTGCATGCACTGAGGGCAGTGTGATTTCAGTTAGCAGATCCTAAATATTGCCACTATCTGTAGGGTCAAGTGATCCTGCAAACATTTAATCAAAATCCTTGATATTGTATTGTCCAGCTACTACATAAATGCATCGAGATCCAATGGCTTTTTTGCATCATTACCCAATTAACTAAACCAGTGGCATTTTTCTGTACAGAAGGTAAATCTTCATACATAGTCATTCATACCTGCTAATAAAGATCCCTTTATAGACAATTAGGCTCTAAAAGATAAAAAATTATCTTTTTTCAATTTGAATTGCTGAAGTTTTCCAGTTCTCAAATGCTCAACTCAGGACTGGATGGAGGCCAGGTCTGCTAACATATGTTATGTTCCTTCACCATAGTGAGCTACTACAAAGGCAGGTAGCAGCATAGTCCAGTGTAGGCAAATCCTGGATGAATATTTGGTCCATCAACCTAAGTTCTGGGTAGCAGCAAAAATAATTACTCAAAGGCAGAGTTATTGCTGTGTGCTCTGAGTGATAGTAAATTAATAAAAGTGGGGGTTTGGCTTTCTTTTTTCCTTTCACTTGTGGCTGATAATGAAGTGTAAAATGTCTTCCTGAAAGGTCTTTTCATAGCTGTAGAGAACCATAAGAGATTGTGAGATATGCACCTTCCTGATTTACACCTGCCTGCAATTTCTAGCAGCTGTTTGTCTGCCTAAAAACCTCTAAGGATGGGAATTGCACAGACTCCTTTGGTAACCTGTGCTGGTGCTAAACTATCCCTTTAGCAACTGCCTGCTCCCTGATGCCCTGAAACAGGTTTGGCTCTTCAGTTTGTTTGCTCTGCAGACATAGCAGGACGCTGGTGACTCATCTTAAAGCATGCAGATAATACGTGCTTTTCAGGGAAGAACATACTTGGATGAACAATCTGTAAAGCTGATGTTTCTTCCTTTTTCGATTAAACTGTTTGGCAAAAATAGGTATTAGCTTTGCTTTCCTGTTAAAAAAAACTGTTTAGGAACTCTGTGGGAACTGGTCCTACCCAGCTTGCAACCCAGCTGCTTGTCAATGACTGTAAGTTATCCAAGGGCCAGCTTTTTTTTTTTCTTTTTTTCTTTTCACATCCCTGCAACTGTCCTCCCTTGTGTGCTTGTGCTATCTTGCACAGGTTGCAGCCAAGCTGCTTTGTCCCTGTCATGTCCAGCCTCAGTGCCCATGAACTCCACGTGCCCTCTCCTAAGGGTCTTCAGACCTTGGATAGGTCTGCAGAGGATAATCTTTCCAGGCAAAAAAAAAAAAAAAAAA
>VXBI01010446.1:173129-481587 GCA_013397375.1 Toxostoma redivivum | reverse complement strand
TTGTATAGGTCTGAAGGGAAAAATTTTTAAAGAAAAAAAAAAAAAAAAAAAAAAAAATTCCTTGCAATTCTTAACAGAAACATAAAATCGAGCATAACAGAAATAAAGAGAAGCCCTTCGATGTGCCTGCCGTTTTGTCTGGCAGCAAACAGAGACTGCCTGTTTCACACAGCTTGGTTGGAGGCTGTGTTTCTCATCTGTTTCCCATAGTAGTTCCCTGTCAACTACCAGATCTTTAAGAAGAAAGTCACTTTTGTCCCTCTGTTTCAGTTTCAGAGGCCTTTGTTGTGCCCTAAGTGTGGAAATGTGGATTTTTGGCTTGAAACTGGAAACTAAAAAAAAACAAACCCAACGAAAAAACTCCAAAAGAACAACCCAAAAACTTTCCCAGAAATTAAACGACCACAACTAAAGGATGTCTGGGATTTTTTATATAGTCTTATACATGGACTGTTATGAGACCATGCTTTACAATGATTTTATTTAAGTAAACTTATTTTTTTCATGTGGAAGGGAGACCCAAAACTCACAATAGGCAAAAATTCACTTAGATATTGTCACAACTGGCTTAAGTAAAATTCAAATTCCTGCAAAATACCATTTTCCCTGAAGAGTTCTCTCTGTCAATGGCAGTTAAGTAACAGACAAAACAAGTGCTTCCAATAAGGTTGCTTGGGGATTCTCTCCACAGGCAATGTGAAATACTATGGGCTTGGGAATTTGGTGTTAATTTCTCTTAGAATAAGCACAATATAACTGTGGGCCATTTATCAACGCAGGAATTTTCTTCAGTGCAAATGCACTTCCAGTCATCTCCCAGACAAACTGAAAGGCACAGGAGAGAGAGAGAGCAGTGTAGTTGGTAGGGATGGCCCAGGGTGAGGGTGCCCTGTGGCACACAGCAGTCACCCCATGTGCCACAAAGGGAGGACTTTGAGGTGGCCTTAGGATCACAGCTATTGCAGCTTCATGCAAGGGGTGGCTCACAGAGATGTGTATCTGCATTTCCCACACTTGCAGCATTTCCAGGCTGTGGCAGGGCATGAAGGGGCACGCTGGACTGCTTGGATAAGAGAAATTTGGTAAAATAGGAGAGAATCTAGTCAAAGGGACTGTCTCCCTTTGAAAATGGGTAGTGTAATGAGAGAAGAGGGAGTCACTTTTACTCAACAAGCAGCTGGGACAAGGGTGTGATGAAAGAGACTAAATCCAAACCAGAGGCTTGTCTGGCAATCTTTGATCCTCCTCAGAGATCTGGCATGTTTTCTCTGTAGACCTAAGAAAGAGCTTTGTGTAAATAAAGAGCCATTTCCATTTTTCTGGGGATCAGGAGACTGTACAGTATTTGCAGGGAGAGAAACCACTAAAAACATTGATGGCAGTGCATGTTTGTTTAATTTGTTTTTTCCCAGCAAGGCTACAGTTTCCATTGTTTTATGCTGCAATTTAGGATTTGTGATCTATGGTGGTTGTACAGCTTCACTCCAGCAGAGTTTTATTCGAATATCAGATAGTACTTAATGGATGTTTGAAATCCTAGAAGTATTTTTTCCCTATATCTTAAGTTGACATTGCCATGCATATGCTTTTCCTCTCTCTTCATGAACATCCTGATGATGTGGTATGATAGTATGTTCTGGTAATAGACTGGAATAGAAAAAACACTACTTTTTTTCTTTTTTTATGTTTTTATTTTTTCCTTCTCCTTTTTTTTTTTTTCTCCTTTCTTTCTTAGAGCAACACTCCATTAGTAAAGATGGTGAGTTTATTCTTTACCTCAGCTGGTCCTTTCAGGCACTTATCTAATAATATAATCAGCTATTGGATGACATTCCCTTCAGTCGAGTTACATGCTTGCCTTACTAAATTTAAAGCTTGGTCAGTGAGCACAGATTCTGGTAGGAATCCATCAGTCAGCAAGTTTGTTAAAGGTGTGATGTTATCAGCAATTCAATTTCATGATTTTCCCTGTGCTGCAGTGCTGCACAAGGAAAGCAGAGTAGCAGGGGAAGTGTGCATGTTAGGGAGGATAAGAGTGGAGCAGAAAGCATTCTCATTCTCAACCAAGTGACAATTCCTTCTGATAACATGGGATTACAGTGGATTTATAAGCAGGACATTGAATTTTACTAAGTTGGTGTATCAAAGATTTTTCTCCCCATTGTCTGCTGGTTGAGTGACGTTTGCCTGTTTTGTTTCAAATGAGAGGTTGGAAGTTGGTGTAGGACTTTGCTTGTAAGGTGACAGTGACTGCAGAGCTGGGGGCTAAAGGAAGAGGGCCATATGCACTCTTTTGGTACTGGGGAGTAAGGAGGGGCTCTGTTGGGAGAGCAGAGGTCTGGGAGGCACAGCACATGTAGGCAGTATCCCGCTTCATACTGTTGTGTTTGGGGATGTACTATACCATGAGGCCTCATTAAAGCTCTGGCTGTTTATATTGGTGTGGCACAGTGCTGAGGTAATCATCCACCATCATCCATAAGGTAAATGGGGTTTGAGAGCACCCATTCTGACTAGAATTCATGGTGAGATCTTCATCATCAAGTCTGCACAAGGAGCTCCCTGCACTTTTCTGTTCTTTGGTTCCCAGGAGAGAATAGTCCTTTATATCCTACTGCTTAACTCTGGAAAGTTAAGTTAAATGGACAATACAAAATACAAAATCCTTTATATCCCACTGCTCAACTCTGGAAAGTTAAGTTAAATGGACAATACAAAATCAGAGGACAAAATGACATTATTGCTAAGCTATGCCTTTAATTTCAGAGTGGCATGCTGTGGCAGATTGTGTTTGCACTTTTGTCCAACACCTTAGATTTAGGAGGCTAAATAGTGGGTATATGTCCAGGGGCGCAAGGAGCTAGAGGTCAATGGCATTGATGTCACATTCACTTTGCCTCTATAAGAGAATTAATTAGGCTTCACACAGGCAGAAAAGTGAAGGGTGAATGAAAGGCAGCACATTTAGCATATTTACTCATGCTGCAAATCTGATTGAGTAAAAGACAGGCCACATTCTCTCCCCTTTGAACCTAAGAATGGCTAAGGGACTCAGAGCAGAGATTTGTCTATTCCAGTGTCTCATTCATTATATGAGCTAATAGCAGAGCCCTGGGTAAAATGTTTAAGTACCAGAGAAGCACACAATCTTATTTCTCTCAGTATACGCTTCCAGTTTCTGGCAGTAGGCAGCTGGGGTTATTTTTTTCAGACAGAGATGGTGTCCTCATCTCCATGCTGAATATTTTTTATGGAGCTTTTCAGGGCTCAAAGACACTTCATTGAAAGAGATGTCTTTGCTTTTGAGGATGAGACACCGAATGGCTATAGAAATACAAAATGACCAGTTCACCATGAGCTGGTGCTTACCAATTCTGTGCTGTGGAAATAAGTTTAACTTTTTTGGTGTTACTCATGACTCTCACTTCTTCAATGTTACTCATTTTTCCTACAGATGTAAGAAAAATGGCCTTTTTAGGATATTGTTTAACAGACAATGCCTGCACACACAGCAAAACCTTTAGATTTAGCATATGTGGTTTTATAGTCAGAAGCTATTAACCTCCACCTGCTAACAATAATTATTTCTCAGAAACTAATTTAAAATTAAAAACTCAGAAGATTTCCAGTGAAGTCTGTGACTGGTATGAAATGAGAATGAATCACACTTTGCATCACTACCTAAATGGCAGCTTCTGGTACTTTGGACTCTTCTCCTGACCAAGGATTCAATGGAAGCAAAAATCTGCAAAGGAAACAACTCTTTATATGAGTAACCAGAGTACTGGATATGCATGTACAAGACTTCTTACCAGAGCAGATTTGCTTTGTTCATTTACCCTTCCTAAAGGGAGGGACACTAACCAATTTTGGTGGAATACTCAACTCCATCAAGCCAAAACCAAGGAGAAACAACATTTTATATTTCTAAATTATGCAGACTTTCATTTTTGCTGCATGTGATACATAATTATGTGTGTGCCCAGTGACAAAAAAAAATCAGATAATCCTAAACATGTCCTAAGACCTTTCCTCTCCACCACTCCCCCACCCCAACCCCATATGGGTTTTTTCCAGATGACTCTAAGGGGACTACTTGTACACTGTCATTATTACGGCACACAAGCACATTGTGCCAGTTGCCCAGTTCCCAGAGATTTCCTTTCAAATCAGATTGCATTATTAGATTCCAGTAAAAATCCTCAGCCTCTGTATTACCATAAGTTCTGTTCAGGTTTGAAATATAATTTGGTTCCTTGTAGAAAAGCAGAATTTTCAGAAGAAATGTAATGCTGTGATGTGATCAAATGATTTAGACTCACTGTTTTAGTAAATAGTGAAAAAAATTGGCAGTATTCTCTCTTTGGTAATCCTTCCTTGGAAAAAGTAAGCTTCTTAATAAATCTCAGTAGTGATGGATGGAAATTCACCAGGGGCAACAGTATTTATTGACCTATCCAAAGTGCTAGATTTAATTAGACATTCATTAATACAACTGTGTATAGATTAGTCAAGTCAGCTCTTTTCCATGTTTGTGTGGAGGAGATTCCCAGCTGCTTTTAGGCTTGACTGGCTGTTCACTGTAAAGGACGTGTTTGCACTTCTGTCTGCAGTGTGCAGTGGAAAGGCACTGAGCCCGCTCAGATACTGGGATCAGTTTAAGTGGAGTGGTCTGGACATGAGCAGAGGGTTTACCCAGCCTTCTTGGCAGGCTGGTCTGCAGCTTGACCCTGCCCAGCATTTGAGCAAGCTCACATAAAGCCAGCTCAGCCATCTCTACACTGCCCTACTGTTGTAGTGCAGACATGCAAAGCAGCAGTTTAGTGGTGCTTGGTCCTTTCCTTATATCCTCCTTCAATCAACCTGCTGAGGAGCACCTTGCACCAAAGAAAACATGAGTTTTCCCTGTATACTTTTCTGCTTTCTTCTATGCTTTCAGTGTCATGCCACAAGCAGCTGTAGTTCTCTCCAGCTATATTATTAGAGCAGTGCAGCTATGGAAACATGACTGCAACATTTAGGAAGTCTTTCTAGCTTCAGTCTTATAGTGGACTTTTATCTTTCCATGTAAAGGGGAGTATGGAGTTCCAATCATGGAAAAATATCAGATGCTACACCCAAACGAATGTATTCAAACCCTTAGTTGCATTGACATATTTATTATGAGCGTTTACCTATGAAATTGCTTATGGTACCTTTTCAAGATGTTTTTTTCCCTTGGTAACACTGTCTGAAGCTGTAAGAATACATTTTCACACTTAACACTGGCTGGAGCCATATGCCCACACACCCTAATACCTACAAATTAATATTTCCACAGAGATTTATTTAATTCTAGAGATACAAACACAGTGTGCTAAGGGCTACCAAAATTGATAAAGTACTTTAACTAAAATGCTTTTCTTCAATTATTTCTTTTGTCTGTTTAAAGCACACAACTCCAGTGCTTTGACACACATTTTCTTGCTACTGAAAATCTTCATGTGTCCATGTTGGAGACGCTGTATAAATGTATACAAAGGTATTTACTGATGTATATAGCGCTCAGAATGGTAACAAAGAAGTCAATTTGACATCTTGCTCCCCAGAAGACCATACTCTTAAAAGTTCTAGGATGTAAGTTCAAAAATCCTCAGAAGTTTCTCACCACAATTTGTGGCAAGTCAACTGTGTGAATGTTGTATATACAGTGTAGATCCCTGTGAGCTGTTCAGCCTCCCTGGATTTTCTTCAAACACTATGAAACACTAATTTAGATCTTCCTGGCTTCTTTTTAGAGGCTTTGATTAGTGAATAAATTAAATCTATTGGTATTTGGAATATCATTTTTCAGAAGGGATATTAGACAAAACTTCATTAGGTGGGTATTGTATTTCTGAAATAGGTTACCCAGAGAGGTGCTAAAATCTGCTCACTTGAAACTTTTCAAGACTTGGCCAAGTCTTGGCTCTGCTGAAATACTGCCTTTCTTTCCACTAGTGTTTTCTATTTTTCTATGCAAAATACTTGGCTTTTTCTTTGATGTATATATACCGTAATTTTTGGTATTTCATGTAGTTTAAGACCAGACTTGACCAGAGTAAAAATTTAGTCTCATCATCTGCATTACACAGACTGCAGAATTTTACCAGGATTTCCTGCTGAAAGCCATCTTGTAGTCAACTGGCTGTGTGCACTGTAATGAAGAAATTCAGTCTTTCTTTAAGAATTGTGGGTGGTAGTGTATATCCTAGTAATGTGGAAGGTTGACCCAGCAGAGAATTATCCTAACAGCTGCTAATCTGAAGTTTGTCACCAGAGTTTTTCAACTTTTATGCATTGGTTTCTCTAGTAGCTGATAAAATCTTCCTCTGCAGTGTTTACAATCCAAATTAAGACATTGTTTAATACATTTAATTCCATCAATTCCTATTTATAGGAATTTTCTTTTTTTTTTTTCTGCATAGCTTTAAGGTGGGTGCAAGATCCAGAACTCTGTTATGATTATTATTGATACAAGTCTGCAAAAGTTTAGTTTAAGGAACATTGCTTCTGTCTAGTGCTGTGTTACAAAGCAGTAAAGCAGAATTCCTGAAAAAGTATTTAAATACATATGTATTTTAAACAGCTGTGGCCTTAGAAGGGACTTTAGGGTACATTCTTTGGAAATAGATGATCAGTTTAGTTCATTTTCTACTCTTCACAATAAGCAAGATTAAATTTACTCCTCATCTGAAGACATCCCCTTTTTAGACTAAAAATCTCTTTGTAGCAGAGAGCATGATTCTTGTTTCCTTATGAAATCACTTACTACCCCGTCAGGTGCTATCAGATGGATAAGACATGCAGTTTGCAGAGAAAAATTTTCTGAAAACTATTACAGAATTGCAAAACAGTCTGAGTTAGAAGGGACCCAGAAGGATTATTGAGTTCAGCTCTTAAGCAAACAGTCCATACAGGGATAAAACCCATGACCTTGGCATTCTTAGCACCATGCTCCAACCAACTGAGCTAATCTCCAACCAATTATTGATTGTTATAGATTAGTAAAAGTAACAGGAGAGAAAACATTCCAGGATTAAAATAGTAAATGTAACAGGAGAGAAAACATTCCAGGATTAAAACCAGATTTTTTCATTCCATGTTTTCTCAACCCGCTCAAAATGGGAATCTATTTGTGGCCTTTCCTAATCTGCCTGGATCAAAATGTGTGTAAACATAATTCCTGGTGTGGTTCCAAAGATATTGCCAAACATGACCATTTTGAGGACTACTGTGGCCATATTGTTGAGGGTATCATCTCATACATTGGTTTACCTAACATGTTATCTACAGTGTGGGTCAAACCCAAGGCTGCATTACTGGAGCCTTTCAAGATCCCACAAACCAAAACAAACACTTAGACTGACAGGAATCAGCTGTGCTGTGAAAAATACTATAATGCTTGGGAGGGGTAAGGACAAATCCAGACATGGATGTGATACCTCCAGCGGTGGTGGGAGTTACACGCCAGAGTTCAGTGTTGTGTTGCTGTATCATGATGGAAAAATGAAAGCTCAATGATTCGTTTTTTCATTGGTTAAGTGTACTGTCATTTGATACCCTGATGGAGAGCTTTCTGCAGGGGAGGGGTTGAGCCCCATGAAACCTCAAAGCACTTTCTTTCCACTGTGGGCAGCATGGTTAAGCTCTTATTAAACTCAGCTTTTTCTAATTTTGTAATTCACCTCCAGACATTTGCTTTTGCTCCAAACACCATGTTAGCTGTAGATGTTTGTGTTTGTGGTGTGGCTTGTTTCATTGTTTGTTGTTTGGTTATCCTTCTCTACTGTCAGGTATCAATTAAATATTTTCTCCTTCTTTTCCTATAAAACAGCTTGCTAATCATCACACTAGTGTTCTTGAATTCAGGATTTAATTGAGGTTTACAAGTGAAAAATACCTGTGTTTAGGTACATTGGAAGTAATGTGTTCTTATTGTAACTTTTGTTTACAGACAATGATCCATAAGCTGTATAAATCTTCTGGCACTGAAGACAAAGTTAGTTGAAGTAAATTCATTTCAGTATTATTTCTTAATCTGCCAGAACATGCTTCCCTTTTCCTAGAGTAAAAGCCTTTTCAAGGCAGTTGCTTGAAATGTTTCAAGTGACGAACTGCAGATAGTAAACTGAGCATTTGAGTTCATGCTTATTATAGCAGTGTTCTGGAAAGTGTTTGTGCTTAGGCTTTTAATAAACTCCCTCTAGAGATCAATTACCGTGATTTGTCTAGTTACTATGGATAAGAGGTTTTGGGGGGTTGTTGTTGAAATGTTTTGTTAAAGTGAAAGAGTCTTGACTGCTTTTATTCAGAAGAGAATGGGAAGCAGAACACAGAATGTCCAAGGAAAAATTATAATTGAAATGGTAAAAGGACTCTGCAACGTTGCCAGGTCTTGTAGGACAATTTTGTCTGTGTGTTTTAGGCTTGTTCACAGGTAGTCCAGAATGTAGGTCAGCAGGGGAAGATGTGTAAGGAGGAGGATAAGCAGCGATAATATTCTTGACAAAGTTTTCTCACTATAAGGTTTCAGTATAATCAAAACCAGTTTAGCATTTGAGGAAAAGCACCATGAAATGGAGTAATGGAATTAGCTTTTATGTTTTTCCAGGAACCTAAACCACATTTCCTGTCACAACTGTAGATTATTAATACAAGGCATCTGCTAAGTTGGAGCTGCCCTAAAATGTGCACACATGTAATACGTCTGGTTCAAATAATTTTTTTTTCATGTTTGCAATAAAAAACTAAAGCAAGATGCTGCCTCAACCCATCATAAAAAAGAGTATGATTTGGAATACAGCAAGTTTTCAGTACGGTCTCACAGACAGATAATATAATTCTGTTAATTCTTCTGTTACAAGACTGTTACTGCCTGCATTTTTATTTCTTGCTTCCCTTTCATTTTGTATTTTGTGGTTGCAGCAATTAGTTTCCAGTCACAGAGGGGAATGAGCAGCTATCTTGAAACTCCCTCTGTTTCCCAGACCCCTGTAATTTAGAGCTGGGCGTAGAAAGTTGTCTGATTTTTGAGGTGGTGGTGGTGACGCGCATCATCTTTTCTCATGTTGTAACCAGCCCCCGCAGACTTAAAATAAAGGGCACAAAATCTGCTAATGAAATGGGATCATCTCAGGAATATAATGTCTGGAATATGATTTCCTGGGGACTAATGCCCTATGCAGAGATTTTTCCACATTAATACCCATTCTGAAAGAAATCAATTACTGCATTTTACTACATTTCCTTATAGATTGCTTCAACATATGCCAAGAATGACTGAGAGCCAGTCAAGCCTGGAAGTCTAGTACTAAATCCTGGATTGTGAAACAGGACAAGACGACTCAGAAATTCTTGTGTAGTTTCCCAAGCCCTCTCCCAAAAGCCTGTGAGGAAGCGCTCTGGGTGGTGTCGCAGATATCTGTCCCTCTGTGCTACTCCTGTCACGTTAGTTTTTTTAATATGTGCAACAGTGGGAGAGTGTACCTGAAATCCCACTTGGTTATGTTAGATGGCTTCTCAGAGGCCTCGCAGATGAGCATAAACTTCAGCCAAATGTAGGTGAGATAACCTGAGAGCTCTGACATGGAGATCAGTTTTCCAGCCTTTCTGTGTCACTGTACGGATGGGCATGGCACACACTACATCTCAGAAGGCTAATATCCATTTATATAATATCCATTTATTACAACAGCTAGCTGTCTTTTATACACTCTACAAAGTTTACAGTTTCTTCATGGGTCACAATTAGCCAACATAATGTTGATTGGTGTAAAGCCATCTACGCCTCTGTTTTCCACAAAACTTTTCTAAAAATACTTTTCCCAGCTCAGGTTTTCTTTTCGCTTATCTCCTCCGTCTTCTCTTCTTGGTCTCTAGGCCAATGGCCTTGATAGAATACTTTTCAGAAATAACTCTTATTCATTAACCCTCTCTGGCCCACAGACCAGCTGTGGGTCCTACTATACTCATATCCCTTCCTGCTATGAAAAGGGGAGGCAGGAAGGATTCTTTTTGATAGGTTTTTAGGACAAAAATAAAACACAGAAATAGCAATATTATATCTGAGAACCATTTATTGATAGAGGGTAAGTGTTCTTACTAAAGGGCAATAGAAAAGAGACCAGAGAGGGAAAAACAGAGACAAAGAAACAGAAGACGGTGGCAGTGTTACCACAATGTCCCAGCATTCTGTCAGTGCCAGCACAGCAGGTGAAACACACAAGTTGCAAGCCCCGCAGTGATGGGGAGTGGTCGGGTGAGTCTTCAAGCAGCGGTGGCCGCGTGCCTCCGGTGCTGGCTGCAAACTGTGGCGAGCCTTGAACAGTAGCGACTGTGGGCTAGTGCTGTGGGCTTCAGCTGCAGGCTAGTGCTGGGTGCAGGTGGTCATGGCTGGTGGCTGCACCCGAGTGGGGCTGCAGCACCGCCCACTCCGTTGGAGAAGCAATGGAGCACGAGGTCATCCCGGTGGTGGGCTGGTTTGCAGAAAAGGTGAAGCAGGGACAAAGCAGGTACGGGCAGGGAAGCAGGACCACAGGGAGAAAAAGGAGAGGAGGGTGTGAAAAATGAGGTTTATTTTTGTGGTCAATTTTAAAAGGTTTAATTAAAAAAAAGATAAATAGGAGACAAAGACAAAAAAGCAAAAGGTTAATGCAGCCGGGTGTTGGGCATTTAGTTAAGAGTATGTATTTTAAAAATACTTCATTAAATGTATTAATTTGTTGTATATTTATAGATTTTATGTATTATTCAAAATTCTCCCCCCTCAACATGTAAATTAACTTTTTTTGTGGCTCTATCTTGTCACCTACTCTTTGATCGATAAATTATTTTCTTGGAGTTTTGGTGTTTGTTACTTCTATTTTTATTTAGATAGGATAATCTAAGAATGTGAATAATTTTTTTTTTTAATTATTTTTTTGAGTTAGTTACATGAATAAAAGTTTTTTACATTATGTTATAGTTTAAGAAAAATATATTTATTATACTGCTGTTTTAAAGTTTTGTCAATAATAGAACTAAAAGAAACGATACTCATACAGTAAAGTTTTTTAACATTATGCATATAGCATTCATTTTAATATTTGTGAAAAGCCAATAATATAATATGTACTTATAACAAGGGGGAGAGAAGGGCCAAGATGATTCTCTGAGCGAGCCCCTGATCCCTCCAAGAAAACAAAAGCAAAAATGCCCATTGTGCTGCAGCTAGGTGCTCTTTTTTTGGCTAAGGCTCCTCCCACAGGGTGACTTCACAGCTATTCTTCTGGGGCATCCTGGCATTTGCCCCACCAGCAAGTGCAGGGGGGATGTTGCTCACAGTCCAATCATGGAAGCTTTCTCTGCCCTGACTGGCTGCAAGGTGAAGTTTCCCTGGGGGCAGGGCTTCCAGCACAAGTACAGCTCTTATAGGAATCCCTCACCTCATGTATAACATATGTTTTAACATAAATAAAAATCAGATTAGTCCCTCTCACCTAACCAATTAATTTTTTTCTAACACCAACCCAATCTTCTTTCTCTCATGCTTGTGGTGTCAGAGGTGATTGACCACCTTGGGTCTTTTCTCTGTCCCTTCTAAACAGCTCCAACCATTTCCACAAACTGTGCCAAGAAAAAAATCCCACAAGCACTTTAAAGGTATCATTCTGAGTGAAAAATGAAAACATACTAAAGGAATGTACTAGTTGGAAAGCAAACCAGTGGGAGATCCCAAGTCAGATCTACAATTTAATAGGAAGATTAAGATAAAGGCAATTATACAGAACACTGGCTTAAACCGTTGGAGTAAGGATACAATCTGACACCCTGTTGGCCAGGGTGGTGGTAGCAGTCCGATTAAATCATGGCTACAGTCCTGTTGAAATGATAGATGTGGTTCTGTTGAAGCAGTGAACCTGCAGAGGGTCTGTCTTCCTCTGAAGGTCCGGTGGTGGTTATGTAGTTCTTGTCCTCTAGGAACCCAGTAGGAAAGTCGGCTTGCGGTGTTCCAAGCCTCAAATTATATTCAGGTAGGAATGCTTGGTTCCTCCCCCGGGGTGGAGCATTTCACAATGGAGTGATGTAATTTTAGGAGTCATGCAGTGAGACTCGATGGCCTGTTAGCAAAAGATAGCCCTTGGATGGAATTATCAGGGATGAATCATGGAAGAGAATAAGAACACAGCCCCACCAGTCTTTAACAACTTATGAAGATGGTGATAGAACACATACTTTTGGTTACATCTTACATTGTAAACTAAGACAAACTAAGCAGTTTATGAAGCCTCTCTTCTGCCCCTTTAATTATTGAGCTTCATCTTTTTTCATCCTTGGTCTGGTGTGAGCACTTGGATGTGTTATACCAAATTTAGGAATTCTGAGATTAAAAGGATAAAAGTCTTAACTAGTTCATGTCTGCAGTGGTTTGAAGGTTTACACCAGAGAGCATCTGAATTTGATTGTCCTAAAAACCCTTTTGCAGTGTAATCAAGTGACAGTTCACAGCTGAGGAAGTAACCTGCCACTCCATCTGTACAGCTGGTTTGAGCCCGGAATATTTTGGCTGTAAAATAACAATTAGATTTTAAAACCTATTTTTTAGAAGCAGATTGGAGGATCTGAAAACCAGGCTGGATGTTTCAAGGCTGGGACATCTACTGGGATAAAGATTTTGCCATTAGAGTTTATTAATAATTTCCTTGGATGAGGAACTAAAACCAAATCCTGCTCATCCATTTCAGATTGTATATTTGTTTGGAATATTGTTTGGAATTTACTCCCCAATGGGGCTAGTTATTCTTTATATTTCACCCATCACATTATAATCCTCTTAAGAGAAAAGAAAGAAGAAATGTTCTCATTAAATTCTGAAATAGGCATTTTTCTGCCAAGTTGCTCTTCATTTGAAGAGGCTAATATCCAATGATGGTAATTGTAAAGAATAAATAAAAAAGCTTTGTACAGAACGATTTACTTAAAACTACACTGTCAAAGAGCTTTTCATAATAACTAAAAAAATTTCAGTATGTTTGTGATGAAAACACTATTGAAATTACAGCCTGCTTGCTTACCTGGTGGTATTTTCATGTTCTTACTTAATGAACACACTCTGTGTTTTGTTATTGTAAGGCTGCCTGGGAGAGCTGGGCTGGTAGCATTGACTCTTTCCTCATAGAAGTCTCAGTTGAGCAAATCAGTTCTATACAGCAATGAAATAAGAAAAAACTTGAGCATGCCCTCAGATTTCATTAATTCAAATTATTTTCTAGTCTGGAGGCTAAAGGGTCCCTAGTAGCTATGCATATTCTTGCTCTCATTTTTTTGCAGTAGGACCAGATCTTTTGGGCACAGTGCCTGTGTCAGGGTGAAACTGGATGGGAATCCTGTCCTTACTAGCTGTGTACACACAGTACTGGTTTCCCCGAGAGAGCAGTGTGTGTTGATACCCATTGGAGAATGGATGGATATATGAGCATTACCTCTTACACAGGACAGAGCAAAGTCTAACACCTTCAAAATCAAATTGTTCTGGTACCATGCCAATTCAAACATGAACTCCTTTAGAAGGTAGACATGGCCAAATGAGGCCTGTGTGAACCATTATCAACCTGGACTTTTTCTCTCCAAGAGTAATTTCATCATTCCTGCAACTCCATCATATAAGTGTTCCTGATGAGATGTACCTCTTTGCTGCCAGGTGAAGAAATAACTTCTCCTTAGTTAAGGAGTATCTGTCCAGATGAAGAAAAGCATGTCCATACTTAGCAGATCTATTTATATATATGAAACACTGTAATTTAGAGCTGTATGGTGTTCCTACCTGAACACATGAAAAAAACTTCCCTCTCATAACTAGAAAAACTTGTCTTAGCTGGGAAATAATTAATCTGGAGAAGTGTAGTTAGAAGTAGGGAATAGTTATGTTCTTCTGCAGGCCCACTTGCCTGCCGAGGTGTTGCTGAGGGGAGGAAAATGTCCCAAAGAATTTCATGTCCAATTTTGGTGATACTGTGGTTATAGACTTATAGTTCTGTAGTTCTTATAGTTCTATAACAGTTCTATAAGGACAGCTGTGACACTAAAAGGTGTTTGTACCAGTTTGACTGAAGTCCCCTGAGCAACATGTTTTAAACAAGCTTCCCTACCCTGTGCTACAGCTCCTGCTATGTGCTCTCTCTTAGCTGTTGCATTTCTCTGTAGCTCATTCTACTCCCAGCTTTTCAGTTTGTCTCTATGGGTACCCGGTCTGGATCCACAGACAGTTGCTGTGTCCTCTATGAGTTCTACATTACAGCTAGTCTTATTGCTCAAAACAGGAACGTTTTCTTTTTCATCCAGATCCTTTTTCAATCTGACTTACTTTTCATGTAATTTTCTACTACAGCTACTATCTGGTGTTGGAAAGATACCACTAAGGCTAGAAAAGTTATTGCAAGAGTATCATGGCATGGTACCACAATTGCTCACTCTATACTTTTTGAATCCAATCCAGCCCTGGTGATGGGGATCTTGACAGCTGACATGAGCTGCTGTTAGGATTAGGGGTCAGAGAGCTGCAGAGCCCACAGCTCCAGGGACACTGTTCCTTGCAAAAGGCATTGCAAGGGCATCACGGCAGGGTGCCAGCATTGCTGTCTCCAGACTTTTTAATCTGGACCATCTACGGCAATGAAGACTTCTGGCAAACTGCCAATAGGGTTAGAATTGAAGTTAGTATTTAGAGAGGAAAAGAACTTTCATTTCTTGGACACTGGGGCTAGAAACAGCAATGCAAGGGCATCACGGCAGGATGCCAACATTGCTGTCTCCAGACTTTTTAATCTGGGCCATCTATGGATATGAGGACCTCTGCCACAGTGCCAAGGTGTTGTTTGGGTTAGGGTTGAGAGAGCAGAAGAGCCTACAGCTCCAGGCACACTGTGGCTGGAAATGGCATGCCAAGGCAGTCCAGGCAGGGCCCCAGCTTTGCTGCTCCTCCATCATTCTAATCTGAACCACCCACGGTGATGTGGACCACAGCCCCAGAGACATGATTACATTAGGCTTAGAGACAGGGTTGAGAGAGGAAAAGAGCCTAAAGCTCCAGGGACACTGGGGCTGGAAAACACAGGCCAACAGAACCATGGTAGGGTCACAATATCTCTGCCTCCAGATCTTTAAGATTAAGCCCACGCAAGTGGATGGGAACATAACCTGCAGGCCCAAGCTTGTTTACCTGTTAGGGTGAAAAAACCAAAGTTCTGAAATGAAAACAAATGGAATGGAATAAAGTAAAGAGCAGTGAAATAAACTGAAACATAATGAAATGATACTCATTGTAATCTGCAGATTTTGTTTCGTTTCATGAAATGTTAAGATTTCATTTCATGAAAGGAAATGAAATCTTGCGAATTCAATGAAGGTCACTTGGGCAAGGTTTGGTCCTTTTCCCTGCACTACATGTCATCTCATTGCCTTTTTATTGTTTTCACCTCGGTGCAGATTTTTTTTTTTTAGCATTTCAATTAATCTATTTCTTCTGTCTTTTCAATGGACTTTGTTCCCTGATTTCAAGATTTCAATGAGTATAATTTTGGCAAGTTCTGGTCCTTTTCGCTGCATCTCGTATTGTTAACTCCCTTGAATTCTTGCATAACTTTGGATAAGTTCTAAGGGGTGTGAAAAGAAAAAACCCAATTCACCTATGTGTTTAATATCAGAGTACTTAGGAACTTAAGACTCAAACATGATGAACTATCATTCAGACACAATTGAGGTCACACAGTTAAACTTCACCCCAGGTATGGCCCCCATACACAGGTGGTCTCTGCATCCATGGTGAGAGCAAGGATGTAAAACCTGTTAAAATAGTCATTTTGTGGGAGAGAAGAATATGTTGTTATCAGTCAATACATCCCTTAAAAGGCTCTGAGCAGGAGCTGTGGTCAGCAGGGCTTTAGTTAAGAAAAGCAGGTGGTTATTGTTGAGGATGCCTCTGAGATGTTCAGCATGAATCCAACATTGAGTTGCTTAGTTATAATAATGTAATAATTTATGGTACTTTATCTAAAATCAATTTTATGAATTCCCAATCAAAGGAGTGAAGGTAATTTTCCAGCCTCAGAGCATGAAGCAAGTTCTCAAAGTTTTAAGGGATTCATAAGGCATGCACAGAAACAGTAACTTTGCAAATTGCAAGGCTCTCTATATAAACAGTATCTACAAAATATGGCTAAAGGTGATGAGGAAAAAAACGCTTAGCACTTCACAACAAGCCCTTTTCAGGCCTGGGAGTCAGAGGAGAGAGAAGCCTGTAAAGATGGGACTCTAGTGCTGGAACTTAGTGTAATGTCCAGTTTTCATTAAGCCAAACCAAACGAGACAAAAAGGGCAAACTTACAGGTTGTCTCCCTAGAGTCCACAACTTCGTACTTGAAATCTCCAGAGAGAGGGTTCACGTTAACCTCAGTTGTGTCCTATTTAACTTGGCTTTTGAAGACACACTTGTCTCTCTTTGTACATATCATACCTTTCATATATTTCAATCTTCCAGTTTTAATACTGCTGGTTTGCTACATGGAGATTTCTTGTCACACTGGTGATTTCTCCAAAATATACATAGCTTAGCCTCCTATCTGCTGCTGAACTTCTAACCTGCAAATTCTCAGTGGGTGCTGATTGTGTCCCATCATTCAGATGTTGCATACAGGGAGCATTACTGTGTGATTTCCCAAGGGTGAATGAAAACAAGAGTCTTGAGTTAATGCTGTGAGATCTCAGCCTGGGAGAGAAAACTCTAGGGAATTAATCCCCATGGAGACTATATATCAAAAATAAAACCAGTGAGAAGCCCTATGCTTTAGCCTGCTTGAGAAATCCACTGCTGGGTTAATATATACTCATTTTGATTTCTTAACCTGATGTGAAACCAATGACAATTGCAAAAAATGGTTTCCTTAAAAACATGATCTTTGCTTTATTTTCCCAGCTGCAAAATGCCTCATTTTCCCACTTCATTGCCTTTTACAACCCCCACCTTGCCTTTTCCCTATGGCCATGATGATGCCCTAGAAATAACTAGGCTCTACTCAGCCCTGGTGAAGCCTCTTCTGGAGTGCTGTGTCCGGTTCTTGGTGCCTCAGTACAAGGGACACATGGAGCTACTGGAGTGGGTCCAGAGGAGGGCAACAAAGATGATTAAGAAACAGGAATATTGCCTATGAAGAAAGGCTGAGGGAACTGGCCTGTTAGACTGGAGAAGAGATGACTGAGAGGGTACCTTGTCTGAAGTGGGCATGTCAGGAAGATGGACCAGGCTCTGCTCAGTGGTGCTGGGCAATAGGACAAGGACAATGTGCAGAAACTGATGCACAGAAAGTTCCACTTGAATGTAAGGAAGAATTTCTTTACTATGTGGATGACAAAGCACTGGAACAGATTGTCCAGAGAGGTTGTGGAGTCTCCCTCACTGTTGGAACCCTGGAAACAGTGAGTTTTGAACTTTTTGTGCTGTCAGACACTGACCCCCCTGAAAGAACACTACTTTTGACCTGAGGCCTTGAAGAAAGCTTCCAAAATTGAATGACAGAACTAGAATCACTAGTGTGTAGTTTGAATAGAAGTGTGTAATGTCACATGAAGGATGAAGGATTTGGAATTTGGGGTTTTAGAATATAATAATAGGTATAAGGCAAGATGGAAGTTTTAGGGAGGAGGTTTTCTTTCTTTTTCACCTTCTTCTTCTTGGGTATAGGTGGTACTTTCTAATTGGATAGAAAATCCCACACTGCGGGTCACAGGTGTTTGGTCATTGGGTCAAAAGTAAAAATAATTTAGGTGTTAGTTTTTAATTGGACAATTAAGCCTTAAAAGACCTCATAGTGAGAGAGATACATCACCATTTCACCATTTTTAGCTTGTTAGCTAGAAGTGCTGTAGCACTCACTGTACTATAGATAAGAATTAATAAACATCTGAGTCTGAACACAAAATTCCATCTCTTGAGCATTCAATCCCGACTCTGACTGAAGAAAAAGAGGAGATAAAAAGCGATACCTCACTGGAGATATTCAATAACTGTCTGCATGCAATCCTGTGCCCTGTGCTCTGGGATGACCCTGCTTGAGCAGGGACATTGGACCAGGTGACCCACTGTGGTGCCTTCCAACCTCACCCATTCTCTGATTACATAATAAAGAGTTCTGTAAAACCTTACCACCTTGCATAGAAAGACAATAGTAAGGGCCTCTTTAAAAGGCCTCCTGTTACCTCTCTCCTCTTTCATTCCGGATTTTTTTGCTTAAGTTGCTGATAGCCACATCTTAGCTTGCCACATAAGAAATGGAGACTGACCAAACGGGATTTGAACTTTACAGTCAAAACACAACACTTTCAACTCAGGTGCTATGACAGCTTCAGAAGTTATAGAAGTTAAAAAGAGGGACATGAACATCTATTAGGTACAGACTCTTTGCTAGTGATGCCTGACCCAGTCTGCAAGATACCTGACCCCTGTCTGTTCATGGAGGCAGGGGGGGAGGACACTCTGCAGTCATTCTGGAAATGATTAAGCACAGTGCAAACTTTCAAACAGAAGTGATGCTCCTAATTTGTACCAAGAAAACATCTCTACCATCACAAATCATCATCCTGCCCAAGGCTGGTGGTTAATTTTGGCCTCAGAGAAACCTGCCACATATATACAGAATAACACTGCTTTCTTCTGAAAGAGCATATGCTTTGAAGAGGCTGTCAGGCCTGTGTAGCTGCTGAACACAGGGCAAGAGACATAATATCCGTTACCTCCTTTCTGACCAGATGATAAGTAGGACTTTCTGCTGCCATTTTTCTAGAGTTTTTGTTCCCAGATTCCACTGCTGCCTATCAATGACTATAGGAGTAGTAGAACTTGCTTTTCATTTCTGCCATCTAAAATAGTGAGGGCCATGTCAGTGCATAGGTATTTGTGCTAGTGATGTTCAAGCAGCTTAGTTTACAGCTATTCTTGCAAACTTGTTCACTGAGACTCATTGTATTATATAAAATAGCTTGAATAAGGGTGGGAAAAAAATAATCATCTAATGTAGAATTCCAGACAGTGAGATTTTTCCATCGGGGGCTGTTGCCAAGTTTGTCAGTGCTCCTCCTCACTGGGCTTGGAAGTAATCCTTGTGGAAGGGTAACTGATCACCTGGTCCATACAGGGCTTTTGAATGTCACCATATAACTAGTGATAAAGATGTCCTTTTCAGAGTAACCCGATGTAAAATCTGTACTTTGTTGTACCAATTCCCTTTTTGCAGCTGGCATACTGCTGGTGTTATGCAGCCATCTAGAGGGCCTGGTGTCTGTGCCGGCTTCAGACAGGTAGCCAGAAACCACAAAACTGCAGGAAAACAAACTCTGCTGACCCTTGGTGGCTGTAACTCAGCTGCAGTGCTTCAGAAACGTTTTTACAAGTTCAGGACTGATGTTTTGGTGCTGTTATGCAGACTGTTGTCAATTTTTTTGGCAGGGGGAAAGTTACTAACTAACTTG
The DNA here is from genome assembly GCA_013397375.1 of Toxostoma redivivum. Taxonomy (NCBI): domain Eukaryota; kingdom Metazoa; phylum Chordata; class Aves; order Passeriformes; family Mimidae; genus Toxostoma; species Toxostoma redivivum. The sequence continues at coordinate 462,069 of VXBI01010446.1, read as the reverse complement.
ATGAGGGCAAAAAATTGGGGGAGCACTGTCAGCAGAGAATAGCATCTAGGCATCATAGAGGAGAACATCCCTAACCCAGAGATTTTACAGCAGCTCCACATAGGAAGTGCAATTCATACATCTAGGTGCTATCACAATTGACACCATAAACTGAAGGCGAGTCATTCTGTGGCAAAGAGAAAGAGAAAGAAAAAATGGAGGAAAAGGCAAAGATCATTCAAGATTATCATAGGCTCTGAATTATGGCTATCAGAGGCTTTGAATTATTGGAGATGTTAGGAGGTGCATGTCCGGTTCTGCTAGGAAAGACAGCTCCTTGTACTGATAAGACTGATAACTGACTGGAGCAGAGTGGCTGGAAAATGGCCCACTGGAAAAGGATCCAGGGGTGCTAGCTGACAGCCAGCTGAACATGACCCAGCATGTGGCCAGGTGATCAAGAGGGCCATTCTGGCTTGTACCAGCAATAGTGTGGCCAGCAGGACCAGGGCAGTGATTGTCCTGTACAGGGCAATGGTGAGGCTACACCTTGAGTGCTCAGTCTAGTTCTTAGCCTCTCACTAAAAGTAAAATGTTGAGGCACTGGAGCATATTCAGAGAAGGGTAATGGAGCTTGTGAAAGTCTGGAGAATGAATCCTGTGAGGAGCAGCAGAGGGAGCTGGGGGTATCTACCCTGGAAAGATGATGCTCAAGGGTGAAGGTATCACCCTCTTCAGCTGCCTGCAAGGAGGGTGTAGCCACATAGAGGTCAGTCTCTTCTCCCAGGCAATTCTTGACAGGACAACAAAACATAGCCTCAAGCTCCACCAGGGGAGGCTCAAATTGGATGTTGGGAAGAATTTCTTCATGAAAAGGGTACTTAAGTATTAGAACTGTCTGCCCAGGGAGGTGGTGGAGCCACCCTTCCTGGAAGCGTTGAAGAAATGACTGGTTGTGGTTTAGTTGACATGGTGGTATTCAGTCAAAGGTTGGACTCGATGATCTTAGAGGTTTTTTCCAACCTTAATAATTCTGTGATTCTTTGATTTTATGCCTTCACCTGGAGTATCAGATAGAAGCCTGGCTTTCAAAGATCTGGAAACAGGAATCTGAGGATGCAGCCAGGTGATCAGGGGAGCAGAAATATTATTTTATAAGAGGAACTTAAAGATCTAGCAAGAAAAGATCCAATAGGATATTAAATATTTCCCCTCATTAAAATATGACATCACTGATCTCAGCAACAGAGAGGGTTAAAAGTCACATAGTGTGAGATCAGATAAGCATAGATTGCTCAAACCTTTGGGATTGGAAAATCAGTGTCCTTTTAACTCTAGGAACAGTGAGGTTCATTAGTTGTGTCTGCGGTGCCAGGAGGAGGAAGCCATGCAGGTTGATCCAGGAGGGAGTTGTCAGCACCAGCACTTCCAGCCTCATGCTCCTGCTTTGGTGGTGCTGTTCAGACCTGCTAATTTATCAGATTTTGTTGTGATAATGGTAAAAACAGTGTTCCAGCATAAGTGTGCCTTGTACTCCGGTGACAGTGGGCAAGAAGGCTGTGAAAGGCTGTTATGGACACCCTGTGGCAGTGTGTACAGGCTGTAGGTGCGTGTGAACTCTGTGTGTGTGCACTGTGTGGCTGTGTATGCACACCCTATAAGGGTATTTACACCCTGTAACTGTGTTTGCAGGCCCTGTAGATATATATACACCCCATAACTGTGTATTTACACCCCGTAGGTGTATTTACATCCTGTAAGTATATTTACATCCTGTAGGTATATATATTTACACCCTGTAGCTGTGTATTTATACCCTGTAGGTATATTTACACCCTGTAGGTATATTTACCCCCATCGGTGTATTTACACCCAGTAGCTGTGTATTTAGACCTCGTAGGTGGATTTAGACCCTTCAGGTATATTTACATCCTGTAGCTGTGCATCTACACCCTGTAGGTGTATTTACACCCTGTAGCAGTGTATTTACACCTTGTAGGTATATTTACAGCCTGTAGCTGTATTTACACGCTGTAGCAGTGTTTGCAGGCCCCGTAGCTGTGTATTTACACCCTGTATGTATATATATTTTCATCCTGCAGGTATATTTTCACCACGTATATACATTTACACCCTATAGTTACATTTACACCCCGCAGCAGCGTTTGCGGGCCGCGTAGCCGCGCACAGACGGCACCGAGCGGGCTGCAGCGCCGCCCAGCGTTCGGCCCGGGGCGCGCAGGGCCGGCACAGCTCCGTCCCCTCCCCGTCCCGTTCCGTCCCCTCCCTCCGCGGGGCGGGCACCGGCCCGGCCCGGCGTCGCCCGTGTGGCGGCGCGGCGGGAGCGGCCGGGCGCGGGGCCGCCCACTCGCCTGCGGGTGTGGATTCTCCGCTCGGCACATCCGAGGCCGTGCCCGCCTCTCTTTCCTCTCCTGGCGGCACAGCCCCCCTCAGGTAAGGGGGCAGCGGCGTGTCCCTTCCCCTCCCTTCTGTCGCGGGTCCTCGAAAGCAGCCGGGGTCNCCTGCCGGTGGCTGCGGGGCCGCCTCCGAGCCGAGCCCGGCCAGGCGGGGTCCCGGAGCCGCCGTGCCCGTGCCGGCTGTCCCGCCGCTCGGTGCCTGCCCGCCCTCCGCCAGGAAACCGCCGCCGTCCTCTTCCCGCAGGGAGGCGGCCGGCGGGAGCAGCTCCCGTGCCGATGCTGCTGCCGGCCTGGGAACTGTGTCTCTACGGGCTCCTGACCGTGGGCTCCCACCTCTACGCCTTCTACGAAGCGCACCAAGTGTCTCGAAGTAAGTGTGCGACGTGGGCGTGCTCGCTCGGCACAGCTTCCCGCCCGGGGCTGGCGAGGCTTGTTTGGTGTGAGTTCTCTCTGCTTGGTTTCTACTTTGCTCCTGTACGAGGAGCCGCTGTGTTCTTCTCAGCTGCCAACCTGCCCTATGCGAGGAAGCAGTAGGCAGATGCCACCTGGGCAGAGAGCTTTATCCCAGGGCTTTTTTGCCTTTGCGTGCTAGGAAGGTCCATGGTAACACTGTCCTCGGACGTGTCTGTCAGGGAAAAGATGAGAGAGACCTCTGAAACTCAACTACTCAGATAGGGAAAATGCAGCAAAGTTGGGTTCGAATTGTCTTGTTTTTCCTGGCTAGTCACCAACAGCTCCTTGTAGGTGGGTGGTTCACAAGCAGCTTTCTGATGGTACTTGCCGGGGTCTGAACCTGGAGAGGCCCTAGGGCAAGCTGGTGTTCCCTGCCGGAACTCTGGGGCTCCGATGCTGAGTCCAGGACTCAGAGCAATGGCTGGGTTGTCTGTAGAGCTTTGTGGTCAGTTTGTTTCCAAACACCTACCACTGCCTTGTGTAGCTTCTTGGAGGCTGCTGTGGTGTTTTGGTTTGTCACTGTGGACCTATGTATTGCAAAGCAAAGGTAGGATTTTAAACAAATTAAATACAATTTGTAGATGAAAACAAGCTGTGTTATAGCACATTGGTATTTAAATGGAAATAAAGGTTGTATTATAAAAGTATAACAAGCTAGAAAGGCTTTGCAGGGAATATATATTGTTTCTTACTAGGCTTTAATCAGCAAGGTTCTGCATTAATGACTCTACCTGGTTCTTGAAAGTCCAGAAGTGCCAGAAAGGCATTTGCAGAGCAGTGGAAGGAGTGCTGTGTAACTGGATACAGAGCTGTGCACCCATGCATACAGCAAGTCTTCTGCAGAAGTGGCAAAATGTGGTGGCAGCGGGCTCTAGAGGCACTTCTCTGAGCAGCTTTTCCCTGTTTTGGCTGTACTGGCCACTCTTGGGTCTGTGTCCCCCTTCTGCTCTGGTGGGTTACTGCTGCTGTTCTCATTGCCAGCGGGAATCAAAATTCCAGTTCTGGGGTATTGCTTTGCCATTACTATGGGGCAGAGCTGTAGCACAGTTGGGCCCCCCATCTAGTAAGCAGTGATGTGGTGACTTGCCCTTCCCTGGGTATGGGTGTCCTCACTGCTGGAGACCACATGGAAATGTGTTGCTCTTGAGCAGCAGAGAACCCACCCCTGACTCTTCCTGCTCTTGCTGCTGTGTCCTTATCAAAGGTTTGCTCTTCCCTGCAGAGTATGAAGCTGAAATGGACAGAAGGTTTGGGCTGGATCCAGGGACTCTCTTTCGGGGGCTAAAAAAGGTAAGAGGGGTGAAAGCATCTTGTTTTGTGGCAATAATTGTGCCTCCATACCCTCTGCGCATCCCAGCTTCTGATTTAGCTTTAGAAGTTTATAGTAACGTGCAGATTTGGATATTTACAGTTAGTTTTAGTCTGATATTTCTGTTGAGGAAGAGAGACTGGCTGGGTGTGTCTGGATCTAAGAATCATAACTAAAGTTTTGTTCCTTTTCTTGATCTTTGGCTTGAGTGTTTGTCCTTTACTGCATCTCTTGATAACCCTCTATTTTACTATTTGGCCTTAAAACTCTGATCAACCTTGACGCTTCCTGCAGCCTTTCCCCCCTTTTTCTTGTTACCGGGTGATTTGGATAATGCTTAATATCAATGAACATGTTTTTCTCTTGGTTGGCCTGTAGTATAGCATAGAGGAGAACAGATTTTGAGGTGTAAGGTCTTAAAGAAACATAATTGGTATTAAAAAGAAAAACCAAAAAACCATAAGAAAACTGGCAGTCCTCTACCCCAAACCAAAAAACACACCCCTACCTGCCCCTTACTTGCATTTCTTCAAAAGGTTGTGAGGTCAAAAGCAAATAATGCAACTAATCTTGAAGATTGCTTACACAAAAGCAGGAATGCATGTCTGTGGAAGTGTTTAGGTGTTTAGACCTGCTGTCAGTGCTGGCAATGGACCTTTGAAATGTGCTTTTTAGAAAGCTTTAAGTGGGGCTCTGTATTGGACATGGGGCTACTAGCTGATTTGTCTTACCTAATTTAAATAAAAATCTCGTGCTACAGGTAACTCCAGCTGACCTAACTCCATCTGATTGCAACTAGGCTTTGCTGAAATGGGGAGTTAAACTTTTCTTCCAGCAAAGCACTTTTCCACTGAAATTCTTGGTTTTTCGCGGCAGAGCAGAGTTGCTCTTTGAATCCCTCAGGAGAGCTGAAGTTGTTCAGCTCCAGCACCAGTGTGAGGCTTAGGAGGCACAACACCATCTAAAGCTCTGTGTTCCTGAACTTTGGAATTCCCCATTGGAATTGAAAATGGTGCTGCCAGTGATCCAACTGGTTTGCTGAAATGGTGTTCCTGAGATGCGGGAGTTCTGTTGGGTACCACACAGCTGATATATTACAGGGCTATTCCTTTGTCCCTTATGGCCAGATGTATGTAGTGACCAGTTCCCTTTATGCCACAGGACCCCATGGACTTTGAGTGGAGCTACTGGATTGAATGGGGAAGGGAACGTATACTGTGGCTTCTGGCTGGTCACCTCCTGGTATCACAGATGTCCAGGCTCTTGGTGGAGAAGGTATGTAGGGATTTTCTTCACAGTAGGGAGTTTCTGACCGGTTTGTGGGAAGCTTTGCAGTGAGGCCACTGAGCGTAGTAAATCTCATTCTGTGGTGTAAATTGTGTGTGGGGGTTGGTTGCTTTAATGTTTGGAGACTTCAGCCTCCACCCTCTAAAAGCTTCTGCCTTGTAAGCCATTAAACAGCATTGTTTGACTTGTACACATAATAAGGGTGCAGTTATTCCTTTGTGAAGAAAGTATGTAAAGTGATGGCTGCTTGGGTTTTGGTCTGATTGCTAAATGATTGCATGATTATGGGAAATGATCTGTGTGAGGTGTCACACCTGCTAGTTTGAGGAAGGAAAGGAAGAAGTTATGCTCTCCCTCAAATTAGGGAGGCTCTGATTGTCACGTGATGCTACTACAGAAACATCATCCCTTTCACTTCTAGGGATACAGTTGAGTTTCTTTGTTTTTTCATGTGTGTTCCTCACCTTGACTGTTGACTGTATTTGTCTCTACTGCAGAACCTGTGTAGGCCGCACATGTATTGAGTGCCTTTTTTCGTTAGAAATAATTAAACTAAAGATTGTTAACTTTTCTTTTTCTGACAGTATAAACCATGGTGCTTGATGGTTTATGGAATGGCTGCCTGCTGGTTGTTACTGGGAATCAAGGGCTTTGCTGTCATTTTGTTACATGCAGCTATTTCCTTTGCTGTGGCTCAGTTTCAGCTGTCACTCCTGACATGGTTGTGCTCCCTTATTCTTCTGTCCACTTTACGCATACCAGCAGTAGAAGAAACCAAGGTAATGTGAGAAAGACTAATTAAGCATCAAATTAATTATGGTGGTGGTTGTCTGTAATGGCATCTATGACAGCATACTGTCCCTTCAGTTGATATAAGCAGGGGTTGGTTTGAGAAATCTTAAGCAATAACACTGCAGCGACTCATGCTGGAGCTTCTTCAGTTAGAAAAGTCACATTTCTCAATCATGGTGGCCCGTGTATTGGGATAAAAGTATATCCCTTGATGTGTGAGTGGTATTCAGTAGGGCTGGATTATGATAATACTGCACCAGTGCTCTATTAATCACATTTAATTGGAACTCTAATCATGCCAATTTAAGGTGCTGTTTTGGGTTTGTATCCAGGAGTTACTCAGTTACTGTACTTATTGGTGACTGTGACTTCTCTAGGGAGGGAGACTTTCTCCAACACTTTGATTTGTACCAAATGAGTTACTTGCATCAGTTAGCTGTAAGAAAGCTCAGTTTTGCTCTTTGTCTAGTGGCTTTTTGTGAGTAGTACAGATACGGAAAAACTGTTGATCAGTTGTGAGGAAACGTCCTGTTGTATTTTATTGGACCAGTGGGAAAAACTGGACATGTTCAGGGGGACAGCGACTGAGTGTGTAGAATCCCTTCATGCGGTGTGGTCAGTTTTGTGATTTGCTCTGGTGAGGAGAGCACCCACTGCAGTACAAATTGTCAGTCAGCCAAGCTACATTTGCTGATATTTCCAAATTTTTTGTGATGATAGGTTTTTGTTGTTGGCAACAAATGTGACACCAAGTGTCAAAGAATCAATAAATGCTCAGTAACTCAATAATTTTTTCCAGCCTTAAGTTTTCTCAGGAGTGACTGATTCTCTTTACATCTAGCTGCATCTCTAGTAGTCCCTTGGCTATCAACTGTCACCAGCTGGTTTGAATATTGTAGTGCTGGACAAAATCTGATGTAGATAGTTTCATTTCTGTAAGAAGAGGTCTCCTGCTGTCCTAGTTCTTCACAGCCTAACATGTTTCTGAAATCAAGCTGTTGTCTCTTTATGCTGGCTGCAGTAGCTCTGGAGGACCTTTCTCCATCAAAAGCCAGTACTTCTTGTTGTTCATGTGTCTAGTGCTGTTCACTTTAGATTCTCATTCCCACTGCTATTGGCTTTAGTTTCTTCCTGCTGCTGCTGACCCTAAATGTTGAGATCTGAGTAGACACTGCTGTCTTGCCATAGAGAAAACACAGCAGTGCACCATCATGATCTGGCTTTGTTTTGTTTTGCAGAGAAAGTGGTATGACACTGAAAATGAGTATTATCTGCTGCTCTTCACTGTGTCTGTCCGCTGCCTCTTCTGTACTAGCTTCAGCCTGGAGTACTGCTGGCATGCACCTACCCAGAAGTCATCCCACTCATTCCCCTGGATGCTGGCATATGTGTTTTACTATCCTACATTTCACAATGGACCCCTCGTGAATTTTGATGAATTCAGTAAGCAGGTAACAGTGGGAGTGTCTAAAGCTGTCTTCCACATAATTATAAAATCAACAAATAATGCTATAGGAATGTGACAATTTTGTGTGTATTATGAGAAATTTTGTAATGTCCTGGATATTGACTTTTCAGGCAAACCTGTCTCCCCAAGTTCTGCTTCACAGGATGTTCTTGTCTGACATCAGGTTCATCCCTTCAACCGGGGAGCCAGTGACATGCTTTGTTACGTTTGGAGAGTGTTCGTAATATTAGCATGCAGCTGCTGGACTGGCTTTTTTTGTTTTCTTCTTCATCAGGTGAAATAAAGCTAATGTTTTCAGTATAAGCTTGCTATAACTCTGAAACAGATTTCAGAGTCACAGAAAGCTGGTAGATTGTATTGGGAATTCCTGAGAACTCCAGTTTTCTCATTATGTTGATGTGAAAAGAGCTGAAACCGGGAGCACTTAGCTTCAACTGAGCAGCTTGTTTAAAATACAAGACCTACAGACTGTACTGAATGCTTTTCTTAGTCCCTTGCAGGCTTCTTTTCAAGCCTGCCTTTTACATAATGGGAAAAGTCCATGTTTTCATCCTTTATTGCTTTTCATATTTTCTTACATACTTAAGTAAGAAGTGGTATCACAACCTGTTATGTCTACAGTTAAAATTTTTCTGTCAAAGTGGATTAGTGAACATTTCAAACCATAAAACTGTTCATGCATAGAAGCCTAGGGATTGCTTGCTTCTGTTTATATTTGGGAATTTTCTGTTGAAGCCAAAGCAAATACTGGGCTTTATGAAAGTGAAACTAGATTCTGGTGGATCCTTGACTGAAAAGTTCTATGCTTGTTTTTTTCACTTGCCTCAGAAGATGCAAGGTTGAATGTTGTTATCTTGGGCTGGATATTGTGGGAAAAGTCCGCATAGTCTTGCATGGAAACTGAGGTAATATTTTTTACTAACTATTGTTCTGTAGAAATTCTGGAGTTGGAGACAATGAACCGCTGTATGGCCCAAAGGGTGTAATACCAGTTCTGGCAATTGGCTTCCACTCTCAGGCAAAAATGAGACACTGACAGTTTGTCACTGGCCTTGTTGAATTTCTGGGTTGAAACAAGGCATAGCAATTCCAGTTGTGGATTTGAAGGCCTGTTGTGCAAATCCCTGTGATAAAATGGTAGTCTGCAAGCTTTCATCTAGCTGATCCTGAGGAAACCTCCAAATGAGTGTGCATGTTAACTGCACTGTGCTTGGGACTGAGGGCCTGTGCAGAGGAGTTGGTTACTTCTCTTGTACGTGCATTTTTGGTGGCCAGTTACAGACTGGAAAAGGAAATGTTGCACACAATAACAGATGTATAACACATGACTGAGTTTTTAGGCAATCCTATGTTTCTGGTTTTTGATTCTATTCTCTTTTATTGTGGAAAGGTGGTGCAATAATAATATGCCTATGTGTTTACTATAGTTAGAATTTGGAGCCTCTTGAGAAGCCTATCAACTGCAAACTTTGCCTTATCTGATATTTAACTTGCATTTTCATTTTCTCAGCACGTTCTGTAGGTCTTGCTGAGTTTGGAAATGCTGTGGGAGGAAAAGTAAGAACTGTCCTCAAGGAATCGATTGTCTGCAGTTGGTAGAAATTGGAAGTATTTTAAGAGTAAGCAGTCATTGTTCCTGTGTTTGGAAGGGCTGCTGCTTGGAAAACCTTCTTCTTCATAGCTGTTGTTTCTTTAATCTTTTTTATATTATCTGCAGAGTTCAAGTTGCGGAGTTGAAGTCTCATGTCTGGATTCTGTTCAGGTTAACAGCACTTGCCCTCTTTTACAACTATTTGGTGCAATGTGCATTCACCTTTGGCTTCTTGTTGGTTTCTACTGCTTACTGAGATTTAGAATGGAGAGACCAGTGTCCTTTGAGAGTGTGTCAGGAGTTTCCAAATAGTGCAGTCAAAAGTTCCCACGATGAGTATTTTGAGTAAAATGGCCAGTTTTGTGCCAGGTAACCTCTTTGGATTTCTTCTTTAGATGAGGAGACAAGAAGCTTTCAGTGTGAAGACCAATCTCAGCATCTTAATTGTGGGCATAATTCGTATTTTCTTTTGGTGGTGCCTGGCTGAGCTGATGATTCACCTCATGTATATCCATGCTCTCTACAGTAGTGCTCTGCCTTTGGAATCTGCATCTTACTGGGCCTTGGGTGAGTATAGAAACAATAGCAGAAATCTTTCTTCTTCCTTCCCTTCAAGAACCCCAGTCTGCATCTCTTTTATGTCCATTTGTAGGTACTTAAATGTAGCATGTTATAGCCAGCCACTGCCAGAAAGGTGGTCTGCAGACTCTTAATATAATATCTAGATTCTCCATAAGCTTAGTTGAACTTACTGAGCTGCTTCCTAAATCAAAGAATATTCTGTACTTTTTCCAGTTTAGAGTATGTCTCTAAACTTTGGTCTAAAGTGATTCTCCCCCTCAAGTCATAGAATGGATACTTAAAAGGAATTTATTTAGTGTGGGGATGGAGGAGAGGAGATGCTAAGAATTATTTTTATCTCTTTGTGATTGATGTTTCTGGTTTGCATTCACACTGAAAAGTAAAAGGACAAAAATTGTGAAAATAGCAGAGGGAAGGACTTGAAAATAAGGTAATCTGAAAGTAATAGTCAGTGCCTCTCAGTTCTATTTTCCTGCTTGGCCTCCCCTACTTCTACCCTGTCTGCAGCACCCTGGTATTTCATTAAAATACCCAGCTGTGAGTAAAGAGTGCTGACAAATGCAGTGTAAATCAGCAAAAGCTTTAGGTGATGGTATGTAAGCAACTGGCATATGTAGTTGATTTGGATTCCTGCCCCTAATTCTCAGCTGTATCACCAGGTAGGAAGAAAAAAAGTAAAGAAACCGCAGACCTTAAAAGTGGGTTCTGAAAAAGCCTTGGTGATTCCCGACTTGCAGGAGGTGTCTCTTACACTAGGACTTGATCCACACACTGGTACAGTCCTGTCCAGCACTCGCTGCAGCTCACCTGTGTCACCACAGCGTGTGTGTGTTGGAAAACACTCTCAGACTGCATTGGACTCTGGTCAGCAGAGGGCAATGTGTGCACTCTGTGTACCCCTGTGTGCATGCATACACACTTGAAACATGTTTTAGTATAGAATTTTTATATCTAAAAAAGGGCAAGGGCGGATGGAGAGCAAGAAAGGGAGATGTTTGCCTCAGTGGTTTGTTGTTTGTTCTGCTCCTCACTCAGTCACTGTTTAGAAAGGGGATTCTGAGTTTCCGTTTTCTATTCTAAATGTCAATTCATTGATGAGTTAAATCTGTTAGCTTCTAGTGCTTTTGTGTGTTAAAAAAAAGCTGGCCACTTGATAATGCAGGGCAGGCTCCAGAATTAGGGATGAAATGTTCCAGCTTTGTTGCTACTGGTAGATTCCTCCCTCCCTTCAAGACTACCAGTATTGATTTTATAGGGCGGGGTGAGAGTTGCTTTATGGACAATGGCTAAGTTGTCTGAGTATTTGATGAAATACAGTGTGTTATCCTAAGAATGAAAATGCATTTTGAACAGAGGGTTAGAAAAGGTGAAAATGCCTCAAAGCAACAGGAGATGAAAGCCATTGTTAGAGCAAGTTTGGACTGTAAAGATGCCTGATTTCAAATTAAATTATGGTATTTTCATAAGCTGCCTGTGGACACCCTGCCTTTAGGAGAGGTGTACTCAAAATGTAGCCCTACTCTCACTGAGCTTTGTTTTTGTAGTAATGTAGGCAGGTGTTTAAAATACAGCATAAATGAGATTTTGAGCTACAAGTTGGTCACTTATTTTTTCTCCTCAGGTCTTATCACAATGATTATACAGGTTATCTAAGACTCAAATCAGTGATAGGCCACTGTTGTGACTTGCTTTAGGGAGCTACCAATATATGAGTATGGGTACTGATAATAATTTACTATTAAGTCTTACCTGGCCCTTATGGATCTCACTGTGCTTCTACACCAGTTCTTGTACAGACCCAAACTCTCCCCTCTGATACTTTGCATGCTGTGTTATTAGAACTAATTTCATCAGATAACTGAGCCTTTAGACCAAGGAAGCAGCTTGCTATTGACTCAAGGGGATTATCCATGGTATGTAAGTCTTTTTGCACTGGTGGGGTTTGTTAATTTTGGGTTTCCTTTTTGACTACAGCAGCTTCAAAACAGTGTGGAACATCTACTTACACTGTGATGACTGTCTGCTCTGATAGCCTGGTAAACTTAAGGGAAAGGCTGTGAGGCTGTTTTGGAGTCAGCTCTAATTAGGGAACTTTTATCTGCTACTGCATTTTTTTTCTGGGATAACTTTGAACAATGGGCAGTAAATGCCAGCAGTGCAGGCAAGACAACACTCCTGTGAGATTTTGCTCTCAGCACCTAAGGGCAATGTCACTCTGCTCCTCATGGCTGTGAAGCTACAGTGTATTCTGCATCACTGTGTGGTGTTTTTGTAAGGTGAGAAAACAAAGAAATAAAATATACCCCAAAACTAAACCTTGAGTTACACTACTTCTTAAAAAATGCTAGTGTGTAACAGTGCCATTTATGACCATGTCAAGTAGAAATGCTAGAGTGACCTAAACTAAAATTGCTAAGGGCACACATGTATAAAATTAAAAAAGTAGTACCTAGGAGAATGTTACCCAGCAGAAAGAGAAGTATTTTCTCTTGTGTGGGTGGAATCAGGGGCAAATAAGTTTCTAGAAGCAGTAATATACCAAATGGTGCAATATAGCTTTTCACAAACCAAATATTAGGTTCCACATCCAGAACAGAATGAGGAATATGATGGGGCTGTATCCAACTCTATGCCTGTTTGCTTTATATGTATGGCCCTTCAGTTTGTGGAAGGGATGTTAATGTCTGAACACAGAATTAATTTGTTAAAGATGTCAGCTGTGCAGTCACAGAACTGTTATTTATTGGTCCCAGGGAGCCATTGTTTGGAGAATGTGAGCATTTTCCAGAATTCACAAATCATTGTGTCTCTGTTCACAAATGTTTGTAGCTGTGGATAGTTAGCTATTGACATACTGAGCAATATCAGGGCATTTGTGCTGTTTAAATGATGACTATCAAATGCAGTGTTTATAGCAATGCCATGGTTTTGTATTAGTGCTGCATCTCGTTCTAGTAGCATCAGCCAGGTTGGCTGAAAGAACTGGGTGCTTTCAGAATTAATGACACAGCAGGAGGACCCATATTCCATGTTAATGGAAGTCATGATCATTCATTCTTCTCAGTTTTAACATTAATTGGGAATAATTTTCTGCCTTTACATTTTACACTGTAAAATGCAGATTTGCACCAAGAATAAAAACCACTGTGAATTCCAGTAATCCAGTATTCTGATGAATTGCAGCATACCAGAAAAATAGCTACACTGTGCCAGATCAGAGGTTCATCTGTTCTACAGAGTAATTTTGGATATGGTATGTAATGAAGTAAGAGAAAATAAACTAGTAGAAGACAGGTAGATTGGTGATCCTTTTCAGTATCTGTTCTTCAAGCTTCTGCAGCTGAATGACAAATTCACTGACATGTGGTAATGGGGAGCTTAATAGCATTGGTTGAAAGAGCTTAAATTGAAACAAGGGATTTTTTTTTCTTTTCTATGACAATGTAGACTGTCAGTGGTAAAATTCACTCTGCTGAGGTACATTCTGTGATATAGAAACTGAAATGTGTGTTGCTAGGTCATTTGTGTGTTAAGTCTGATACTGAAAATGCGGATGTTGAAAGAAGCACTGCCTGTATTTCTCTGATGAGGATTCATACTTATCCTGGTGTCAATTAGCTATCACTGTTTTAATTAACTAGCCTCTACTACTTCAAAAGGATATTTTCATATGTAAGTCAGTCTAGAATATGATCTGTTCAAAGGTGGAGCCACGTGGTTTAATCTGTAGTTGTTGATCCCGTGTTTTAATTTGTTAGAAGCGGAAAAGTTGTGTATGTTCTTTGACAGTGAGACCTACAGAGTGGTCTGTGTAAATTGGATGTAGGTGCTGGTTTTGATGTGTTGCAGCTTTTTTCTGATAAACCCACATATAGGAAATAGATTTCTGAGTTCATTTTCAGAAGCATGCAGCGTTTTGCTGTTGAAATCAGGGTATCTGTTTATCTGAGTAGTAATTAAATGCTAAGAGGAGTCTGAGTTTTTTTTCATCCTGGAAGATAATGATAAGGAGAAATTGATGAAATATTTGGCATCTTGAGGTCTGTTTTGAAAACTGGAAATATAAGCAAGAATCAGAAAACTTAGATTTTTTTTTTTCTAAAATATTAAGTTGTTCTCTGTAGAAAGAAGTGTTCATGTGTGTAATTTTTCTTTTTCTAATCTTTCCTATAGGCTAAACTTCAAGATCGTATTGGCAATTAACCTACTTCCATGAATACTTTTCTTTTTACTCATGTGTGTTGTGGCTTAATCCCAGCTAGAAAGTGAACACCACACAGCTTCCCACTCCTTTTCTTTTCTTGGAGAGGTGGGAAGAGAATTGGAAGAATAAAACTGGAAATTTATGGATTGAGATAAGAACAGTTTAATAGGTAAAGAAAAAGCTGCATGTGCAAGCAAAGCAAAACAAGGAATTAATGTCCCACTTCTCTGAGCAGGCAGGCATTGGGTCTGCCCCAGGAAAGCTGCGCTTCTTCATGTACAGTGGTTACTTAGGAAGACAAATGCTATCACTTTGAACATTCCCCCTTTCTTATTCCCCCATCTTTTTATGCTAAGCATGAGCATATGGTATGGGATACCCCTTGGGTCAGTTAGGGTCAGCTGTCCTGGCTGTGTCTCATCTAAGATCCTTGGGCACCCTCAGTCTTCTCACTGCTGGGAGATGAGGAGCAGAAAAGACTCTAAACCCTGTAGTAACAAAAACATCTCTGTGCTTTCATCAGCACTGTTTTCAGAACAAATCTAAAACACAGCCCCACACTAGCCCCTGTATAGAAAATTAACTCTGTCCCAGTAAAAAACAGAGCAATATGATAACTCTTGGTTTATTTAGAGAGCCTTTTCCTGCAAGTATTTATTATTGAACATAATGCTTACAGTACATGTTTTCATATAATGGTTTGGGTTGGAAGGAGCCTTAAAGATCATCTAATTCCAACCCCTTTGCTGTGGATGTTCCAATCACTAGACCATGTTTCCCAAAGTCCTTGGGGTATTCATGGTAGGTGTCTTTAAGGCATGTGTGTGCTTGAAAAGTTCTTTGGTTTACTTTAACTTGGAAGACCTGTCTATGCCTTGTCTGAGTGTCCCTTGACAACTCTGTTTAGTCTTGTTTAAGTAATTTCACTTTGGGACCTTTATGTCCATTCAGCTTTCTCTAAAAATAAGTACTTAGTCTCCAGGACAAACACTGTGGTACGTTCCTGCCACTGCTCTATCCATAGAGGGGTGTTTCTTTCTTCTTGTGTACTGCTGGAAGGCTAGGATATTTTGAACTTGATGATATGGCCCCAAATTCTGAACTGTTTTAAATGTCTACTTCCTGTTAGGCTTCTACCGTGTGTCAGTAACCGTTTTGAGATGTGACTGCATATTTATGTGTTTTCTAGTGGAACCCGTCCTGGTACTTGACAGAAACAAGCATCTACAATCACTAATGCCATAGGGTCAATGTAGCTGCAAAAAGAGTGAAGTTGTGATGTTGTGCTCATATTAAAATTGCCTTCTAAGTTACAGTTGACCATGATTTTTGGTGTTGGCTCAAGGACAGAAAAATGCCAAGTGTGATTTGTAATACTTGGGTGCAAACATTTTGTTGCTTGATTATGAAAATACTCTATTTGTTAACTTCTGTCAAAAAATACCAGTCAGAATTCTGAGAGCATGTTGACTAAAATTAAGTTGTGTGAATATTCTAATTTGTCATGATCTTAGTTTCAAAGCTCTATAAAACTTAGGAAATGCAGTATTGCAGAAAAATTAAGGAAAATATTTGAAGATCTATAAATACGTTTTTAAAGCATAGGAAAGCTTAGAATTTTTAAGGATCTGAAGATAAATTGACAATAGTAGCTTCTATAAAAGTAAATTGCTTTAGTCTGGGACTTCAAACAGCTTGGCTGTTGAAATGTATGGCATTAAGATTGAGTATACTTTAACTTGATATTTTATCCCTTAACATATTCTGTTAAAAAATAATCTCAACTTTGAATCCTTTGAATTAATTTATTCTGGAGTAAAGATAGAATCTTTGTAGTACTCTTTCCTCTTAGATATAACATACATTTGGTATGGCTTGTTTCCAATTAAAAAAAATGCTCGTGTGTGGGAGGTATTATTGTATCAAACATTAGAGAGGAAATTACTTGATATTGTTAATGAATTTGATTGTTAATTTCATGCTTCTAAATCAGGTGAAGCAGTGTGCTTCTGGCTACTTTGTGCTAGAATGGAGCAAGTGCAGAGCAGCTGGAATGTCTCAGGTATGCAAGAAGGTTTAAACCCTGTGCCTGTTGCCAGTGCAGCCCAGCTATTGTGTGGCTGTGAATCTTGCCCTTAGTTTACTCTGTGTGTCCAGAACTTTCCTACTGCTGGCATGAGTTCAAGACCAGAGAGAACTTGATCAGTGTATTTTGATAGGGACCTTTGTGAGTCTTAGAATTGCCACTCAGGGAGTAGCTCCTGTGTGCCAGGTGTGCCTGTGATGTGATGTCTGTGTTTAAGATACCAGTGTTACTGAGCTGCCTGTTAGTTACAGTAATGACAACCTTGATGTTTGTTATTGGAGATGGTGAAAATGCCTTTCTTCCACAACTTGCATATTATGACTTTGTATCTGTGAACTCAGCCTTTCATCATTTTATTAGAAATCTAATGTATTGATTTTTTGGGTCTCAGAGTGGAAGCCTGTTTCTAAATACCTTTCCATCAAGCACAGCCAATGAAATTTTGAATTTTACTACTGCACAGACAGCTGTGATCTTCATAATTGGTTTGTGTGGGTGTCAGTGTTCAGCTCTCCAATGAAATTTGTCAGAAAAGAAATGAGACACTGAATGAGAAGGGAATTAAAGCAGAAATTTGGCTGTACAGATGATTTAGCAGTATCTAATGTGGAGCTAATTGGCTAGTATCCAAATTGTGCTTCTGATTGTTTGTTTTCCTCTGGGGAAAAATGTTATTGAATACTTGATGCTTGCTTCCCTGAAGTAAAATAACATAAGCTTCATGTCTCAGTATTTTGTTCTAATATCAATTTTTATCTTGTATGGCACAACTGTTTCTTATCGTGTGCATGGATTATGGTATCAGAACTAAAAATGTTCGATTGTTGTAGCAAAATACTGGCTGTGTATAGGTCAGCAGGAATTTTGCATTTTACATTATTAATGCCAGAATGTCACTCTGGAGTGTTTTGCAGTAGGTGAATTTTTAGTGCTTAGCTTTTGGTTGTCATCCATACTATACTCATTGGTCAGGTGAATGCACTAGAGATGTTCCCCCACCTCCTCAAAGAAAAGACCGGCTACTTAAATGTTCATGGAGTTTTACTGCAGTCAGATTTAAAACTTTGTCTCCAAGGACGGTCTGCTGGAAGGCTTTAAAACTGTGTTGAATGTCTAAAGTCCTTCAGTCAAGTTAGGTAATATAACTGAGCAAAAGCAGAACACTGTATAGAAGGTGATGTAGCAATTGCATTTTATACTTTTTTTTCTCTATTGAAGTATAATTGTAGTTTCCCTTCTTTCTGGTGAGATTTTCTGTATGTCACCTGTCAGATGGAGAAATTCACCAGTGTCATTGGATCCTTCTGAAGTGACCTCACCAGTTTCTGTAAAGGTGTTGGCCTCTGCTTTTTACTGTATTTCTACTTATTGGTCAATACCACTTTGTTCAACAGAAAACATTTAGAATATTAGTAGGAATCATCTTCCTTTATCATTCTAAGGTTGTTAGTTGCATACATATATTTGAATAATAATAATAATGAGAATATGTATGATTTTCATCTCAGATCTGTAGAAGATGCTGGAATTGGTGTCATAACCTGAGATTGTGAGCAAGTACACTGATAAAATTTCTACTTTGGAAATAAGACAGCTACAGGACCTTAAGGAGACCTTTGTCTGTATGTTTAAAAACTGAAATATGCTTTAAGCATTATGCCAAGTGGAGTTCGAGTTTTCTGTGCCTTGGGTGCAGCAGAAGGGGATCTTGTAGGGGGTATTTTCTGGGTACTCGATCTGACAGGGCATGGAATGTTTGTGGGGATGTCAGGATAATGTACAGCTATAACCATTGTTTAGGGTTGTTCTAGAGCAGCAAGTGTACGAGTGATTGGTTGGGGGTTTTTTTGCAAAGATAAATTTACTGTCCCTGTGGTAAATGTTCATTACTTGTATTGGTATATTCTGATTTTTAGCTCAACATAAGTCAGTTGTTTTTTTTTCATAGCAGTCAACAGCCACAGTCCAGAGATTTTTGAGTGGAACTACAGATGCTTATTTGTGCCTTCATGCTGGAATGATGGTACCATTTTGTATGTGTGCCTAATGTCATAAATGCTTGGGCTTTTGTGTGCTGTTCTCTTGCAAAGAGACAAATGTTATATATTCCATCAAGCAACGGTGCTTGCCTTAGTTCTTGGAGTAGTTGCTGTTTGGAGGTGATCAGTATTAACAGGTTTTTAGAACGTTCAGGACTTGTTTAAGCTATTTTTTGTTGTTTTTTTTTTTCTTTTAGGTGGCCTGGCTTTAGCTCAAGTGCTTTTCTTTTATGTGAAATACCTGATTCTGTATGGTGTTCCTGGCCTCCTCCTTCAAATGGATGGACTCAAACCTCCAGCTCTGCCTTGCTGTGTGAGCCTGATGCACAGTTTTACTAAAATGTGGAGGTTAGTCATTGTTGCTTTTAAGGCAGTTTATTACTGATCTATGGCAGTTAGTAAGAGCATACATGTGTGTTCATGCTTACATACATGTTTGCTTTCCTGTCCTTGTGCTTTTTCTCTCATCCCCATTATTCATCTTTAGTGCTTTTTAAGTAGACTTCAAATTGATGGTTATTTTTTTCACACTGTGGAGAGATAAGGACAAGTACCCATTTCAGCATTTTCATTATTTTAATTACTACAGTTAGACTCAGCCTACCTAGTTAATATAGCAATTATTTTTCCCAGTTATCTATTAATTTTTTTTTTTCAGTCTGGGTCTACACCCCACACTTTCAGCTTGAAATCCTTCCAAAGATTGAAATTAAATGCTTGATTAATCACGAGGAAAGCTGTAGTTATATTTTAACACTTAGAGTCATATGATAGAGGAAGCCTTGAACACATTAAAAATACTATGAAAATGCATTTCTGGATCTGCTTTGCTTTTAAGGGAGTTTCAGTGCAATATTTCTTCAAAAACCTATGAATTTTGTATTTAATGTTTGCTTTAAATCAGCATTCATTGAAATATTTTCACTGAAAACTGTCTCCCACGTGGATTCTGCTTAATGTTTACCTTCTGTGTAAGAGTAGGTTCATTTGACTTCTCTCCTCCCTTGTTTTCCTCTGCACTATCCAATATTCCTTCAGGCTGTGGGATTCTGTGCCCCAGACTTCTAAAAACATTCCCCTAATGATTTAGACTTGTCAGTCTTTTAGTGCAGAGGCTTCTCTCCTTCTGTGCTAGTGTAGAGCCTGTCAGAACGGTGCTTACTCCATCTTGTCTCTGTCTGCTTTGCAATATGAGTAAAGCTTTTAATTTTAGTCATAAAAACAGTAGGCCTGCTGTTACCAGAATTTTATTGGATGAGATTTTAATTTTGTTTTCAGCTTGAAGCTAGTTGTAACAAGAAGGCTTTGTAGCTTATAATAGTTGGCAAGTGTAGGTCTGAAGTATTCAAAGAAATGCAGCACGAAGAGTGCAGAAAACAGATGAATTATTAAAAATTATTTGAGCTACTAACAACTGCTTTGGTTTAAATGCTCTTTCAGAGTTTGCATTGAACTTATGACCTACAGAGTTAATATAGAAATATGTCATTTTTACCAGGCACTCTCATGAGAACAGCATCTCTTGGCCTGCTGGCCCTTGTAGGCAGAGTTGCAAACAGCAGCAGTTTTTCCCCTTTGTCAGTTCTTATTCCAGGGAATCTGTGTATTGCACTGGAGGTGCCAGGTGAAAGTGAACTTTAGCACAAATCCTAATGACACTGATGTGCCAGGTAGTTGTAACAGGCCATGAAAAGGTGCTCTGCACCTGCAAATGTGTGGGGTGTATCACAGTAAAAAAATTCAGCATTCCTTAAAATATTCATAACTCTTGTACAAAAATTGAAACTAATATCTTAGTAGAAAACTTTTCTTTAGAGAAGGAAAAACTGTCAGGTGCTGATATTTATTTTTTGCCCAATTATTTAATTTATATCCAGCATTCATTGCCGGAAGTAATAAAATTATTTCACAGATTGAATTTGTTTGCTTTGAATGTTGAAAAAGGTCAGTTAATATATACCTGACTTGATTTCTTGCTCTCAAAGCTTTTTAGTAGTAGATTTTTCTGTAGCTGCTGTGTTTTGGGTCATTCTCAGTTATCTAAAGAGCTTTGTGAATGTCCTGAATTACGATGTCCTTATGCCTTTGCAGTTAAACTCTTCAAACACTGTACTCAGAAGCTTTGCAGTCTAATGTAGTGCATCGGTATGTTGTATGGTAATACTGTCTTAGAAGTAGGAATAGTCTTTGTTTCTGAACTGTATGACTGAACAAGACAGAAAGTTTGCAAATTATGGGTTTAGCATAAAACAAGTGAAAAAAGGGGAAAGTAAATGGCTCATGTTGTGAGGCCTTATTAACCATGGCACTGTGTTTCCCTACAGTTCTAAATGCACATTTTGATTGTTTGTGAATACAAGACTTTAACAGGAGTGTTCCTGACTACTTTATCAGAGTGTGTCAAATTTAAATATTAATAATGCCATGTCTAGTTTTAAGCTGGTAGAGTGAGATTTGTACCAGACTGTTTTGTCTGGTAAAGCTTATTAAAGACTTCTTTAGGACCAGGTTGGGAAATGGAGTAGATTGGAATGATCCAGATGACTTGGAGTTACACCATCCTTACCTTCTGTCTGGCATCAGGGACACTGCTCAGAAAAAAGTGCTTCTGTATGCTTGGCTTACTCTTCCCCTTCTTGCTGGTATCCACTAGAGAATACGGTCAGAAACATGTTGGCTGGACTTTCCAAGGCCCAGTATTACTATTTTTGTCTCAAAGCTTTTAGCAGTGCACATTTTGAAGGAGAGAAGGTAACCTGGAGAGAAAGACACCATGCATGTCACAATGTAAGGAATGCAAATGTGCTGCTAAGGAGCCTTACACCACCACCTGGTGTCCTTTGAGCATAACAACAAAGCTTTGGATCAGATCTATCCAAACCAGTGTCACTTCTAGTCAGTACATGCTGACATAATTCACTGTGATAGAGGACATGGAAGAGCTTTCAGTCAGGAAGGTAAGAAAGATACCACAATGTGTCTAAAGTTGTCTAATGTTTCTCTGGAGCTGAAAAGCAAAGCAGGTGTTAAAAAACCAAAACTAGTAGTCTGCCTCTCTATTTATGGTACTAAACAATAAACCGAATTGTGTCCATTCAAACCTAAAAATAAAAGATTTTAAATTAAAAAGTTATCAAGCCTCCTTAATTCACATTTAATCAGGAGAATCGCTAGAGTAAAATGATTATCAGTCTTGTTTGCTGTCTCAAGACAAATACAGGTGTTGAATGCATTACTCTGGTTTCATTTTAATGCGATATCATTAGCTTGCTAAATATGCAGCTGCATAGCTAATAAATGCATGATAAATGCACTGCTATTCAAAAGCTCTATTATAGCTGTGAAAAGGAGTCTCTGACCTCCTGATTTCCAGAGAAGACAGCAGTTCGGTGGCACTCAATCTTAGTTTTTAATGTCTGTTTTACCTTAAGACATGACGAATTAAAACTTAGTTTTTGTTACCAAGGTTAAAAGCAAGCTAATGAATTGTGGGAGAGAACCAATGTTGTTGGAAACTTGTGCTTTTAAAGAATTACTCAAGGCTGATGCTTGCCATAAAATTTCTCAGGCAGAGGGGATGAATTGTCTAGTGCAACTAGAAGAAGTACTACTGCTGAAACTTGCAAATCGATACTTCAATGGGAAAAATATCCTAGTGGAGGAGTAATGGTTTGGAAACTACAGAAACAAAAGAGAGTACATAACTAAATCCTGTAACAGTTTTGACTTATGGTAAATTATCTTGGAATGTATTGTCAGTTTGTAAATTAGGACAACAGTTAGCTCAGTTGCTGTTCATGGAGAAATAATCACGCTTCCATTTTTGGGTTTTTTTTTTAATACTGTTACGTAGTGTGATGAAAATGTTGAACACATTAGGGCTGGAGCCCCTCACCTGTGCAAATGGTTTGAGAGAGTTGGGTTGAGCCAGGAGAGGCTTCAGGTAAACCTCATTGCAGCCTTCCAGTACCTAAAGGGGGCTTATGAAAAAGAGGGCAAGGGACCTTTTTAATGCAGGCAGATAGTGATAGACAAAAGGAAATGGTTTTAAAGTGAAAGAGGACTGGTTTAGATTAGATTTGAAGAAGCAATTCTTTAGTCAGACAGTGGTGAGGCATTGGAGTATGTTGCCCAGAGAAATTGTGGATGCGCTGTCCCTGGAAGTGTTCAAGACCGGGTTGGATAGAGCCCTGATCAACCTGGTCTAGTGAAAGTTGTCCCTATACATGTCAGGGGCATTGAAACTAGATCATCTTTAAAGGTCCCTTACAACCCAAACAATTCTGTGATTCAGTGTCTTTCCACCTTGAAATCTTGTCATTCTTAAATATCCCAAAATAGTTTGAAGACAAGTGTGTTGGGGATGAATTGTGCTAAAACTTAATGCATATTTAATATAGGTTAGTCTCAGTAAGGGCACTGGCTTTTCAAGAAGGCAGCAGAAGTAACATATGAAATGTAGATTCCATTGTAAGCAGTATTTCATCTAGAATAAAGAAAATGAAGTTAAAGAATGCTGCCAGAGGAAAATAAAATGGAGTGATAAAGATCAGATCATTTTCAACTACTATGCTTTAAGTTCTATATTCTAGTCTGTATTTAACACCCTGATTCTTGACAGACAAGAATCTGACAGTGCAACCCCTGATTTTCTTGCATGCTAAAGGGGTGGACTAGGAAGGCTGTATTTTGCATGTACAGACACACACACTTCTATATGAACAAGTTAAAATTATGTTTTAGTGACATCCAAAAATGGCATCTGGGTTATGATTTGCAAGAAATTGTCTGCCATTTAGTTTAGTTTACTGGCCTCGTTACTGCTAAAGATTATTTGCCTGACGTGATAAAAAGTGGTCTTTGTGCAAGGTCTCAGTGAATTGCTTCAAATTATGGATTACAGTCTGCTGTAGGCTTATCACATTCTTGGCTATAATGATGCCATATAAAATAAATCTACAGATAAAAATGTAAATTTATTTGCATTTGTTTCTTCCTGATCCTGGTACCTTTTGCCTATTTTTACTGTTGATCCTGAAACTTTCCTTCTTCTGGGAACAATTCCGCGTGTGTCTGTCAACAAGGATGTTGCCAGGGTTTTTTTCCCTTTATTTTGGACTTTTCTGGGAAAAGATAAGTCTGACACTCATGTAATGTGCACAAGAGATCACTGTGACCACATGCAATAATTCTGGCATGAGGAATAGTCTGAAAAATTTACCATCTTTTATTTCTGGCTTAAACTCTTGATAGTATTGTTCACTTGCCTATTAGTTTATGGTGAGGACTGAAATAGGTATTTAAGAAAAGCAAATGGACTTCCTGACCTGTAGAGGAAAGTAATTACTTGAGTGGATTTTCATCTGTGCTTCTTATGTTCTCAACCAGTTTGACATGTACTTTGACATGTTCTTTGGGCTTCTGATTTTTAGTAGTGGAATCTTGGGAATTAGCTTGTTAGGTATCTCAATACAAGAAAGATGTTGAAAGGCTTTATAAAATGCCATTAAGGAAATTTAAATAAGATTGGAAGTGGAGTTTGTGTCAGTGCTTGACTTGGAAAGCTTGCCTCAAATTCCCAAACAGCCAATGTTTGGCACAAGTTAACACAAACATAATTGTGTGTAACAATAGCAACTGTAGCTGTGCTGCAGATCTGTGTAGTCAGGATGACATCCCTGCCTCTGGGCTCAGAGTAATGTGCCTTTGTGTGTTTAGGGGCTTGTACTCTAACGAATGGTGAAAGGTTCACTCCTTCTGTTTGGGTCTTGTAGTGCTCTTTTGTAGTGGTGTTTCTGGATAGGCTGATGGATGGTCTGAAATAGGAGATAGCAGATTTTCTCCCAAAATATCTCCTTCTTATGAGTTAGTTCTCTGATTCCATGCTGGTTATAACAGCAAATTGCTGTTGTGCAACCTGTCATTTTGGAGGTAATTGCAGGACAAAAAGGAAGGATGATAAGTTAAACTTCTTTACATGGCAGGTGTCTTCAGGAGTAAAGTTACCAAGCCTTGAAAAATTTGCATGAGGGAAGGAGAGGCAGGCAGTGAAAAGAAACTCCACATCTCCATGGCAGATGGAAGGAGGGATTCAGCATGAATCACCCAAAGCCTTTAGAAGTTTGAATGGCACTTCCAGATTTGTGGCTCACGCCTGCTGCCTACCCTGCTGTGGAAAGGGCTGCAGAAACTGCTTTCCAAAGCTGGAGGAAGACCTCCTCTGAGGTTCTGTGCCTGGAGAGAGGGTCTGTCTGGGGGTTAGAGCCAGGGGTGCTGGACAAGCCTACTTGCACTATGTCCAGAGAATCTAATTTTCAGTGCTATGAACGGCCTACCAGTCAGCTTCAAGAAGATCATGTATTTTCCAGGTGATTTGTTTTGTATTTGTCCTACAGTTCTAGACAGCTACGTTTTTGAAAGCACTCTACTCCATCTTTGTGATGGGAAGTACTGAGCAGCTGGAACTGAGACAAGAAAAGGAAGGACATGTTTATGCATATTTCCCTTTCCTCTTGACTTTAGGATTGTCTCTTCTGTTATATTTTTACCCTTTGATATTTTCAAAGAATGAAGTTGTCCAGTATATTGTAGACAGTGTATCAGGTAGAATAAATGTCTTTTAGTTACCTAGCTTCTCACTGGCTTTAGACTTAAAAAATGTTAATGCTGCAGCATTTCTATTCCAAAATCAAAAGGCATCTTTTCCCTACTGTGTTTTACAACTGCTATCTTAAACAAGGAAAAAGATTATTTAAAAGAATATTTGAACTAAATACAGTTATGCCCACAGTGTTGAAACAGCCTAGTGCTCATGAGTAAAGGATAATTTTATTGAAAATTAAGATTATGCCCAAGTGTGCAGAAGCCCTTGTCTGCAGACTTTAACACTGTGAAGTGATAGGATTAAGTTTCTTGTCCTATCTGTACAAGTGCACTGGATCAGATCCCAAATCAGTAGTAAAAATAGCATTCATAAGACCAGTTGTGTCATGGAAAGCTTGTATGCCTAGAGAGGTAGGTGGTGTGCTTCAAAACACTTGAAGAATGTTAAGTTTTCATTCTTGAGAAGATTTTTACATGATCTTTGGGGATGCTGAGTGTGAATCTTGGAAAAGAAAGAGCTCTTCTTCCTTCTGTTGATACATAAAGTTGAATGTAAGGCAGGTATCCCTGTATGTCCTTGCCTTCTGCAACTCCTGTGGTATTCCTAAGCAGAATGATTTGGTGTTAAATACACAGCCACAGTGTGGAGTGACAACTGGAGTTTAGGAAAGTTGTCCTTAGGCTCTGGAGTTATAAGCAGCCTTTAAATATTGCACCTGCTTGCCAATATCTGAATACTTCAGCTTCTTGCCAAAAACTTGGCTATTTAATTTTTAATTAGTGTATATATATTAGTGTATATATATTCCACTACTAAAAAGTAATGGAATAACTTGTTTTAAAGTTGAAAAGTAAGTCTCCCTGATTTACTGTATTTTTTGTTAACTGTGGTGATGCTTAAAGCTGGGTGTTGATCTGTGATGTTTCCAGCTAAGATATCAACTGACTATATGAATGTTCTGGACTGGTTAGTCATTCTCTCTCTCACTGATGGAGACAAAAGATTTAACCACTTTTGATGTCAGCTAAATTAGTGCATGCTGCAGTTACCTACTATACTGTACAGTTCAATTTGCTGGTTATATTAAAACTTTGAAAGACTCCTTAAATCTCTTCAATAGAGGAAAAAAGTCTGTTACTTTGGAGTGTAGAAAGGGGTGCAATAATAAGGCATCTTAATCCTTCTTGAGTCTAAATTGCATAATTATTGGGAATTTATTTGTGTATTGAATGCGTTGTCACTGTAATTTGAAATTGCTGGGGTTTTTAACAGTCAGGTTAAGCCCACCTACTGCTCTTCAGCTGTGAAGCCCATTCTTCACTGTATTTAATATGAGCTCTGCATAGACACAAACTATTACTGCTGCTCACATTTGGCAAGCAGCACTCTGCCTGCTCACAACTACTGTAGAAAATGAGTAATGGCTGTTAATAAAGTTGTTTGCTCTGTTTGCTGTAAGGATAAAGATCTCACAGTAATTGGATGATCATGCTGCAGTGCAAGAGTCTTACATGACAAAGACTGAGGGAGAACTTTCCCTGTGGGAGCTTGCTGCTAATGGGCATTAGGTTTCATCCACTCTCCATGAGCTACCATAGGCTTTTGAAGAATTGGGGAAGGTATAAAATTAAAGTAATATTTCTTCTGTAGGAGAGATTAACAGAATACAAATGAGACTTCTCTTTTAAAAAAGTGTTTGCTGAGCTCTATCACCAAGATCCAACGATTGGGTATGTGAGAAACAGAACCAATTTGTTGTTTTAAAGCCTCCCAAGTAGGCAGACTTGTGTGCAATTTACATAAACACTGGCAATGGCTGATGCCTGCTGAACATTCTGCTTCTCTTTCTGTTCAGATTACAGGGGTGAGGAGGAGTCACTGCCTAGAATCATTACAACTTTCCTCAGGCTTTCTGATATAATACAAGTTCTGCATTTAAACTGAAATAATACAACAAAACATATTAGGTCGTGAGTTCAATTTGTAGGCTGGAGGCCACTAGCATTATGAAGTGTTTTTCTGTGGTCCTCAAAAGAGCTTTCTCCTTGTGGGTATCTTACTGTAGGTTATTTTTACTATGCAGGTCTCCAGCCTGAGTTTCCAGCTAATAACTGAAACTGTGTAGATGGAGCTTTGAGACTTACTAGTAGTTTCTACTTGGAGGTGAAAGTGTATCTAACAAAATGCACGCTGAAGTTGGACTGTATCCTGCATTATACAGACTGTCCAGAGGCAGTCCAGGTATATTTCTGCTTCCCTTGAAGTCAATGAGGGTTTTGTGCTAATTTTGATGGTGTCAGGATTTCACTGTGGATTTCCACTATTCTCATGGGTACAGGAAGCCCTAGCTTGTCCCTGTGATGCTAAGCAGTAAATACTTCCCAAATAAAATGTTTAGAGCTTTAGCTTAAAGTGATCACACATTTGCAGAGGATTCTCTCTATGAAGTAAAGGTTTTCTGGTTTTTTTTTTTTTTGCATTGGCCCTATTGCTGCTGCAGAGCACTTACGGCACTGAGCAAGAACCTCTGTATGGAAGCATCCAGCACAGGCACAAGACAATGGCAGCTTTGGTTATTCTTGTAATGGAGGAAACCAAAAGGCAACTTGCTATACTGGTGAATCATTTCAGGAAGAAACACAGCTGAGATTCAAAGTGTTTTCTCTAAGCATGAAATGTTAAAATTCCAGTGTCCTTAAGCAAATGCCAGAGAATGATAAAGATATCTTCATGTATACACAAGTTCTGCTTATTATTGCTGTAACAAGAAATTGTTTGTCAAAGATATGACATGAAAGCAATTGACAGTCTTCATATTTTCTCTTTCAAACAGCATAGGTTTTTATTTTTATTCTTAGGTGCATTTTTACATTGAAATAAAAGGCAAACTGCTACTAATTTACTGCACTGCAGATGGTTAAAGTCAAAGCTTGCAAACAAAAGAGTCCATTGACGCTTGAGATCTAGGCTTAGCAAGTTCTTAAGGTCTTGATGTTTACAAGAACATTGAATTCACTTAAACAGAATTTTATCATTGGATTGAGCTATGATTTGTTTTTTGTTTTTTTTTCTACGTTGCATGGTAAGATGGAGATGCACAGGAAATAGTAGGATTTGCTGAATGGTAGGAATGTCAAAAGAGCTCCATATATGTATTTTTTCCCAATTTCACTTCCATATCAGTGGGCAGACTAAAATCTATGTAGATGGAATTCACCAAGTGTCTTGCGCAAATTGAAAGGCTGATCTCAAAAATGAGAACTCCAAAAACATCCTTTTATGTGGCAAAGGAGTCCCCAGAAAAATGTTGTAATATGACTTTTAAGGTTTGGTGTCAAAAAGTCTATTTTATAGTTTAGGTAATAAATAAATCC
Source organism: Toxostoma redivivum (assembly GCA_013397375.1). Classification (NCBI taxonomy): domain Eukaryota; kingdom Metazoa; phylum Chordata; class Aves; order Passeriformes; family Mimidae; genus Toxostoma; species Toxostoma redivivum. The sequence goes on along the minus strand of VXBI01010446.1, from coordinate 433,884 downwards.
AAACAGATTGTTGTATTGGACTGGGTTGCATTTTTCATCAGACATCTGTCTTCATTTTAAAAAACTGATACTGCTACACAATATTCACAGTTTAAGTGATTATTTTCAGTTTGCTTACTGTTTGTCTCTCCTGCAAAATCTTTTGTGACAATTTAATTGTTGTTTTTCTATTTGAAGTTGTGCATCAGCTTTCTAAAGAATATATTCAAGTATGAAGGCAGTTACGTTATTTAGAAGAAAAATTGTTCTGCTTGTCACTGAGGAAACAAGCTTTACCTGAAACCTACGCCTTCACAGCAAACTTGCAGAAAACTGAATGAATGCAAGCCATGGACAGGCAAAAGTGTCTTTTAAAAATATAAATTGCTTTCCCAGATGTTTATTTAATAATGAAGATGATGGTGAATCAATTGGTAGCAGTCACTGCTTGAAAAATACTTATTCTATTTGGTAGGCTGTACCCCCTCCAGGGAATTTGCTTTAGCAAGTTTTATAGCTCATTGAAACATTAAATAATAATACTTTAAAAACCTGCATATAGACTTTGGTATCTGCTTTCCTGGTAGTAATCTAACTCTTCAGACAAGACTCTAAAATTGTTTCAGATTCACATTGCACACTTGTAATTATTTGAAATTTGGAAGCATTCATCTTTAAGGCATTGCCTGCTGAGGAGGTTGCCACTGGCAGCATTGGAAAAACCATGAGCAGATATAGGAGAATCCAGAAAAGTGGTTCTGGGAAAAAGGGGAATTCCTTTTACAGAGTCTTTTGGGCATCCCTGCTGTAAGGGATTGCTCGAGAAAGAGGGACAACAAAGCAACTTGAGTGCTGTATCAGTAAAGGCAGTTGTCATTCAGACTCCTCAGTCTCCAGTGGAAACTCTTCTGGGGTGGGAGAGACTCTTGGCTAGCATCCCACTGCCTAAGTGCCACATTTATTTGCAAAGACAGTTAATAGAAGTGCTAGTCTTGCAAACACTTCTGCGGTTAAATAGGACAGGCTACTCTGAGGATAAGAGAATGGCTTTGTCTTTCTCGTGTCAAGTTCAGTTTAAAAAAAAAAAGGGCCAAGAACTGTTGTTGAAACATTGCAGCACCTACCATGCTTTTTTAAAGAGATGTTGAATACCCAGAGTACCAAAACTATAATAAATAACCCACTTGTTGGATTTCATCACTGCCATAAATGGCAACCAGGCTGATTTGAAGAGATTTAAGTGCAGTTATATTGTTTGCTCCAGCAAAGTCCTGTCCTGCTTATAGAAGCTACACCACTCCTTTCTGCATTCAGAATTGTTTATGTTCAGTGGCAACATGACTGTTTTTAAGGTGTCTGGGATATTTCTGTCTGCAGTGCAGTGCAGTCGCTGGGTACACAGTGTCACATATGCCTGTCTCCATCTACATCACTATTTTATTTTTATTAATTTTACAAATGGCAAGCTATTTACATAGGTCTACTCCCCTGAAGGTAGGGCCCAAAGTAAGAACCAGGTCACTGATTTTGAGTGCTGATGTACTGACTGCTTGCAGTGAACATCTTTATGAAGTCCATGGTTAGCCAAATACTTCCCAGATTATTCTGCACCCTGCATGATTTGCTGTACTTTGTTTTCAGGAACAGTGTGTAGTCCAGCAGTCCTGGGGGGGAACTAACAGAAAACAAAGCTGTACTGGTTTCTCTTCAGCACATGGCTTAAAAATATGGATGTACAAAATCAGAGTTGGGCAATTGAAATTATTGCAATTGGTTTCATTAAATATGGCTCTAGTAGCTGGCTTAACTTTAACTTGATTCTTGTAATCTTGGCCATGTGCTCAGTATTTACATTTTTTTAGATCATTGTGAATCCTTGGGAATGAGATCTTGGCAATCAGACCTTGTGAGATCAGGGTCCTTTAGTCATCATGCTGGAATTGTGAACTGTAGTCCCTAACACAGCTATTGAGTAGCAGTTTTCATCTAGACCATCTGTGAGGTCAAGTCTTTAAATACCGCAGGCTGGCATAACTTGGTTGAATGTAAAAGCTGTGTACTAGAGGCTCACAATTCCTCTTTTGAAGAAACCAGCATTTAGAGTTAAGTTAAAGGAAGGCACAGTTTTGTGGGAAGTGGGATTATAAACAATCCAATGGATACTATGTGTTTATGATTTTTATATTTTTCCTCCATAATCTTTGTTCTGAATGAAAATTTGAAGATGGGTTGTTGCATAATGCATTTAGCTTTCAGAGCAGAAACTGCATGTCTGAAATAGTTCTGAAATCTCTGCCTGCAATCATACATTGTTCTTCTGCAGGTACATTTCTAAAGATTGTATTTTGGAAAAAGGGCTTTTGTTGGTTTAGTGTATATATATTATTGGTCACCAATCTGTAGTTGATGTACTGGGAAAAGACAAGTTTGATTATGAAGGATTGTATGTGTAATGTTTTGCTGAGTTGTATCAAACTAGAGCTTTCATGCTTAGGAAAAGCATGAAAGTTGTTTAAGAACTGCAATTCGAAACTGCCCTTCAGAGGAGCAGAATTAGGGATGCTTTTATAAAGAAAATAGCTATCAAATTGTCTGTACTGTCTATAATGATTATGAAATTGAGATTAAATATATCTGCCCTTTATTGTTCCTCTGGCTAGTTAAGATTTTGCTTTGTTCTAAGACAGCTGCTATTTTGATAAACTAGATCTTACTTATTTCTCCAAAATTTGAAATAATATATCACTTCTGACATTTGAGCAGTGTAGAGAATTTAACTGGTAAATAATTTTTACTCATATTGCGGAGGATATCCTTTCTCATGTTATTTTAGATTTTAATGAAAATATTTATTTTGAAAAATTATGCTCATTATAGGATTTCTGAAACTTACATAACTGAGACACCCTAAATTGCAAAAACTACCAGCTAAATCCTGTATTTTGCAGGGAACTTCAGGATTTAACAAGCTGTGTGAAGTTGGTTATAAACTTTGTTGTAATATCAAGTAAATATGGGGGTATTTTATAGATAGTAGATAATCCTGTCAGCGTGCATATGGCAGGTCTAATTCTGTGCTGATTGTGGGGGACATTGCCATGCCTGATGGGTGGAGTCCTCTGTTGAAGGGATCACTATGGAATTTTAATGCAGATACATTTTGATTATTTGTTCTCTTTTTTCGTTTAATGAAGTGGCTTATTTCACCCTAAGTTGCAGCCTTAACGCTGCTGTACAACCCCTCTTTTACCTCATTTTAACATTTCCATCAGAGAATTGATGGATTAATTGCATCTGCTAGATCTGTTTCCATTGCTGCTTCTCACTGTATTTTCACTTGTTGATTTAACTGCAGTATGTATTTAAATATGAACAAGAATAGTCAAAAGCGTCCATAGTAGTGTTTTGTCAAAACCAGCCTCCCATAATGCTTTCTTTCAGTGTTTGTGCTTTGCATGATATTTCTATTCATTATCCCAGATGTATATAGACAACACTCATAGCCTTAAGTAATTTCTCCAATTTGAACTTGTTCAGCCTTGATATTCTTGCTTTTGGAACTAATCAGTGATAATGTCTTGAGGTGTCTTTAAGATCTTAGCTGCACACTCAGACAGTGGTGTATAATCTCAAAATTCAGTTGGTCACAGTGTAGTTACATCTTAAAGGACTGCTTACACTGTTTAGAATTCAGGATCTTGGGTAGACTGCTGAAATGTATCAGTACAAAATCAAACTTAGGAATAATGGGCCCTATCTATGTATGCTGAATTATATCTAGTGAGGCTCTGATAAGTTTTCCTTCTTGTTATTTATTCTAATAAACTGGTTTTATGCATGTTTATTTTTAATACTTATTAAAAATGTTTCCATAAAATATCCAATAGCTAAAGCTGCTATGAAGTAAACTTACAAAACTTTTCTAATAGCAAGTGTTTAAGGTATATGTTTTATAGAAATATATATGCTTTTTAAATAATGTGTTGGAAAGAGTGAAAAATGAGGGAAAGGGTGGCATGTCATGGCATCTACAGCAAACTGTCTTGTTTCTCTCCCTGTCTCAACCTGCTCTGCTTCACCTTTGTCCACCACAATCTCCTTCAGCTCTGATATCTCAAATTAGCAGGACCATTGACTTTTTGTGCTTTTGGCAAGCCAAGCTCTTTGGCTTTTGGTTCAGTGTCAAAAATAGTGGTATTTTTATGTTCCACATCCCTGTCCACAAGAATCTCAGTGTGTGTGTCCCATCAGAGACTGTAGCAGGTTTGGTGATTGCCATGGAAAACAGCTGGGGGAACTTGAAAAGATCAGTCTGGCTGATGTGCAAGATGACTGTTTTGCATACAGGTCTGTCCTGAAACTGTGCAAGTTTGTTTTTCTCCCTGTCCCAGCACAAACATTTTGAGTGCTTGGTCCTAGAAAGAAAAGGTTTTCAGATATAAAGACTGTGTCCAGCTCCAATACAGAAAACTACACAACACAGAATGTTTTAGTGAAGAGAGGGAGCCAAAATACAATGTGTATCCAGGCAGGAGGAATGCAGAAAGATAACTGGATGCACTTCATGCAGTTTAATTGCACAGTAATATAACAGTAATATAAAAGGTGGAATGATTTTAGGAGAGGGTTCCAAAAAATACAGATTTAATGATGACCAGGTACATGTTTCTGGCAGGATGTTTTTCTGTTGCAAGGCAGCTTTTCAGTGGGAAATTAGTTGCTCTCCTCTCTACCCTGCTGAGCAAGTGGATTTTCCTTCCCTGTTAATTCCTAGAATTTCTGTAGCTTGATATCTTTCTTCTGTTATCAGGATGCCATTAAATATCTGATGATTTCTCTTGCTCTTTCAGTTAGAAAGCAGCACACAGCAAGAAGTACTGTTGAAATAAAACTGTTGTACTCAGAATGACCAATTAGGTTTTTTGGAACAGAATGCTCAAGAGCTTAATATGTGCCAAAATGTTTTCTGTGTATGTGAAATATAAGCTCATTCCAGAGCAAGTCCAGTATTGGGAATAAGGCACTTGTATTTTCCACCTGTGCCATTATGCACACAGTTAATCTGGGGTTATATGGATAGTCCCATAAGGCTGGCACAGACTTCAAATAATAGGTAAATGTCTCAAATCAGCAGATACCTTCCTGTAGTGTCAAGGATTTTCTAGTATGTTGTTCATGAGCTTGACTCTTCTGAGTTATCTTAGGAATGGAGGAATCAGAAAAGGGAAAGAAATGTTGACAGTTACTGTCAATGTATGTTCTTAGGGCTGAAGATTTCAGACATGGCTCTTGTAATTTAATGTGATCTAACTTGTACTTACTGTCAGAATTCCTCAAAGTTAATTTCCTTACTGATGTGAGTGGAACACACTTGCAAGGTCTGCTTCTTGGAAATTTATATTTGAAGGAGACATAAGGGTTTTTTTTGATGATTCTTTATCGTGGAGAGGATTCACAGCAGTCCCTTGCATTTTAGTGCAGTACAGAGCAGAAAAAGGGAGAGATTCTGCAGCAGTTTTGCACAGAGGATCTACTTGCATATGACAGAAAATGTGCTGGTGATCAGGATGCTTACATTATTCCCAGTAACAGTATATACACATTTTATGCTTTATGTGTGTTATAATACTCTGAATGTTAATACTTCATTGAGTAAATACTCCAACAATAGATTTGTGAGCTTTATAAAATGCACCTAAATCTTCTCATACGATGATCATCTTAAATTTCATGTGACATCATAGAAAGGAAATTGTGTGTTACACTATTGCTCTTTGCTTTATCAATTCTATTAACTTTATATTTGATAGTATTGTTTTGAAACAGAAAACAATTGTGGTTTTTTGTTTGTAGAATACTCAGCAGAGTAGTATTTTTCAATAATTAAAATTTGATGGATTTTTTTTTTCTTACAGAAGTTTTGACGTTGGGCTGCATCGCTTTCTGGTCAGGTAAGCTAATACTTGGAACTGTACTCCCATATTGCTGTGGTTTAACCTTAGCTGGCAGCCAGGCCCCATGCACACTCACTGCCTGCACTGGGATGGGGGAGAATTGGAAGGGTAAAATTGAGAAGAGTTGTGGGATGATTTAATAGTTTAATAGAGAAAGGAAGAGCCATGCCACACACAAGCAAAGCAAAACAAGGAATTAATTCACTCCATCATGTGTAATTGGGAAGAAAAATTTCATTACTTGGAACATCCCCCAGCTATTTCCTTCTTTCTCCAGCTTGATACGCCAAGTGTGACACCATATGGTGTGGGATATCCCTTGGGGTCATGTGTCCTGACTGTGTCCCCTCCTTCTTCTCTCCTTGTGCAACCCCCAGTCTACTTCTCGGTGCTGTGGAGCAAAACAGGCCTTGACTGTGTGTAAGTGTGGCTCTGCAGCAACAAACATCCTTGTGTTTTCAGCACAAATCCAAAACACAGCCCCTTCATAGCTGCTTTGAAGGAATCGAACGCTATCCCAGCAAAAACCAGGAAATGTGTTAAAAAGCATTCTGTTGTTATTAGTAGGAATCACTATATGAATTCATTATTTCTTGATACTTTCTGTGGTAAGTTCTTTTGTCTTCTATTGATTCTTTAATTTGAAAAACTTTAACTATTTGTCTTGGTTATCTACCCAATGTCACTCTAATTAATTACTTCAGGAAAACATGACTCAGGAAATTTCAGTGGCTGTGAAAATCTTAATTTTTCTTGTACTGAAGAAAAGCTTTAAAAAACTCCTTTCCATTGGCAACTCTAGTACCTTCATACCTTATAAAAAGGGCTTGATATGGAGGGGAGTCTTACATTCTCAACAGAAAAATCAATCTATTCAATGCATGCAATGGACTGTTCCGAAGATGAATAAGGAAAGTGGAATCATTGTTTGAGTGCTTTGGTTGATGATGTTTAGAGGGATGAAGCAATTAAAGCAGGGCACTTCAGCAAGAAGAGGGAGGTTAATGCATTTGAATTCTACACTGAAACTGTTTTTGCTGTTAAGAGTTTTTTGTGTGGGCAAAGTCATGGATGCTCACCAAGAATGTGTTTGCCTCCATTTTTGATAAAATGCCTATTACCATCTACCGATTTTTGCAAAGAAGTGTAGTGTGAAAGATGAATTTTTCTGTGGTCCTTGGGCACTTAGAGAATGAATTTTATCAGTGATTTCATCCACTGAAATGTCTATCAGTGAACAACCTTGGAAGAATGAATCCAGTGTGTATGAGCCAGAGTATGCTGTTTGGGTCCCACCATAAGGATCAGATGGTGTCAGCCTTTCTTTGAGTTGGTTTTGCTGGTGAACTCATTACTTTAGGCTACTTTGTCATATTTCCTGGATAAAGACTGTCTTAAACCTTCACACAAGTCCCTGTGGCTTTAATGCAGTGGTTTTTGGCACCAGATATGAGATCATAGGAGCCTAGGTCACCAGGAAAATTTAGTTTGTTTTAAGGTGGCACAGGCCAACCCACTTCTCACAACTTCTGAGCTGTAGACTTTGTAAGGTTAGGGCTATTTTATATATTTCTTTCTGTCTAAGATTACAGTGTTTAACAGATAGCAGCTCCCTTTATTAAAGGCATAGTGTCAATATTACTGAATGTACCTGTGTTTCAGAGTTCTTAGACAACTGAATATATAAGTTCTGGTATCAGTTCTACAAAATTATTACATCTATATTTTGATGAGCAGATTTTGTTTGTAAATAATTGTATAAGAAATTGAAATCATCACATTGAGAAATTATTTTAAATATGCTATTTTATAAAAGAAATGCAGTGTCCAAGAAGGCCATCTGGGATTGTGTACAACTACTTAAGCAAGAGTAGAATCATGGTACACAATAAAATATGACGTTTGAGCCCCTGGTAATGCTTTTACCATGAAATATTTTCATTTGCTTCATACCACAAGTTCAATAAGATATTATTCTCTCATCCAGCATTGCTTTACATCCTAAGAAGATGTAGTATTTAACTTGTATGTTTGTGTGATCCTGGACTGCAAATAGTCATGGGATTGCATGAATTGAATTTCATCTTTGACTCATGTATGATTTTTTTCAAAGCCAGCTCTGTCCTGTGCAGTTCCTCTTCTAATCTTAGCTTAGACATTTTCAATCTGTTACCTACCTCTGTTAACTATTCTGTTAACTACATCATCTGTTTTGTCTGTGACTGTGCTGCTAAAGAGGAAGTAATTTTCTCTTGTATCAGAATGAGTTTTGCTTGGTGTTTCCTTAACTAAAAAAAAAAATTTAAAAATCCTATTTGTAGGTGACTTTGGAGTAGGAAACACATGGTATTAATCTCTTCTGTTGGTCTGCCTTGTGAATTTTAGAAAGTTACTGCCTTTTTTTTGCCTAGACAGTCTCTGCTCCCCAGAATTTGCAGTTCATCTCCTGTGTTCATAAGGTATCTGTCATACATGCTACACTCTCCTCTTCACAGTTTTTCATTTCCATGTGAAATAAAACAGTAGGAAAGAAAAAAAATCTCACCTAGACAGATGTGAGTTGCAGGAAGCACTGAAAGTCTATGAGGTGGGATTTGAAATGCAAAATAAATTAATATTGTTTTAAGTATAGTGATTTGACCCTGCCATGGAACAAAGAACTCAGTATGACACTTGGAAATACAAAGTGCAGGGCCAACAAAACTAAAAATAGTCCCTGCTAAAAGGACAATCTGCCTAATTAAATGCTGATTGAAGGAAGTAGGACTGTATGTACTGTTAGCCTGGTATACACAGTCAATGACTTCCCCAAGTGAAGCATGACACAAAGTGTTGCAGAGAATTACAACTACACAGAGTTTTTTCGCTAAAAAATATTAGAAAATAATTGGTCCACCTGTTTGTGTCTTGAACTGTGCTTCTGATACTATCCAAGATAGTTTGGACAATCTCATATTTTCAAATGTACTATGAAGAGGTGCGTATTATACTATAGTGGCTAATAATGTGTTGTTTACTGACTTGGACTGAACTGGATTCTGGGACTAGATTTTTAATTACTGCTTGCAAGCTGAAATCAAGTGGTGTTATGGAGCTTCTATTTGTGAAAGTAAAGTGCAATTGAGTATGTGGGGATTCTGGGTTTTGAACATTTGTTAGCTATACCATTATATTTGAAGTAGGGATCCTGGAAACTCGCTGGGGAAGGATTAGTACTTTTGTGATGAAAACTGAGGTTTGGTAGTAGTAATGGAAATATATTGCTATACTTGGAAGGTTATTTCCCCAGTGTTTTCACACAATGATCTGAAATAACTTATTTGTTACTACTTTAGGATTACCTAAATTATTAATTATGTATTTAAATCACATGACTACTATACAAATGTAGTAATGTTTTCCCAATGTAGCTGTAGGAAAAACACCCCTTTTTCTCCTAAATCAGAGCATTCTCAGAATGGAGCAGTAGGTGTATTTTCAGAGTTAAAAATATATAGAAATAACCTTTAGCATAGCAATTTGGAGGAAAAAGAGTAAGAGAGGCTGCCTGTTGCTGTTTGCTCACTGAAGTTATTTTATCTAGGCATTTCATCCAGTGCTGACAACAGGGCATTGGATGAATAAAATTATGAACTTGTGGGAATATTTACAGTTCTGATGCCAAACAGTGCTTCCTTTAGGACAGCACTGATGAGGACAGTGGGGAAGAATGACAGTTCCTGCAGGCATGGTTCTTTTGAAAAATCTCTACGCTTTCAGCTCTGCTGTGCCTTTGAAAATGTGTGAATCATACTCATTTCAGTACAGATCTGGCTTTGAAGAGAGCTGCAGGACCACGCACCCCCAGCGTCTCCTTAAAGGTATCCATCTGTTAACAGTGCTCTCAGCTCACCCCATGGTTTGCAATTACTTTAGCTTGTTTAGAGTTGCAGGTTATTTAGGTTAGCATAGTCCTGGGTGCAAAGGTACTCTGAATAAAAAACTTGGAAGTCAAATGCTTTTTTTAGTTTTCTCAGGTAAAGCATGGCATAGTTTACCTCTAGGATCAAAATCTACTGTATGGTGATCTCTACTGATTTTTAGTTAGGAAAAGAGCACCTCTGTGTAAGGGCAGAATGATCCCATGGTGAAGGAATAGAAAAATCTGTTCATTGTCTAGCTCAACTCCTGTATTAGTTTGCTGTGGAATCCCTTGGGATTCCACATCTTCAAGCTGTCCCAAACCAAAGAAATCTATGCCTCTGCTTGAAAACAAGCAGGTATTTGTATCACTGTATTGAAAAAAATCCCCACAAAAACAACTGACCAGAAAACCCCAGCACACCCCAAAATTTCCATAATAACAACCCTCAAACTTTTGAGCTTCTCCTTTCTCTTTAATGCACATAGGTCTTAACAGAAAGTCAACATATGCTGCAGCAGTTTTCTAACTCCATTGCTAGGTAATCTCAGTGATGATTCTTGGCTTCAACAGCTGGACACAGATTCTGTGTGAGGTTCAGTGTAACACGTGGCCCTCTCTTGGGTACCAAATACCACTGCTAATGCTATTCTGTCTCTCCTGCTCTTTTGAATGTAGCTGCTCATAGAATAGCATTGATTATCTAATGTGTTGTAGCTGGGCTAGACAGCACAGCATTAATGAGATTCCACTTTTCTCCAGCAGCATTGATAAAGGTATGCAGATAGACACCCCTGCCTTTGAAAGTGCCAAGTAACCTAAGGGTGCATTCTTTGTTCTTTGTTTTGTCAAGAAATTTGACTTTTTGGTTCACTCTGTCTCCTGGATACCTAGTGAGCCTTAAAACATACACAACAGTCATAGAATCATACAATAGTTTTTTACTAAGGGGCCATTAAGGATTGCCTAGCCCATCCTACCTTGGAATGAGCAGGTACAGCTTCAACTAGGTCAGGTTCCTCAGGGCCCTGTCCAACTTGGCCTCAAATATTTCCAGGCATGAGGCATCTACTGCCTCTCTGGGCTACTTGTTCCGGTGTTTCATCACCTTTGTTTGTAATAAAAAAATTTCTTGCTTTTGTCTGTTTGAATCTACCGTCTTTTAGCTTGGAGCCATTATCCCTTGTCCAATTGCAGCAGGCACTATTCAACCATCTGTCCTCACCTTTCTTATAAGCCCCTTTTAAATCTTGAGGGGTTGCAGGAAGGTCTCTCTAGAGCCTTCTCTAAGCTGAACAGTCCCAGCTCTCACAACAGTGTGTGCCCAAGCTGTCTTCTGAAGCAAACCACATGTTTGGGAAATGTTTTCTCAAGAACAAAACCTGTGTGTGGTTCTGGGGGTCCTTCACACCAATAGTTCATACCAAGGCCACTTGTTTCTGATAGGTGGTGTGGATACAAGTACACCATCTTTGTCCTCCTGTGCCCTGTGCAGTCACCTCATAGTTCCTTAGTAGATTTTACTTTTGGGGTTTCTCTTTTCAGGCTGTCATTTTAGTCAGTATGTAACCTCATGCCTTTAGCCATAAAATATGGCCACAGTGCTGCACTCATATTCCTTTAGACACCTTGAGGAAAACGTGGTGCCCTAAAGAATAATTTCTGCATTGTGTTGATTTGGCTGGTCTATTCCAAATGAAGTTAATCCTAATCAGTATTGCCAAAACTTTGTACTGCTTTCCTTGAAAGCCCTGGATCACTGGTTGCAGCAGATCTATTTGATTTTTATGTGTACCTGTGTCAATGGGAGACCTACTGAATAAAAAAATACTCTTTTTCTTTAGTATAACCTGTGGTGTGTCTATGACAATTTTATATATCTATCTCATTTTTTTCACTTGGATTATTGCTTGCACAATAGTATTGAGTAAGCAGAAATGTGTCTGGATGAAGGAAAACAATTTATATCGATCTGCAATCGTCAAAATAATGTAGACAGTAAAAACTGCTGATGATGCAAGTGATGCACTGCATCATTCCACTTCAATCTACTGATAGGCTTCCTGGGGAAGGATCCAGTGATGCTGGTAACTTGTTTGTCATGTGCAGTTAGGACCACTGGGTGTAGAATATGTGTAACTGCTGTACTTGAATTCTGTTTTGGGTCATTTCTGCCTCCAATCCCTAGCCTTTAAGTAAAGCAAGGAGACTTGAAGGGTATGAGACTCTAGTAAACATTGACCAGTCTTGAATTCCTTGGATCTTTGTACACCTCTGGAACAGTGCAGATAAAGCCAGTGGAGATCGCAGAAGCAGTATTTTCAGTCAGTGTCCAGCTGTGATACAAGGTTCTGGAGCAGACTAACAAAAAAATGGGCTGTTTCCAGGTTGTGTTACAAAAGCATCCCTTTAGAAAAGAAAGCCCACTGAAATATTGCCTCCTTAGCCAAGGGTCTAAGAGGAACAGAAGGAGATTCTTCCTGTCTTTGTAAATATTGTGATGTAGATGTGGTGTGATGTGCTGGAGACAGCTTTCGTAGGGTCTTGAAATTTGTGGTTGTTATCATATATTAAACCTAAATATGTAGTCTTGTTGGTAGTAAGCACAACTGTAATAATTAGTAGATGCGATTTAATTGGCTTTGTGTCTAATTTATACATGATTTTAAAGTTAAAGCATTTATTTCATTGCTGTGAAGAGGTAGTGGTATTAGCTTAGAGAATTCTCTTACTTTCAATATGGGGCCTTAGGGTTTCTGCAAAAATAATTTTAAAGTTTTAAAACAGAAGAGAATAGCAGCTAATCCATCCATAGAGACCATTGCATGGAGAAGTTGAAAAATATAACTCTTTTTATAAAATCCTGCAGTTACGTCTAGCTGCGTTGCAGACTTCTGTGAGCTCTGCTTTCAGATGCACTGGAAATTTTGCAGTGTTTGCTATTGTTTGTAATTTTTGAATGGGTCAGCACTGGTCTAACTGTGTTCCTGTTGAAAGCAGTGATAAGAGCGAAGTGGTATTAATGAAAAGAAAACAAAAAACCTCAGTAAAAACCAACAAGCTGGATAGTGCTTGTAGTTTTCTAAAATGTTCCAATTTTTAGACCAACATGACCGCTGCTAAAAGTCTATAATTAAACTCCTGTGGATTGCATTGGGAGGCTCTGTAACTGTTCTCCTGTGTGTGTACTGAGCACAGGTTTGAACTGTGTAGGTGACCATGATGTGTAAAATCAGTTGAGGCGTCTTAGAGTGGGACAGTGTCCAAAACACCTTGTTTGTTTTAAAACAAGCCAACCTTAAAAACTTGATGAAACAGTAATAAAAGCTGGGTGCTAAATTGCTTCAGAGGAATTGCAGTCTCTCAAACACCTTCTCAGAATGAAACATTTATTTTTTTTTAAACAGCAAACAATCTGTTGTTATATAATGAATTAGCATCGAGTATGTTGCAAAAATAAGGCTGGGGTTTGTATAAACAGAACTGAATCTTTATGTAAATGTTATGTAAATGTGACATTTAACTTAAACTGTTGGAGTGGGGAAGTTGGGATTAACAATGTACAGATCTCATCATGTTTATGTGTTGCAACTTTGAATTAAAACAGTTTGTTATTTTTGTTGCAGGGTGTTTGAGTTACTATCTATGAGTAAGAAATACACTGTGAAACATGAAGTATTTAAAGATATTCAGTTCATGCTACTTTTAAATAATTATACTGAGTATTTTAACAGAGCTGCATCAAAGGTTGCATTTCAGTGTATTGGAAGAAAGTGTGTGCCCAGCAGCCTTGAACCACCTGTGATTTTAAGGATTCTGAGTTTATTCTTTGTGTAGTCCAGGAAGGTATGTCACAGGAACCTTTTGTCCCTTGGTGCCAGAATTGGGCTGGAGTTTACATGTGATTTCAGTCTGAGGGGCTTTATATCTTTTATAGGTGAAGCAATCAGTATTTCAGAGTCACAAAAGTAATATATAAAAAATACTCACTACATAAGCAATATTTTTATGTATTGCATCAACTTCCACCAAACACTTCTAGTTAAAGCTAAGCATGTATAAATTTTGATATGACCTAGAGTATAAGTTCACAGAAATTGGCTTGATCTGTTTGCTTTTTTGGTTAATTCTTTTGTCTTTTACCCTTCTTGTCTTTTTTTCTTCTTCTTGTGGTCCATATTTGTACTTCAGCATGCTAAGGGTCATGATTACAGCTTCTGCATAGGAGGATGGGGCTGGTATGAACTTCAGTCTCAAAGTTGTTCTATGTTTTAGATGTGTTGCAGAAACTCTCATGCTCTTCAAAGTGGAATTGTTAAGATGTAGACCAGAGCCGGAAAAAAAATAGGATGAAAAGAGTACTCCTTTCTACTTCTGGTAAATTAGTTGTATGCAGCTCAGTAAATGACATCGCAGCCAGCACATTGGACTGTGAATCTTTGTGGCCGGCCCTGCTGCTGCTCGGAGCTCGGTTGTCCACCACCCCCGCCAAGAAAGGACCTTGTGACGAACCTCCCGCCCTGCGTTCCCTGCCGCGTGCGGGAGAAGATAAATCCCTCAGTGCCGACGGCTTTTCTCTTTCTGCCTGGCGGCTGATCCGGCCCCGGGGGCAGCTCGGGAGCCGCGGTCCCGGCAGGAGCGGGGCCGCTCCCGCCGGGCGCTGGCTGCGCTGTGCCGCCGCCGCCGGGGGGCGCTGCTGGCCCGCCCCTGGCCCGAGCGGAGCCTGCGGGAGCGGCGGAGCCTGCGGGAGCTGCTGCTGGCAGCACCCCCGGGCTGCGCACCTTGTCCTGCTGCTCGCTCCGCTGCTGCCCGGCTACGCCTGGGACCGGGTCGGACTTCGCTTTCTCTAGAATGTCCTGGGGAATGACACGTTTTTTGGAAGATGGTCCCGCTTTAGCAAGTGTGCATTCCAGAAGATGCAGTCCATTATACAATCTCCTCTATTATTGTGCCTTTTCTTCCTGAAAGCACCAGATCAGACAGGAGATAGTTCATATAACATACAAGACTTTAGGAATAGCTGCCCAAATAACCTATTTGGCTTAGCACCAGAGAATACAGAATGATTTCCTTTATCCCATTTTACCCCTGGACAGGGAAGCTTGCATGCCTTTCTCTTCCTTGGCTACTTTATTGTGTGGAATGTTATGTAGACAGAAGCGTTCTTTTTATTAATGAATCCTTTCATTAGGATCGTGGTTCTTTGGCTCATCTTTGTGCACAGGGTCAGCTTGCTTCACCTTGCCTGGGTCTAGAGCTAGATTTGAGGTGGTTGTTATACAGCATGTCTAAGAAGTAACCCCTTACATTTAATCTGAAGTTGTAAACTACAAAGGTTTCTCATGTATGTTATCTGGATAGAACATCACCAGATGTGTCATTGGAGTAGAGAGACCATCCTACTTTTATGGCCATGCAGTAGTGTCTGGCAGTTTCAGTCAGATCGATACCCTGGCAAACTGTGTGGTTGTTAGTACACACTCTGCTTTCAGTCCTTATCCCCAGTACTTGGTTCTAGGTTCTCTGAATAGTACAGGAGAGTTTATAAGGTTAAGGCAGTCTATGAGTTTAAAACATCAGACTTAGAGCAAGGTGCAAAAAGAGAATATTGGAAACAAAAAGGAGGAGAGGAAAGGATAAAGCAGGAGGTTTAATAACTCATACCTAGTTATCCCTAGATCAGGTAGTTTTAGAATTTGTGTGGAGATGAAAATACTTTGAGACACTGAGTGGAAGCATCAGACCTTGGTACCTATATATCTGTCTGAAGCAGTATTGATTTCAGTAGTAAAGCCCAAGCACAGCGCTTGATTCAGTTATTTCCACCACGGGTGGTAATGTTGGTGTGTTTAGAGCTGCAAGCAGGAGAAGGGTAAATGACACTTTAAAAGTGCTGCCTGTGTGGGATGGGAGACGTTTTAGTGATTGTCAAGCTGAATAAGATACCATATTGAAAGCCATATTCTCTCTGGATTGATGCCTAAGTGGTGTATGGAATTGCTGAGTGCAGCTTACAGGCCACTAGTGTTATGGAAGGCTCTAGAATCTATCTACAGAGATGAATGCTGTTCTGGCTGACCAGTGATAGGAGGTGCAATTCCAGCTTCACTGTGGACTGTGGGAATTTAGTGAGATCCAAATTTCACCCTGAAGATGTCCGTGTTTTTTCTTTTCGTAGATGAAACAGGATAATTGTCATCCTTTGTAAAGTACTTTGAGATCTATGGATTAAGAATGCTATATAAGAGCTCAGTGATGTTTAGTATAAGCACTTTATGTAACATCAAGAACAGATGATAAAACAGGACAGGAAGCAACTATTGGATTTACACTTGTCCTGTCGCAGATATGAATTTGGAGCTAAAAAAAGGAAACAGAGTGATTTTAGTCTGTATGTGCTCTTAATTGAATATATTTAGGTGGGTTACATTTGTAGATAGGAAACTGTAGTAAAAAAGTGATCTTTTAAGCAGCTCAGGTAAAATCAAGAAAGCATGTATAAAATACGCAAATTAACATCTTTGCAAATATGGGCTGTTTATGGTGTGCTGTTTAAGGGGAAACACTCCTTTCCTAGCTCCTAAAGAAATTAGGCTGTGAATCAAAATTTCATGCAGGCTTCCATCTTAGAGGTGACAAATAAATAATTGTGTAGATTTCATGCTTTTGAAGGAAGGGTCAAAAGCTTCAGGCTTCTATTTATCTTACTGTCTGAAATAAGTGAGTAAAATAACATGCTGTAGGCTTCCTATTCTATCCCCAGTATGTAATTGCAGTACTTCGATGCAGTGCTGAAGAACAAGCTAAGGTCATGGCAACCAAAGGATAATTCTTACTGTCAGCTGTCATACGGTTCTTGCTTCCTTTGTTCTGGAGAAGATTTATCACTTTCTTGCAAGCAACTTGATATTTTGGTACTTGAAAAGTTCACTCCACTTTCAAACCATCCTCTGCTGCTCTGTTCTATGTGAACGGCAAAATTCTGTTTGCTCACCTGAGTTATGTGATGTAACCCCAAACTTGAAAAAAAACGTTAAATAAAGAAGAATTCTGCCTTGTCTGATGTAGATGGAATCAGGATGTATAAGTGTTGCTCTACAATTTTTTTGTGAATACTAATGCTATATAATGAACATTATCTCCTGTAGCTATAGGGATAACAGTATTCCATGTTCTAGTGCTTTCAGAGACAGATGTGGTAGATTTAGAGATTATTTAAAATGTATCTAGCATTTTGGTACAATGAATTGCTTTGCAAATCTGGATTAGACCATTACTCTGAAAATATTAAATATTGGACATTTACTTGTAAAGCTTCACAGTAGTTTTAAATATTGTCTTCAATTTCTTGATCAGTGATAAGGAACTGACATTAGAATTTAAAGAACAGTATGTTTTTCTTTGAGTTACTCGTATATATGTGTGTGTGTGTGTATATTTGTGCATATATATATATGTATTCGAAATATATGTGTATATGTAAAATATATTTCCTAGGTGGATGGAATTGGAAGATTCAAAACAGGCCATGTCTTGCTCAGGTAAATGTTCTCACTTGAATGACCTCAGAGTGTAGGAATAACTCAGAGACAAGTATTGTTCAAGAGTAACCTAAGTAGAGTTGATCCTGCCATAGAGAAGAGATTAGCTGATCTCTGCAAAATTCACAAATTGTCTAACAGAATAAATGTGTTCATGGGCAGAAGTTTTTGCAAACACAAAGTAACAGTGAAATATGGAAGCTTGCCTGTAGGATGGTAGACAGGCTGACAGTGTTTAAGCTACACAAGTTTCCAGGACACTCTTTGGCTACAACACAGCAGGAAAATGTTGCTTCTTAGAAAAAAATGTCTGTCTCTGGATGTTAGGTAAGTAGACTGTACTGTATTGCTTGAGTTACCATCTCTGGAGTTATTTAAAAGACGTGTAGTCATGATTCTTAGGGACAAGGTTTGATTGTGGACTCAGCCGTGTTGGGTCAGTGGTTGGACTTGATTATCCTAAGAGTCTTTTACAAACTAAACAATTCATTGATTCTAATTAGCACCTTTTGTTGAGATCAGTACTGCAGGACTACTGTTACCTGTCGCTCTTGAAGTGTGCTGTGTGATGGCTGTGCATTCAGGACCTAAGGCCAAGTGCTGCCTCTTAACTAGATAAGATTGGTATCCAAGTACCAAGAACTCCAAAATACCTTCAGAATTTTCCACTCTGGGTTCTCCATATAGAACTTCTGAGCTTTTGGTGGCACGTCTGGAATCTTCCCAGTACTAGTAGTACCACAGAGTCACTTGTCATTCCTCCCACAGGCAATAAGAAGCCTAGTTAAAATAAAAGTGACCTGATTTAGGTGACATTTTTGTTTCAAAGTGCTGTTACACAGAATTAACCTTTCATTTACAGTGATGAATCAAGATAAAAAGAGCTTATTTTACATTAGAAGTAAATGATTAAAACTGCAACTGTTGAAACAGATACAGAGCTGGAGAGCAGCCTTTGATCAATAAGTTTTAGCTGATAGCCAAGCAACAGCTTTTACTTACACGCGAGGAACCTGCAGTTTTATCATTGGTTTCAAGGCAAGGCATAATCTTTTACTGAAAATAAGTTACTGATGAAATGTTAGTAAAGGAACTTGGGTCAAAGGCTTCCTCTGTGCACATTCAGTAGGTTTGTCCTATATCATGTACCCAGTAACACCAGCAGTGGGTAGGTGTCAGCATGTCTTAGGGTGCCACTGGACAGTCAGCTGTCGAAACAGACATGACATATGGTGGGAGCTTTCTGTAATGTAGATCTTAGTAAATACTTAATTTCTTCTTGTTTATAGTGCCTTGTTTATAAACTATGTAAACAGCAAAATGGGGATGGTTAACAAAGTAACCATGGAAACCTCTTTTATCCTCTTTCTCTCCTTCTCTCTGTGAAAGATGTTTTGATCATAGTTATGATTTCTTCTCCTCGCTGTGATTTAAGCTAACAAAACTAACACTGTGATTTGGACTAAAAAAGTAACTTAAAATACGATTTTTATAAGTTATTGCTTATCTAGTGACAACCAATAGGCCAATATTTGTATGATGAGCATAAAGAGGGATTTTGCATTCATTCTCACTGCAAGAAGGAAGTACATGCCCCCCAAATAACTGTCAATTAACACTAGTAGCAAGCTATGGCTGGATAAAATACACTCCTGCATTTCTGAAAAATGCAACTTTTGGTTTAAACACTTAGTAGTGCTTAAATTTGGAATGAAGTGTTTCATACTTTTTTGGATGATACAGCCTGTTGTCAAAATATAGGCAGCCTTCGTGGAACAACCGTCTCTGAATCTACAGAACTGACAAAAAGGAATGTAGAAGGAAATAGCGTTTTATATTTAGAAATAACTAGACTTCAACATTAGAAGTACTGGAAAAAAAGAAGACCAGTGTAAGGGTTAGCTTACATTTCTAATTAATTCCTGACAAAATAACAATTGCAAATAGAAAATACGTATTTTATATAATCTGAGACAATTTTTAAAAATGGATAAATATGATAAAATTTGGTGTAATGCTTCACATTCGTATTTTAATTCTGGATTGTTATTTGAAGATGATTCTCTATATGTTAGCATAACAGTAATTAAGCTTAAACTCAGCAGGAAGGTTTAGTGCTCTTTAGTTTTTATTAAATGAACGAATTGTTTCAGTAATTTAAAAACTAATTACTTTCTTGGATTAACTTTGTTTCACTGATTAGATACAACACAACATCTATTACCTGAATGCTTTTATTGCCACTTGACTTACTTGGAATTGGAGAATAACTTCTACTAGTCCTTCAGTGGTCTGTTGTTTATTACAGTACTGCTTGTCCTGGATTCAGTCTGGCTTTAAGAATAGTTGTTTCCAGGCTTTCCATCACTTTATGTCTCTGCTTTTATGGGCAGCAATCCTGGTTCATCAGAGATGGATACCCATCTCTGGAAGATTTTCCCTGTCTTTGCTTGTTCCAGATTCCAGAACTGAAGGTTTGTTGATGCTTTGAACTGTCTGATCAGAGCTTTGCATGACTCAAGAGCAATTGTTATAATGAATAATTTTGCAATTTCTTATTAATTTTTTTTCCTTTTTATTTTGTGGTAGTACAGGGCATTGTCTTATGCAGGTTTTCCACTGCCTACAGGACTTGTTATAACAGTATTTAAGCCCTGACTTCAAGTCAAGAAATTTTCTAGAAACTATCAGTATTTCGCTTCTGTATGAAAGATCAAACTTGATAGGGACGAAGTGTTTTGTACAGCAGGCAGAAATTGGTCCTACAGACCAATCTTCTGTTATTTGTACTTTCCTCTAGATGTGATATGCAAGCTCATTCTTTTGCTTTTTGATTCTCAAAAATCAGTAGTGACAAGTTAGCGCAGCTATAACTAAGTGAAAAGTTGTGATTGAATTGTCTCTGATTGAAGGGTCTGAAACATAAATTCTGTGAGGAGCAGTTGAGAGCACAGGGGTTGTTCAATTTGGAGAAAAGAAGGCTCAGGAGAGACTTTTTATTGCCTTCCACAACTATCTGAAAGGAGGTTATGGCAAGATGAGGGTTGGTCTCTTCCAGGCAACAAGTGACAGGAGAAGGGAAAATGGCCTCAGGTTGTACTGGGGAGGCTCAAGTTGGATATTAGGAAGAATGTTCTTCACTGAAAGTGTGGTTAAGCATTGGAACAGGCTCCCCAGGGAAGTGGTTGATTTAGCACTGCTGAAAGTGTTTGTAAAACAAATGGACATGGCACTTCACAATGTGGTTTAGTTGACAAGTTGGTGTTCAGCCAAAAGTTGGGCTTGATGATCTTGCCAGTCTTTTCCAACCTAATGATTCTATGATTCTCTGAATTTCTGATCATAGTCTGTGTAGAAGATTAATGGTGTATGCCAACAAAACTGCACATGTAACACAATTATACAGCAATTGCTCAAAGAAGATGTGATCTTATTTATGTGTCACCAACTTAAGAGATATTTTGGTACTGGGAGAGAAGTTACCTATATTACAGGATGTTAACCTTTGTTGCTTTTTGGACAGTGCTTAGAGAAGGGTGTGAAGGTCAGAGGCATAGAGCTCAAAAGGGAGGTCAGAAAGTGAGTGTCTAATACCATCCCTGCCCTTTGTCCCACTCAAAAGTATTTTTATGCCTAACATTGCTGTTTTCAGTCTGGTTGTTTTTCCTCCCCTTGTATTGAAGTGAGGAAAGACAAAAACTTGGTCCACCTCAATACAGGAGCAGTGACACAAGGTTTTATTAAGTGCTGTCATGTGCATGGAACAAATCAATGGGGAAGGCCTGAAATTGTTCTCAAATTTTTTCCACCTTAACGAAAGGTTCAAAAAGCAATATTCAGGCAGAAGTGTCTCACTTCAGCTGATAATGTCTCTGAAGAGTTCAGAAGTAAATTACAAAAATAATGACAGCTTTCATTAAGATGTTTCAGCTGTGAAAGCGAGTGTGTAGGAGTTACAGGTTTTTGCTAAAGCTGTAGGAGCACAGATCATTCTGGGGATCAAACTGACAAATTATTTAATCACAGAAAGCTGACATATCTTTGTGCTGGTTATGCTCAGTGTCTTGGATGCAGCTCCATCCTGATGGGGTCATTATCATTTCACTGAAGTAGTACAGATGTCCCAGAACCTGTGCAGAGTGGTCATAGTATCCTGACTCCTCTCCTGTGTCCTGTTGAGACGCTTGACGGCAGAGGAGGAAATGCTATTATGACTTACTTTGTAGTTATTAAATATTTAATCATCAGTTCACATAATTGATCACTTGACATTTTGAATCCAGTTTATAGTGATAAAATAACTTTTTTAAGGCATAGTAACTGTGCACACATATAAGTAAGTTTTAGTTCACTTTCTTATGAATCACAGAATCATTTAGGCAAAGACTGACCCCCCAGATCATTGAGTCTGAGCCTTGACCACTCATCACGTGGTCAATTAGACCACAGCACTAAGTGCCATGTCCAGTCATTTCTTAAACACTTCTAGGTATGGTGACTTCACCACTGCCCTGGACAGCCAATTCCAATGCTTGACAGCCCGTTCTGTGAAGAAATTCTTCATGATTCCCACCTAAGCATCCCCTGAAATCACTTTATTGAAGTAAAGTGATTTTTTTGCTTCTCATAACTTTGTTATTAGGAGAAAATAATTCTGTTATTAATGCCATTATGTTGGGTCAGAATTTTGTGCGTCTTTTTTTTTTTTTTTTTTTTTTCCTTGTAACATATAGCTTCAGACCCTGAAATTGAATCTCTTCCAAGATCATGTTTGTGTTGAGATCAACAGAACAACAGTTCTGTTTCAGTATGTTTTAGAGAAATAAAGGTTTTGCTTCTCTATGAAAAAGTATGTGATTTTAGCTCCTAATGCTGACGCCAAGAACTGCTGATGCAAAAGTAGGCAGTAGGCCTATTTTTTGTTAGAATGATTATTTAAAAATAAACTAGTAATCAAAAAATCCCATTGTTCAGGCTCATAAGTCATCTGAAGACTAACAATGAAATTAGTACGTGCACCTCTTTTAAGCCTCCTTTTGATGGCTGAATTCAGTAAGGAGCTCCTTGCTCTCACATGCTGCATTTGCTTAATTTCTTATTTGTCAGGATGGACCTTTCCTGAGCTTGAAGAAGGTGATCCTTGAATATCAAGCTTTCCTGGACCCCTCTTTTCTCCAGGGCTATATCCCATGAGGTTCTTATAAATATCCTTCTCTGAAAAGGGTGGTGTCTGCTGTTCTGAAATTCAAGGTTTTGGTTTTGCTTACTGCCTTGATTGCTCCCCTTGAGATCCTGAGGATCATCATCACATGGCTGCTGCAGCCCAGGCTGCCTCTGACTTCCCCACCTCTGACCAGTCCTTTGTTTTTTGTAAGTACAAGGTCCAGCAGAACATCTTTCCTTGTTGGTTCCCTGCGTTGGGAAGTTGTCATAAACGCACTCCAATGCTGCATTGCCTGAGTGCTGTTGTGGGGTTGGGAGGTAACAGGACACCCATCCCTAGGCACATCTCCATGAACTCCAGCTGCTCTTTCACAGGGAACAAGTCCCTGTCCAGGCCTTCCCATGCTGTCCTTTGTGAAGAGCCTGTATCCATCCCTGATGGCACTCCAGTCATGTAACAGCACAGAGACTTCTGGCTCCTCCTGTTTGTTTCCCTGCCTGCATCAGAGCAGAGGTGTTTCAGAGAGCCACCCAAGCATGCTGAGTCCCCAGAGCAGGATTGAGAGCTTTCACCAAAAGACCATTCCCCATTTATTGCTATCTTTGGAACAAAATATACTGTAAATTATACAGAAATATATGGTAGTAGTCCTGAAACAAATTACAGAAGTGTTTTAAGTCAATATTCTTTGTTGATCATGTCTCTTTCTTTTTCCTACATTTTAATTTATGGTCAACCTTAAGGAGTATGGGGTTCCCTTTCTGTGTAATAATTTAATACTAACCCTTACAAAATTATGTTAGTGATGAGAGCTCCCAAATCACTCTATTTAGAAGTGCCCATTGGGTGCTAAACATGGCCTCCTTTTTTTTGTTGGTTTAGCTTGGTTGGGATTTTTGGAAATCAGTGTGATGTTTGTGGAAATATGCTTAATCAATTTTTTTTAATGCAAAGAAATTAAAATGATCTCTAAAGAGATGGTTTTTTCTTTTATATGTAATAAACTAGTCATCATCTGTCTTATTAATTTATTCTGGGCTTGATATCATTCCATCTATGCTTTTTTTGAGTTGTTGCTACTAAACCAAAAGGTATCAATTAAATATTTATCTATGAGCACCTGGCAACCAATCGTGCAGTTCTGCCAACTTTGTGAGAAATGTCAGCTCACAAAAGTTGTTAGTGACAGCCTGCAGGAAAGGAGGCACTGACGCAGCAGTGATCTTGCAGACCTGATAGAAATGGACAATACATGTTGTCAATCACTAGACCTGGGAAAGGAATCAGGGAATACAAAATGGGTGAACAATAAGGCAGAACGAACAGAGGACAGGAGGGAAATAAAATCTGTTCCTACTGTACAAGTTGTCTGAGACACTTCTTTGTCTCTCTGGTGTATGTGCTTCTTCCTCTTCACTGTCTGTAGGCAAGGTATTGGAAAGGGGAGCTAGGAGCATCAACTAGTCCTATCTGACTGAAGGCACTTCATTATTTTGTCATACCTGCCCCTTTGTTGATTTGAGATAAATGAGACTAGAGGAGATTTTTTTTCCTCCATTGCCGTGGGGTTAGGAGGAGGAGGAGGAGAAAACAGGATTGTGCATTATTTCTGTTGCATACACAAATGACTCAGAAAAATGATCTAAAGGGATTTGGTACTTCCAAGAGCAATGGGCTTTGAGTCCTCTTTGCTTTACAGAAGCCATAGTCACAACATGTACAAATAGGCTGAGAATTGCTGTGGTTTGCTTATAGAAGCACCTCCTAACTCATGCTGCCAAGTGGTAAATCATAACACTGGGCATTGGAGAAGCAGTTCCTCTGTATTCAGGGTAAGAGTGAAATGATGGGGTGTAGGAAGATGGTGCGTGGATTGAGTTCTGACAGCGTGTCAGGCTGGGCTTCTTGGAGGCAGATGGCATTAAAATGTCAGAGCATTAAAATAAGCATGTCAGGAATAGGATTGGGCATGTAAGAGGTAATTATTCCACAGAAAAGTGATATTTCTATGAAGCAGATTCTGAGAGGATTTAGGATGGTTTCTGCTGTAATTAGCTGTGTGAAGCTTATCACCATGTCTTTCAGCCCTGGCAGGAGACTGCCACAACCACTTTAGTTGACAGACTGAATTATTTAAATAAAGGCAAAAATGAATGGATCTTCCAATCCTACCTTAATGATCTGAGAAAGGAAAACCTTTGCTTGGAAAAGGTCTTCAGAAAGTCTCATTTGAAGTTATTCAAGATCTGCTCTGAAATAGGTTCCTATTGATGATTTAGGTAAGAGTATTGTTCCTTAGCTGATGTTCAGCATTTTTACATCATTTGCTGTTATAGTAGAACCATCTATTATTTTACTTCTTACCTAAACTGAGGGTCCTACTCAACGTTGCAGTAACAGGTATCTGTGTGTGAAGGTAAAACTATTGTTTTGAATAGATGTTCTTTTTTTTTTCTAACACAACACATAGAAGGCTATGAGTTTGCATCTGAACTTAAACCAGTTTTTTGGTGTAAGTTGTCCTCTCAGGTGCAGTGGGATAGTTTTGTGTCAGGAACACTTAGCTCTGCAGACAACTTTACAGTAGTCTGGCAGTTAAAAAAAATACATCTAAACTGCTGGGGCTCAATTCATCCTACATATTATGATGGCTCTTCAGGCCATCTTGTGTGTCTGCTCACTATATCCTTGAGACAGAATTCCTGTATGGTGAAGCCAGTGCACTGGTCTGTGTGAGTATCTTCTGTTCAAAGAAGGAGGAGTCTTCCTGTCCCTACATCCCCAGCTACTG
This sequence comes from Toxostoma redivivum, assembly GCA_013397375.1. Taxonomy (NCBI): domain Eukaryota; kingdom Metazoa; phylum Chordata; class Aves; order Passeriformes; family Mimidae; genus Toxostoma; species Toxostoma redivivum. The sequence goes on along the minus strand of VXBI01010446.1, from coordinate 408,554 downwards.
TGGATGCTTCAAAAGTATTGTATAGGACTCATAAGTTAATTTTGGTTTTTTTCTGTTACTTCATTATTTTTAGTTTGAGGATCTCAATCCATTACTGTTACATTTGTAATTTAAAACCTCCCAATGTATCCTAAAGAAGGGAGCTTTTAAGCAATTGCCACATTAGCCTGAGTTGGTTTAACTCAATATTCATACCCATTGCTTTTACTATGGACTCTATACATAACTGAGGTTGAAACTTGCTTAGTCTTTCACTTCCCTTACAGCTCTTTGCATCAAACTGTCTGGGAAGTCCTCCAGTAATCCTTTGGTACCTTTTGTGGTATGATACCAAACTTTCCTAATGTGATTTGCAGTGTAGGTCTAATGAATAGAATTGTAAAAAGTTAAATGTAGTAAGTTTTGATTGTGGGGAAAAAAAATGCATTGCGCCATGTTTCTCTAATATGTGATGGACAATTTCAGGCAGCCAACATTACCATTGTATGCCTCTTTGCTGTCAATATCAAATGTTGCCTTAGGTTCTCACAGGTTTTGAGGTTCTTTGTCCGAAGAATGAAAACTTCTCAGGAAAATCACTGAAAGTTGCTGGTAAGCAATTAATCAGATCTGCCTTTCTCTTTTTCTCATTCTGAATCAGGTAAGTTTTTTCCTAACTTTTGTAATTCCTGCCACTCCTGTCTTTTGGGTTTGCCCATTCAGCTCACCTGTTGAGTGCTGTGGTGTCCTTCTGTAGCCACAGTCTTGAACTGCTGGTGATAAAATACAGCAGTAGCAAGGATAACCACTAATTCCAACGGATTATATACAGTATCTGCTCTATGTCAATCAGCCCTACCTGACATTTTCCCCAGTTTGCTTTCTCACATCCCAAAAGTCCACCTCATTAGCTTCTGTGTAGGTGGCTGGAAGAGACATGGCACTGATGGACAGCATACATGGCATTATGGTTGACCTGAAAGCACTTGTTACATCCCTGTGTTTCCATGGCATCCAGTGGGATGTGTTCCTATCCTCTGATGAGCAGTTCAAGGTTTCTCTAAAAATATCTGTGTTGAACTATGAGTACACTTCAAGCACACATGGGAATTCTGAAAATGTAAACTCCTGTGGTTCATGCAGGTTGTCCACTGTTACTCAGTGCTGTGATTTGTTTGGGTGGGATAACGGGGGCAAGCTCTGCTCATTTTGGCAGCAGAAAGTGATGCATGTTTCCCTGCCTCCCAGAGTAAGTGTTTAGATGCAGTTACAAGATATGAACAATTGGCTTTACCTCTGGAAGGGTGACTTTGAGGATGGTTCTTATTATCCTTGCAATGGATTGATTTAGGTTGTTTACAACCTCCTTGTCATCTTTGTTTTCTCCTCTGGTGACATATTATGTTTGTAGGCTGTCATTATGCAAAGTTTCATATCTATAGATGGCATCCCTATTTTCATACATAGTTACAAAAGTATAATGGGAAATATAATAAGCAATTTCCTTCTGTGGTGCAGTCAAGTACTAGTATATATGACTCAAGTGTCAGGGGAGGACAGGACAGGATTTGGAACTAGATTCTGGGGCAGCACTGCTTGATTTTGTTTAGTGTTTTGTATTTTTTCACTGATTGCTTTTAACACCATGCAGACAGTCTTGATAGTCTCTAGCTTAGCTATCTTCAGCAGCACAATAGTGTGTCCTTGAAACCTTATTGTTGCACTCACAGAATTCTCTGTCCTTTTTTAGCTTTTGTTGCTGAGAACCTTTGCTCCTGGATAGAGTGCCATAGTGTGATGATGTACACGGAATGGTCCAGTTGATATTGAGTACTGAATTATTTACCATGGGCTGGCCACTAACATTCTGTATTCTTCTGCCCTACTTGGTACTAATCAAGTTCAAATTTTGGGCCCTGTGGGGCTGAGACCCAAAAGATTTCACTGTGAAGATGTGGGAGGCCAACCAGGGTCAGCAACCCTAACCCTTAAAGATAATGAATCTTTCTACATGCAGGTTGAAGGTTGATTTTTCCAGGAGTTTAATTCATTTGGTAATAAAGTCACACTGTGGTAGTGAGCACCTACCCAAACTAAGGGCCATGGTATCACCTTTTTGTCCATGCATTTTGGAAAATGTATGCAGTCTCCCTTTGTGCCATACTGCTGTGCTGTATTGCACACATTTTTTCCCTCTCTGATGAGTGAGCAAGCCACAGAGTATGGCAGGTTCAGTTTTGGTGTTTTGTGGGTTTGTTTGTTTGCTCATAGATACTTTGATTCTTAAAGACACAACCAGAGTGCATTCACATGTGTAGCAATGGGTTTAGGATAAGAGCTTTTGTAGAATAAGCAACAATGTTTGAACAAGCACAGACTGTTTCAAATAAAATGCAGAACACTTACCAGTGCCTGATACTGACTTTGGAACAAACAGAGGTCTTTCGGGTATTGTGTTGAATAGATACAGTATCCTGAATCACACGTGACTTGCAGAGAAGAAACTGTGTTAAGATGACATTCGGAGTAACCTGTGTGACAAAAGAGAATCTGCATTTTAACCATGACAGTTATGACAAATCTTGTTTAATTTGGTGTCTGACGTAATATGGCTTTCCATGTATCTATTTCATGCATCAGTGTATGTGAAGCTTTACTGAACCATACTAGATCAGATTGTGTATTTGAAAGGTATTTTCCTATGCATTTTAAGACTGATTGCAACATGGTAATTTATCTGCCTTGAAAGCAACTTTCCCAAATATGTAGAAAAAAAGAATATATCTTTAGAAAAGTCTAGAAATTTGTTACAAAAAGTCTTTAGCATGAGACACATCAGAGGAAAATTCATAGATAAGCTGGAGGGTTCTAGAGAATAAAGAACTACTAGCTGTGTTCTTCCTATATGTTCTTTCACCCCCAGAGAGATATGTGTTCATACATTGATAATAATGACACTTTTGACTTAAATCACTTTCTAATTTCCAGGTGCTGCACCGATTTTAATTAGTGTCTCACCTTGTTTCCAGTCAGCTCATTCTCACTGAGTCAGAACACATTATTCCTCAGTATGCAGTGTTTCAGCATAATCAACTTTCAGGTTGCAGTCTAAAATCTGTTCTTTCTACTGTACAAGCAGTTCTTAAGAGTTATACATGGCAAGGTCAGTTGCATTTGAATAATTATGGTATAATTTGAAAACATAATTACCATATGGGTAGTAAATCCATTTCCATCATTATCGGTCAAATGTCAAATTTCTAGGATACACTCAATTTCTGTCTCTCATTCTTTCTTCACTCTACTTTAATTTTCATAAATTGAGCCTTGTATTTTAGTTGTATAGGAAGAAAATGATACCGAAAAGAAACAAGTATGCTGGGTTTTTGTCCTGTAGTTCATTTCCACATTGAATTCTTTTCACAAACTTTTTTCCACTTCTGCAAATCTGCTGATGAGCAGAAGTAGGGTGCTTGCAAATGGTGCCAGCAGTTAGATGGATCCTTACCTGTGTTTGCTTTGAAGCATGAGTTCAATCACTTAGCTATTAGATGAAGCTGATGTTAGAACTCTGGGTCTATATGAAATGGTTTGGGGCATTTGTTTAGTCATGTTATTTCTGTTGTTAATGTCAGACTCATGATAACTTCAGAAAGCCTAGGATTTGAAGGTGGACATGTCAAGCAATTATTTTCATATTATATTAGAGTTCAATAGAGAGTGTTTGACAAATTAAATTTTTTGCATATTTGATCAACCCTTGCCAGCAGCAAATGCAAATGAGAGAATGCAAATGAGAGGCAGTCCTTCATGCCTACCTCTGAACTAGTCAAATGCTGTCAGTAGAACATTCTTTTACATCCTGGTTTGGAACAAATTTGGAAGGGAACTTCCCAAAGGGATGTTTCCCTAAAGGGCAGAATTCAGCAGCCTGTCCCCCAACCGGTTCAAGAGAAAATCTCCTTAGAGAAAAGTGGAAAAAACTTTATTTAATAAATATGAAAAAGTGAATAATATTAAACACTGAAACCTCTCATTGTTCTGAAGAGATGGTAAATTCAGAAAGTCCTTTTGTGGGGTGTAGTTTGGCTCACTCAGTCTCCTTCAGTTCCTTTGGGGCTCGGATCCAGTGTCCAGGCTGCAGAGCAGCCTTAGGTGGGGCAGGGGGGCCCAGGTCGCTGTCATGGTGTTCTGGACCAGAGAGAAGCCGAACAGTTCCAGAAAAAAAACACTCCTGGAAAAACCTTTCTTGATGTAGCTAATGAGGAAAACCAGCAGAAAACAGAAGAACTTCCCATTTCTCTCTCTTTGTGGTGGACAACTCAGAGATCACTGCCTCGAGCTCAGAGAAAGCTGAACTCTTATCTCTATGTTTTGAATACAGCGTGAAAAATACCTCTCTCCCCCTTCTTTCTGTCTGGCCCTAGCTTAAAGCTACAATACCCATTTTTGAGCAAAAAGACAGACTATGGGGATACCAACATCATAAAGTCACCCCAGGACATTTTTTTTCCTTTTCTCTCTCACGCGTACTTGGAGAAATTCACATGGAGTTAGCGGATAGCTAGTGGGATACAGGCCTTGCTGTGCTCCTTAGAGCTTTGATAAGCCCAGTACAGCGTGACCTGGCAGAGAGATACTTAGACTTCCTCAGAAATTAAACCAAGGTAGCCTTGTAAAACCCTCACTGGGCCTTACTGGTTTCCTGCCAAAGTGTGAGATACGCTGAATGTTGAGTCAGGGACATTGGATGTTGTCTTGAGGGTGGTAGAACTGCACTGTGCAAGTCACGATGCTGTCCTAGTTTGTGACCTTTTCCAGAGGCAGGGATGGGATAGGTGAATACTTCACACTAAGTGCTGGATCAGTCTTTGTGCTTTAGATTTGGTGAGTGGTAGTCCTAAAGGGGCTTGGTTTCTGAGAGAGTCTTCCAGGCATGGCAAATAAGAGGCAAACTTGCAGCAGTGAGTATGTTGGAAAAAAGTACTGTCTGTGCAGTCCAGGAGGAGCCTGTGAGAAACAGAAAAAAGTGCTGTCAGTTACTGCTTGTTTAAAAAGAGGGTGAATATATTAATGCAGAGTGCCTTGGATCACTTGAGAAGGTTTGGGTTCTACATGTTATGTAAGTACATGTGTCAATTGTTAAGCATGTACATACTGTCCAATTAAGCAAGACAGGTCTATGCCTAACATGGGATCTGTAGAGTTTAAATACACCATTGGTTGTCTTGTTCCTTCACATAGTGGCTTTCAGAGCCAGTAATGGCAGAACAGGCTTTATACTGCAATGATTTGTCTGAACTGGCAAAATGTTAAACCTAAATAGCATTATCAACTAGAAAATTTTGAAACATGGACAGGACAGGCTTGTCTCACGTGTCAAGCACTCTGTACAGGCTGCTGCCTCATCTTGGATACTATCTACAGGCTGCGTGGTATTGTTAATCCTTGCAGGATTATGTACAGAGAAGATAAAATGCTTGGATTGAAGAAAAGGTTCTTTGCTGCTTTATTTCTTGCTATAAGGAATGTGGAAAGAGAATGCTTTTTTAATTACTGAATCTAAATTATTAGACTAGAAGTGATACTGAAATAATGCTGGGATGTTAATTGTCAATATTACACTTAAATTTTAAATAAAACAGGACAGAAGTGAATCAGTTAAATAGATTACACAGTAAACAATCGATGCATTCCATTTATTAATCTTGTTTGTACCCAGTGCAAAAAAACCCAAGAGGGAGGAATCAAGCCTGCAGCACACAAACAGTATTTTGTTTGGTTCCATGAAACAAAAGATTGATCATAAATATATTTTCTTAATTGTTTTACCTTCCAAGAATTCTGAATTTAAATGTGTGGTGGTTTTCATATTGCTATTTTCCTTTAGAAAGTGAAAAAGCATAGCAAAGGCAGCTGAAGGTAGAAGATGGAGAAGAATGCCCTTGCTATTGATTTAAACTCTACAAACTCAGCAAAACAAGAGTCAAAGAATCACAGCTAGGCTACCATCACAGAATGTACTCAGATTTAATATTGAACTCTATTAACAAGGTTAAAAAATGCTGTATGATAATTATAAACAGGTTTTCTTTCTCAGATACAGTTAGAAAAGCATAATATCTGTCCTGTGCAAATATCCTGTTGACCACAGGCATTATCATTGTGAAGAAATGTGTATTACACAACCAGAATTAGGTGTAAAACTCAATTTATAATTTAAATGTTGCCAACATTCACATTCACTTTTGTTCATTCTTCATGGTTGTTACACTAGGAGCTAAAAATCATCTCCAGTTCTGAATGGCAGCAGCCTGCTGGAAATCCTCAACCTTCTGTCAGCAGTGGATGCTTTAGAGGTTATAACACCAACTGTTACTGGCTTTGTGCTGTCCCCTATAGCTTTAAAGGGATTTTGGAGCTTGCTTAAATGAGTTCATGTTCAAATCCTTTGATTTCCAACCTTTCTCATCATGCCAGGGAGGAGCAGAAAAGCCATTGCCTATTGAGATCTCAGGAGTAGCCCCGGCAGCTTGTGCGTTCCAGCTCAGAGGAGAGGTGATGAGGGAGTGAGAGAACAATGGCTGTCCAAGAGGAATTACCTCAGGAGGCTATGTCATATGCTCAGCTTGTCCCATAAAGGCACAGAAGATAGTCTGAGATGCAGAGAACAGTGTTTGCATGTTTGTTCTTTAAGGGAAATTTGAGCTTAATACCTCATAGCTACGCTGCAAGGTTAGTACCATGAATGTGCTCAGAAGAGGATTTAAGTGGCAGCCTTAATGTTAAGGACTGTAGTTTAGTTTGCACTGTATTTTCTTGATGGTTTCTCTACCCTATAGAGATAATTACTTCTCAATAAATATGCAAGTAAAAATGTGAGTAGATTGTGGAAGCATAGTAAGAGTAAACATACAAGAAGGCTTAGAAGATGAAAAGTCTTCAGCTACGTCATAATTATGTACAGTTATTCTGCCAAGTGTATGAGAAAAATCATTGTATCTTGCATGTGGCATTAGATTTTTATAGTGAAGAGTTTTTAATGTAGGAAACTATAAAATGGAAATTCTTTAATGCATGTGCTCTAGAAATTGAACTAACATTCAAATGAAAAGAAATATCTGTCAAGTTCACTCTGCTAAATCTAATCTCCAGACTAAGTTAGTGGTAAATTAATATATTTTTATCCTGCTGCTTTGCTAAATGTCTGGTCTTGATGAACCCTACCCCTGCATCCACAAATCTCACAAAACATGTAAGGATCCAGGCAAAATATTTGTGTGAATATAAAAAGACATATAGAAAAAGAAGCATAAACACACAATTATTCAATGCTTTTCTCTCTTGAAATAGCAGTTAATTGTAGCGTGATCTCTGTAACTCTGAAAGGTCAAGAAATCTTTCTGATTCTTCAATCCTCACATTTTGAAGACATTTTATTTGGCTAATTTTAGGGATAGAGCAGAAGATGCTTGGTGCAAAAGATACTTGGAAAGGAAAACAAGTACATAATCCAGATCCTTGTCCATCTGAAACTGATGGAAAAAATCCCACTGACAATAAAAGAAAATATGGCCTGGCTTTTTCTTTTAGGAGCAAATAAACTCATCTTAGTTCTCACTGTACAGGATATAATGGAGACTGAGACAATCATAGAATTGCCAGATGGTCACAAGAAGAGGTTGGAGTGGGATGCTGTTGTGGGACTAGAGGATATTTAGTTTCTGGAAAAAAGTGAGAAACAAGTGAACGCAGCTTAGCATTTCTAATGGGCAAATGTGCAAGCAAGTAAAAATGAGAAAGTTTTGTTTTATGCCCACTCAACTTCACATTAATAAACAGTACTGTAGTGATAGATCATCATTATCAATCTCTGCAGTGGTGCTGTCAAACAAAACATTTGCATTGTAAACAGAAAATTTTCCAGGATGTTGTCAACATGCTTGACCCCACACATAATTACATTTGGCTTTTTGGTATTCATGAATTCTATGCATATGGCTCTGCTCTGCCACTGCATGAGCTCAAACTGAGAATTGTGAGGTTTAGGTAGGAGGTAGGGGAGAATGGGAGACTACTCCTTAAACTGGCTGAGCATTTCTAGTCTGCTTCAGGGCAAAGAGTCAAATCACTGGTAAGGGTACACCTGAAATACAGGTACGTTTTCATTGCTCCTTAGCTTTTGGTGTCAGCCAAATTCTGATGGATGCTGTACCCCCACATCATTCTGAAGTAATCTGTCTGTGGAAAGGGAAGGTGCTCATGAAGGCAGAGATCTGCTGCAGTGTGAAGGCAGAAAGTGTTGGGTAATGCTCTGCTTGCAGCTCTCCAAGTTGAGTGATACCCTTGTGAATCAAGACTTGTGACCAGGAAAAGCCATTTTCCAGTGAAGGACCACTCTCTACAAGATGGTGGAAAATCAATAGCAGGGAGCAATGGTCACCTATTGCCTTCCAGCTGAGGTTGGAGTCAAGGACAAATGTTCACCTTTGTCCAGCATCATGTTTGATGGTTTTGGGGCGCAGAGCCTTATGTTTCCTTTTAGTGTGGTGAGATGTTGTCTATTTGTGTATGCCTTTTTTTGTTATCTTCACTGTCTCATGGCAAAATTGCAGTAGGATGGAGGGATTTTGTGCTGTCTGATTCTCTCCCAGTTGGGGAGTTTTCAGCCCAGGAAGGTACTTGCATCCTGTTGCTGAGGGGTAGCAGTTATTGAATATTGAAGCAGTATAAATGCTTTGTTCAATATTTGGTAAATAATTCAAACAGTTCAAAAGCTAATCCCATAGCTATCTTACCATGACATTGTTTAGATTGCTGGTTAGATTTTAACTTATAGATCTGTTTTTTTTCTTGAGGTTTTTCAGGGAAAACAAGCCAGTTTGGTGTTGATGATTGTATTTAACTCTTTGAAGCTATGTTGCCTCTTTGAATGCTGTTTCTTAGCTGGTTGGCCCTCAGTCCTAAGGATGAGGTGAGCAGAAGCTACTATTTCATAGTGTGTTCCCAAGTAGCACCAGGAATTTGCTAAGCAGTTCCCAAGCTGGATGAAATGTTCTTATTCTTGTTGGTTACTTCCACTTTTGAAGAAAGGAAAGGAGTTTGTTTGCTTTTTACAGTCTGCTGTAATCTCAAGAAGCAGAAAACATGAAAAACAAGGACTGGTGACCCAACGTGTAAATCAGATGCTTCCTTGAATACCTTTCAGAGGATTTTTTCAGGGCACACTGACTAGAATGTTGGTGACATCCTTAATTGTCTTTTACCTGTTTTCTGTCTTTTCTGGCCTACATTTTTACTTAACAGTTAAAACTAGTTTTGTTGGGGCTTTTCATGAGGATCAATCATAATTTCATCAGCCATTATTTGTTCTGTTTTTGTAACAAAAAGACTTCCTTTGGACAACTGGAGAGATAAACTGCTTGGTGTTGTAGCAGGATAAGAAGATTTATGGTACATCTTCTACTTAACTTTCCATGACACCTTAACTGATGACTTTTCCCTCGCACTTTTACCATTCCCTTTTCCTTGTGTATGCACCTGGTTTTTGTCCCATTTTTTAAACTGTTTTTCCCCATCCTTACATATATTTAAATTTCTAGCTGTAACTGTAACATTTCTGTCTCAAGTTCTGCCTTTGCCTTGGAGCAATTTCTTGCTGTATGTTTAAAACTTACTGATTTGTTTAGCTCTAGCCCCTGTTGCTACTGACTTCACAGGAACTGTCATTTTCCACTTAAGTTTTTATCTGGAGTGAACCCTGTTCCTGCTGGTTGTTGGGGGAATATGTCTATTCTTTCTTTACAAATGAGAAAAAAGGAGATTATCGTTATTTAAGGGTGGTACTTCAACAGAAGTAAATATTTTGCTTCACTTTGCTTAATTAAATGTATGTTCTTTCTCACTTTGATAACAATTAGGAAATGTTGATTTGCACTGATAAATGTGTATTGTACTGTATGTCAGAGTGATTTAACTCTGCTGGTGTTTGAAGGGTTTTTGACACAGGCTGAAGAGTGTAGAGAAGTTTTTTATTGTGGAAGGTGCTGTATAATCTTAAGTGATCCCAGCTTTACCTAGACATCTCAATGCCTTGGCTGTACTTTATAAATAGTCATTTCCCAGAACTGCAAAGTGCATTTTCTAAGAAATGTGAGCTCAAGAGAGGTGAGTGACTTACTCAGTTTGGAGTAATATCAAAAATCTAACTCTTCAAACTCTGTGCACATGCAGTTTGGAGGAATATGTAATGCTATGCTTTCCTTAAGCAGATACTTTGATATTTGTCACGTTTCCTGCCATATTTATGCAACATCTCCCCCATATTTCTGCTCTTCATTAATTACATACCTTTATTTCAGAGATCCATTGAAGTACATTTCATTGATACTGGTTTGTAATTTGAAGATTGTAATTCTTACTGAGTCTTCACTGACTTCGGGACTTTGAACATTATTCTGGTCACACACAAATTTGTATTTCTCATGTACCCAAGGGAAAGTCTTCTGACATCTTGATTTCTGTTTGTCTATAGAACTATACAGCCCAGTGAAGCAAAGATATTTCACAGTTTGGTAAAACTGCTGTGTGGTCTGTGGATACTAACAATGCCCTTTGACATGCATGTGTACAGAGGGATATAAAAATGCAAAAGAATCATCAAACTCTCCACAAAGGAGTCTGCAAAGATTAAACAGTCTTTCTGTTACCTAGCAAATTTTAGAGGGCTATTCAACTTTGTCACCTTGTCTCCAAGCAAAAATGGTTTAATAAGGAAAATAAATAGGTTCTGTTGTAGTGACTGCATTTCGTGCACTGCTTTGACAGAGGCATGCTGGAAAAGGTAGCTGTTAAGTGCATGGTGATGAGTGTATTTTAAACATCTGAATTCACACATACGGATGAATCCACGTTTTTTCTGATTAGCAGAATGGCTAAATAGCTTGTGCTTACACCTATGGAATTTAAATCAGTTTTCTAATAGAAGGGAGAAAACACAGTACTTCATTCTTGGCATGGTCAAAGCAACAAATGGCACATATTTAACAGTTTTTCACTGACAGTACCACAAACAGTTTGATACGTGCAGTCACATGCAGAGGAAGAAGTGGTCTCTGTTGCTTCAGCTGTAGTTGAAAATTACTTTAAAATGTGCTGTTATGAATGTACTCTTATGAAGAGAGGGGAGATGGCAAGGGAAGAGATTTGTTGCAAAGTATTTATATGGGAAAATTATGCCTATGCAGCCTCCAGTTGAGGTATGCAGAGTTCTGAATTTTGAGCTGAGCTCTCTGATACAGAAATAGTCCAGATTATAAACTTTCTAACACAATTTGACGTATTAGAAAGCAGGCATTCTTAGAAAGCAGTGCTGGACACATTTGGAGGACTTTTCTTCTGATCAAATGTGGGTCGTGAAACTTTACAACAGTATTTAATCCACTGTGATCATACACATGCATTACAATGTACTTCCTAGCTAATACATAAACATCCCTTTTCCTAGAACTCATTTACAGGCCTCTGCCTCTTACTGGAAGTCCTTTTATGGTCCTAAAGGATCATCTAAAGGGGTCTAAAGTGGTCATATTTACTGAGAGCCCCCAATTTTCCAAATGACCTTGCCTTGAACTTCTCTTAGGACATGATAACAAAGTTATGTAACTTTGCCACAAAAATCACTGTTTATCCACTGCTTCCAACTACCTTTAACATCCTGTGTGTCTACTTTTACATTCTTTAATTTAATTTTCTTGCCTTTAGTTTTAGTCTAGTTTTCTAGCCTTTCTAGTCTTTAAGCTCTATTTTGCAACTTCAAGGGAACTGGAAGCTTCTATTCTCTGTGTTGTCTGTCAAGTCCCCCCTTTTCTTGAGACTGTCTCTTTTAGGCAAGTCTTAGTGCTTCATTTTCCAGCACAAAGTGTTACGACATCTATAACGTTGAATCATAATACAAGCAAGTACACATACTACAATGATTATAATGACTGCCACAAGTGCATTTTGTAGGACTCTGCAATTTGGTAGCCATGAAGTAAACCAATCCCACCAAGAAGAATGTTCCTCTTTCTGCTAATCTTCTACTGCTCTTTCTATCAGGATGATTCCTGTCTGTTGGGCTTCAAACCCATCCCTGATGTAAGTGCAACACACTGTCCTAAAATAGCACACATTCCTCCCTGGATAGCAAGCAGACACTCTAAGGCTATATAGTTCTGTACAGCCACGATTCATGTTTGTTGGAGCTCGTAGGATGTGCTATTTGATAATTTAATAGTATTGTTTACCACTTCTTCTAATAATTTATTTAGTTTGTTAATATAAATTCCATAGTGCAAGGCAGCATGCATGGGGCATAGAGTGCAGTGTTTTACCTGAATATATGAGGTAGTTATTGGGATCTTGCCCCACCTTTAACATGCACATCCCTTGGGATGTAAGGAGTTTGAAAGGGCTGACCATAGAGCAGCTCGTAGGAGCTTAGTTTTTCCATGCCCTTGGGTTGGATCCTAATTCTCAACAAAGCAACTGGGAATGTTTATACCAAGTCAATGAGGTTTGTTGACAGATTTTACTGAGTTGCAGCTTAGTAGTGTAATTCATTCTTTCTGCTTTTCTGCTATCTTGTGGTCAGTAGGGAGTATGTAATTCCCACTGAATTTCCAAAGCCTTGATAACTTGTTCTACTATATTTGCCATAAAATGAGACCCTCTGTTTGATGACATTCCTAAAAGAACTCCAAAATGTGGATTTATTTGATTTATCAACATTTTTACATCTTTTGTTGGTGTAATTTTGAACCACTTCAGGTCACCCAGAAAAGGTATCCACTAAGACTAAAATATATTTATAGCTCTCCTTATATGGGAAGTTCTGTAAGGTCAATTTGCCAGTAATTTCCTGGGGAGCTACCAGATTTGATAGTTCCTATTACCACTTTGTTTTCAGTAGTGGGATTATTTCTTTTACATGCACCACACTTTTGAGTCTTTGAATATACAATTTCAGTCATCTTGGAGCTAATCCCTGTCTTTCTTAAGTGTTTTAAAGACTTTTCTGTGCTCCAATGTGTAAACTGGTGCTCTCTGCTTACTATTTCTCTCATAATTGTTTTGGGAACTATTACTTGTCCATGAGGAGTGAGTGTCCATCCACTGGGGCAAAATCAAGCTTTTAATGCTTCAGCTAACTGACAATCTTTTGCACTATATTCTGGCTTAATATTTGGTAGACTAATCTCTTGTTGTGGAACCAAAATGTGGATGCCTTTTTCTATAGCCTCTTTAGCCACCCTTTCCCCGAAGTATGGAATGATTTCCACACTTTGGCCCATTTCCACATTTTATTTGTCTGCTGTGTTCTACAGTGCCCAATTGCAACTTCAGCTGGTTTTTGTACTGCTTCCAATAAGTGTAATATTTGATTGATGTACCTTGTGCTGATAACAAACACTTCCAAATTGTCTTGTGAGCATGCATTACACCGAAAGCATACTTAGAATCCATCCAGATGTTTTCTTTCAATGCCTGTGTTAAAGTAACCAGCCTTCTGTGCAGAAACATCTGACTTTAAGCCTTAGATTCAATTACCTTGCTCAGGGTAGTTATCATGGATTCTGACCTGTGTTTTCTTTTGCAAACAAAGTTACTTTCATCCCAGTATAGTTCTCAATCTGGATCCTATATTGGGATATCCTTTAAATCTGGTCATCTGTAATAAACTTCAATCTTTTGTAGGCAATCATCTTCTGAAGTACTCTCTACTTCAGTGGCTGACAGAAACATAGCAGGATTAACAATAGAGGTGGATTTGAGGACAATAGTACCTTCTCTTATTCTGATTTGCTAGTTAGTCTTTAGGCTCTATTTTGCAACTTCAAGGGAACTGAAAATTTCTCTGTGTTTTCTGTCACATCCAGTGTAAGAGCTGGAAGTAAAGAAGATTAGTGGGGGAAAAATAATTCTTTTGTTCATGGTGTTGCTTATGCATTTTATCTAATAATTGTTTAGGGCACAATGAGCAATTCCTGGTGCAGAAAGCTGGACTAGAATATCTGCATCTCTCTGAGTATTGCCCTAGCCACAGACTTGTTTTTTCTTGCATATTCACTCTTGGAATCTCATTTTCTTTTCTGCCTGGTGGCAGCCTGGTAACAGACAGCTGGAGCACTCCTCTGAGAGGCAAGATATGTTGGTCTCCCTGGCAAAGAGCCTGACCTCTACCATTTTATAAGCAGAGTGTGACAGTGCTATTAATAAATCCCTCTTCTAGCTGCATTTTCAAGGGAGTATATAGCCTGCTTGTTGTGCTGCTGATCTTAGATATCAGCAGCACATGGTTAGGTGTATTATGAATATCAGGAGTGAATTGGGCCCTTGAGGGAGGTTAGGTTCAGAACAGTTTCAGGGAGCTCTGCAGGCTCCTTATGGGAGTAGGCAGGAGTGCCTCCTTCCCAGCTCCATCTGTCAGCTGGGGACACAGCCCTCTCCCACCCAGAAGCTGAGCTGTAGGCATTTAACTCTAGGTTGTTTTGGCAGTAACATCTAGGCTTCTACTGTCATCAAAATATTTGGGGTGCTGGTTTGAACTTAATGTTATAACTAGTCTTTTGGCTCTTTGGTCATCTGGAAGCTCTCCCATTTCCATTCTGTCAAAGGCAGCTGACTGGTAGTTTTGCATTTGACTGCAAACAGGTGGTGGTAGGCAGGGTTTCTTTCTTTCCTAGATACAGCTGGAAGAAAACTAAACACAGCAGTCCATCAGTAATGAAACCTTTTCCATTAGAATGAAATATTATGATTTAGATTAAAATTTCATTTGAAATAAATGAATCTCTGAAAATATGAGCTTCCTTGGAAGAGTAAATTCAAAATGTTTTATTCAGTATTCTTCAGTTATCTGCCCTTTGACTTGTGGACTCAACTCATAACATTTTTTGTGTTGAATGCAAGGGAAGAAAAGTACTTTAAACACTTCACAGTTTTTTAGTAGGAAACTTCACACTCAATCTTTGCTGAGAAACATGCTAACAATTGTGAAGTGAATGAGAATTCAGGTCATATTTGTAAAGCTGAGTGTTCTTGCATATTAATATTCTCATTAATGCTTTGTAAACCAAATGGACTTAATTTCTCATTAAACATTTTTGTGGTAATGCAGGCAAGACTTGCCTGCAGCCAACATCAGCTTAAATATTTTAAAGGGTCTGCATTTGTCAAGGTCTCTAAACATCAGGTTAAGCTGGTGAGGTGAGAGAGACTTACAGAGCTTAAAAAGCTTTGCCAACAGCCAGCAAAATTGTTAGACTGTGAGAAATGGAGTTTCACAGAACAAGGCTCAGTCTCCTAATGGAAACTTTACAAAATGGTATTTCAAATATGTCTGGTTATTTCTTTATTTCAGGTGCAAATATGAGTGGCTTAGACTTCAAAGTCATGTTTATGGGAGATGTTTCTGTGATTTGAAACAGACTTGTTCCTGTAGAGCTCAGTCTTGCAAAGACTTACCAGGTGTGCTTTATTTAGGCACTCGGTGTAGCTCCATTCAAGTCAATGACAGCTTGAAGTGACAAAACAGGAATCATGAGAACTCACCCAGAAGTAAGAATTTGCAGAACGGCACCTGACATCTTTTTATTGTGCAGCAGAAAAAAAGGCAGTGGTTTAAGGCATGAAGAGAGTATTAAAAATAAATGAATTAAGGAAGCCCAGCACCTGCATAATGCTTCCTGGACAAGATTTTTTTTACACATGTCCACAAATGAACACTGTCACTGTACAGAGCCTCAAGCAATTTCTGTTGTCAGGATGCAAGATGGAAGACTGCATTATCTCTTTTAAAACTTTTGCTGTGTCGTCTCTGTAATTGCCCAATTCAAAACAGTATGATAGTCACACAGTTAACCCTTGAATGCTTTGAAACTTAGAGACATTAGAATTTTGAGCGTCAAATGTTCCCTGAAATAAAACACAAAATGCTCATATATTAATTGTATTTACTTTGCCATTACAAGCAAATTAACTTTTCCTTTTTTTTTTTTTTTTTTTTAACATTTCACCTCCTTCTGGATTAGACGTTCCAAGACCAATGCCTAGGAAAGGGGAAAAAATCATGGGTAGCATGCATCTTGTTGTATTACCTTACTTCAGGAAGAAATTCAGACACATGTTGAAGAAAGGTCCTGGACAGAGCAGCAATTAAACAGGTGCTTTACTCGCACTTACTTCAAGATTTAAGTATGTTTAAAATTATATGCATGTGCAAGTAAGAGAGCAGTATGTGGAGGTCTCAAGGAACAATAGCCCTCCTGAATGATTCTTAACTGATTACAAATGCTCCTCTTAGAGGTTTTCTGAAGTTACCAGAATAAAAACTTTGTGATGTAGAGTCATTTAAAAGAAAAGAAACTGTGTGTTTTTCAGGGGAATGGTTGTCAGATCTCTTATGATTGTTCTGGAGATTACTACTTCAAGAAAGCTAACAAAATGGTTATTGGATTTAAAAGGTATTCTCTGTAAGTAAATGCCATTTTTAAATACTCCAGCTATTATGTTTGTGTTTGCATTACTGTAGGGATTTAAATGGTACCATTTGCATATATCATCCTATTCCCTAAGTTCCCTTAGTGAGTTAAAATTAAGATAAGTTGTGTAAATGAAACAGCTTGCTGGCTGTAGATAAGGTCATTTAAACTGCTGTACCTGGGCTAAAAGTAATGCACTTGGGGGAAGACATATATACACTAGGCTTTGTTTGTGAAAATGGCATGTTTAATCGCGTGTAAGGTTTGGTTTGAAATCAAAACAGAAATAGAAAGATAGAAAGCACAGAAATATGTGTAAGATTGACATATTTGCCTTGAGAGGGGAACGCTAGGTATGTATGTTTAGTTATGTCAGGTGTGGGGGTGTGCATGCAAATAATTCACTATATAACATTCTCTCAATATTTGTATTTATGTGCTTCAAACTCATCCCAGATGTTTTGAGATTTTAATGACATGGAGTTCTCTTCCCCCTTCTCTCCATGTTATGTGCATAACATTTTCTTCTGACAGCATGAAATACTTTTCCTTGTTGTCCTTAAGGGAGGTCTAGCCTAAGCCCCAGCCCAGGAATACTTGGCAAAGCCTGACCTGTGGCATTCACATGTTCCTCTCTGATAGTCTGCCTAGAAATCTCTATTCTTTCACCTTCAAATTTCTCCTTTGAAGTTTTGGCAGTGATTGACTTGGCTCCCAAAGTTAGTGTTTTATTTTTAAATACTCACCTAGCCTGCATTTTTTGATACTAAGCATTTTCCGTAGGTCTAACCTTCTTGTCTGTCATTTTCATGGATCTTAAGGGGGACCATTGCTGTCCATCCCTCTAACAGAACCTGGAGGGACATGACCAATTACTACCCTCAAATCTACTTAACTTGACATCCTTTTCTCTTTGCAAAGTACTTTGCTGCTTTCCTTTATTAGTCCACCTTTGGCTCATTGACCACCAAGTACCTGCTGAATTTTCTTTTTCTGTATGTGAGTTAAGATAAATTTGTTATATATTGGTGCCACATTTTTCAGCTTTCTTGCCTTCCTTACACATTTACAATAAATGTGTAATCTGTTTAAGAAACTCTACTACAAGGGTGTTCCTTTGAGTTGTGTTAGGCTGTTGTGAGTACCCGTGGTTACTTAGATGTGCTAATAGTCCCCGAACTGGGGATTTTGAACTGTGTGGATTTTCTGTGATTAGAAATGGGAATCATCTTAAAAGCTGCATGGAAGCTTAAAATGAGATATTTATGTAATGCTGTTCTACTTATGGTGCAGCAGATCAGCATGTTCTGATCAACAACCTCTCCATTTGTGTAAACCCTGAGTACAGTACAGGGTTTACCAACCAAAGGGATTGCAGGGATAGATTGCAGGAAGTATTGGTAAGAAGAAGAAAAGTAAGGAAGCATTCTATATAAAAGACATAAAGATATAAAAGACATCAATTTGTCATAGCCATTACCCCTAAAACTCTTTCCCTGCCTCCTTCCTTCACTCCTTGCGGATTTTCTTAGCAAACTGGAGGGCAGCATAACTTTCTGAATGCACTGTAAGAAGTTCCTTTTCTTTCCCATCTCTTGGGGAAGGGTGAATGAGAGGCTGTGTGGGGTGTAGTTGCTGGACAAGGTTAAACCACAGGAAATTGTTAGTTACAAAGTGTGTGTTGTGTTGTAGATGATAATACAGAACTAATATATTTCTTCTATCCATCTGGGTTTATAATGCTTTTCACTGGGTTACTTTCCCTCACACTTAAGTGTTTGTGTAGCTTTTTGTAATCATGAGAGTACTGTGTAAATACATAGGGGAAGTATAGAGAAATTAGATTCTAAACTACTAGGTTGCTCTAAAATACGTAAAATGCATCTTTGCAGCAATGGGAGTTCTGGCATGGTTCTTTTGCCAGACAGTTTTGGTTATTTTGGTAATCTGAGAGCCCAGAGTACTTGGTTTTGAGTCAGGCTCTGCCTCTGGCTGCACAGAGTTGCCTATTGCTTGTATGCAGGCCTGGTAGTGCAGCAGTATGTATACACATATACATCACATGGATATACTGTGCATGGATGATAAGGTAGCAAATCCTTTCTTCCCTGATGTGTTCTGCAATGTAGTAATGACTTTCTCATGAGACTTTTCTGTGTGAAAAATACAGGAACTTACAGAACTACTCTTCACACTGTTCAAGAGAAATGACCCCCAACATTTATCAGTCCTTTATAATCACTTTAAAACTGCCACTGGGAACGCCCTGACAGAGGAAGGCAAGACCTCATGATCTGAGAGTGGCTACTGCCCTTGTAGCAAAGAATGGCAGCCAGCTGCCTGTCCATTTCCTTATGGCACTAGCAAGGAAGGAGAGAGGCATTGCTTTCTGCTTTCCATTTCTCCTCTGGGCACGAAGTAGACTATCCACAGTACTGGAAGGGAAGGTCAAAGTGAAAATTTTGTTATTCCTTTTGGCTTCTGTCCTTCTTCAAACAGGTTTTCACACAGTGGATTTTCAGTTGCACATTTGCTATCAGCCTCACTAGGAGCTAAAACTTCACTAACCTTAACATTAATCAGAATTATGGGTTGTTGCTGCTCGATTATTTAGCTGCTGTTGTTTAACACTAAAAATCAGAAAATAGTCTGTTTTTCTCTGCATAGTAAGCTGAAAGCCCTTCAGGCCAGCCTAAACTGAGCTACAGTTGGAAACAAATGAGTTGATGCTGCTGAGCTCTTCCTGGCAATGCCATTGCCAGTGGAGGCTGCCTGTGCTGTGCTGGAGCCTACACAGCAGTGTCAGTGCAGGAAAGGGGACTGGACAGAAACCTGAAGTACCTCTGCAGTAAAAGCTACCTTTTGTGCCATGGATTTAACCCAGGGCCCTATGGGGTCAGCAGAAAGGTTTCTTCGGGAATTGAAGTCAGATCTGTGTCACAGAGATGTGTCTTTTTGATAGTGCCTGGGTTACTTCGGAATGCTGCATTTCAGAGATGAGCTCCATTGGTTGGAGCATGGTGCTAACCAGGGCCAAGGTTGTGGATTTGATCCCTTACAGGACATTCACTAAAGAATTGGCGTTGATGGTCGTTGTAGGTCTCAGACGATTCTGTGAATTGACAGACATGAATCAGGTGCAGTTAAATCCCTAAATGTACAACAGAGAGCTTTGCTGAGCACAGCAGGGCTGGCAGCTCTGGGTGCAGCTCTGTGAAACAAGGCACTGCCATTCCTTCGAGGGGAGCTGGTGATGGAATGGGCACTACTTAAAAAAGAAACCAATCAGCCTTTAAAAAGGGAGAGGAAAGGTGTTGGGAAAGTCTGTCCTAGGAGTACTGAGCTGCTTAGCCTCTCATGCCTGTAATCCTTTGTGTGGAAGGAATTTGCTGAAGCAGCAGTCTGTGGCTCTGCTCTCTTTACCCTCTGTGCCACAGCCGTGCAGGAAATCCACTGCCTGCAGACTGCTAAGATAAACCTCTCTGCCATTAGATTAATTGATTGCAATTGCAAGTGTCTGTTACTGCCACACTGTTCAAACATAGGAGAGGGAGAGAGAAGAAAAGCACAACATAAATAGAAACTATTGATCTTAATTTCTATTTATTTTCATATACTTAGTGAAAATGCACACCTATACTGAAAAACATGTAATCAGATGTTCCCTGTAGAAGATTGAAGTAAAAAGGTGTATTGATGTTATGCTAAGAAATAATTTGGAGCATTTGGCACTTGTTTTTTTAATGACTTTTTTATTTACCCTTTAATTATGTTCATCACTGTATTTTACCCCATTATTTATTTTCTTACTTCCTAAGATTAAGAATAAAGTAGTATGTTAATTTCCTGTTTACATTTTTTAAATAATATTTATCTCTGAATATGAAAACTGATAACCAGAGATAAAAATGTCACTGGAAAAAAAAAATCCTTGAATTAACTTAGCAAGTAGGAATAGTCTCAAATATAAGTAGAGTGTCATGCCAAAGGAATGACAGCTGAAGAGAGCTGTCACTGGTGGTTCTCAGATACCAAAACTCCTTCCTGGTACCCATGAGCTGGGTGGTGACTCCCCTGCCTGATGGGCTTCTTCAAAGTGTTAACAGAATTATGCAACTCTTTCAGACAGTGTCTGGCCAGTGGTCATGCCTTAATCAGAAAATTACAGGAGTGGATGTAGCTCTTCAGGCTGGAAGTGAAATGACACACAAATAGTGTCAGCTTTAAGAATCCCATTGCTTCTGGCATTTTTTCCAAAGGAGCACTGCTTTCTGGACACTTCTAAGCATCAGTTAATGACTAAGGTTATGACTCCTCGGTTCAGTTTAAATGCAGAATATAGCTGCATGCAGAGTGCTTCATATGGGCTTCCAGGCTTTTTTTGGTATTAGTGCTCCAAAGATCATCAGACTGACATGATCCTGAGAGTATAATAGAAGAACCAGATAGGAAATACTTACAGTTCACATAATTTTTAATGAAATATTTTAAAAGAAAGAAATTACCTTTTAGCAATAAAGTATGTTTGTATGCATCTACATTTCTGACATAAGGGAAATAGTCTATGGGTTGCGACTGTATATGAGTTTATATAATGTTTTAATTTTTTTGATTAGGAATCTTACAATTTAAATTCACGTAAAGATTACAGGTAATTTCTGTAGTTGACTTAGAACTATTCAAGTTTTAAAAATCTGAATATTTGCTATATGCAGTTTTGAAAATATAGTTTGTGCTATATATTTGCCAAATGAAGAGTTCTCAGGACCACAAAATTGTCCCTTTTCCAAGTGATACATATTTATGTAATATTTCATGAAGTGGTCTATAGCTTTGCAGAAAATAGGACAAGCTCTGTAAATAGATCATGTCAGGTAGTTTTTATGCTACAAATTGACACATTTGTTCTGTGGTGGATGTTTTTCAGAGATTTCTTTGAAGCCTCTAACAATATTGCTTATTTGTCATTTCACCTACAGGTACATTTATGTTCCAATGGGAGGATCTCAGTCCAGTTTGCTTGGAACACTATTATCTACAGCCCTCACTTTTGCCTTTGTAAGCTACTGGCATGGAGGACAGAGTTATTTGTGGTACTGGGGAGCACTTAATTGGCTTGGAGTAATTGTGGAAAATGGCACCAAGAGGATATTTTCAATTTCACTTATTCAAGATTTAATTGTAAGTCGAATCTCTCTCCATTTCATATTCTTGCTTCCTGGCTCCATGCTCATCTGAAGTTTCTGGTTACTAGTTTGGTTTAACCAAGATTAAAAGTAATGGATAACAGATAGGATTAGCATTCCCTTGCTCACCCTCCAGTATCTGAGGTAATAACTAGTTCATATCACCAGAATTTTGCAAAGTAGCAGCAAAGCAGATGGTGAAATATGCATGGTCTTAAAAGCTTCCTCTGCAGTCCTAGAGTAAGCAAATGCTTGTCACGTTGTATATGGATGAACAGAAAGCAGTTTTAACATTTGTATTCTGATTTCACTCAGGATGGCCTTAAAATATTAATCTTCACTAAAATTAGGAGTGTATATTTCTAACCATGTGTTTCCTGGACAAATGTGTGTGTAGCAGCTGCTTGCATCTGGGAACAAGCTTACACTGAGAAAACTTATGCCACTAAAGAGCCAAGTAAAGAAAACATTATTTTGCATTGAAATCCTCTTATATTTTCATTTAACTTATACTTTTGACCTTCATGCTGTAATTTCCAAAAGACAAAATTTACTTTGACGTGCAATTAGATGCAAAAACCACTATTTTAGTTTTGATGGTCATTTTAACCTGCAGGTTTGCTCACTGCTAAATTCCAAATCTTCTAATAACTGTAAGAGTAAATAATTCATATGTCTTGCTTCCTTACTAGTGATAATTGCACAGAATTCATAATCCTATATATTGTTCTTTTTGTTGGAGACTCACTCTGCAGCCTGATGAAGTCCTGATGCTCAAGAAATGGTGCTTGTTATTCATCCTACCCATTTCAGTTTTTACTGTTGTGGCATCCTGTGTGTGGCAGCTGATACAGCTCAGTAATTTAGTATCCAGCGACACCTTATATCACCCAATTGTCCATCACTGCAATTTCAGTGATGGTCTGGAAGCAGATTTTTTACCTTCCTAGAGAAAGAATTTACCAGATCCATTAATCCTCCCTCTAGGGTGAAACTGAGCTTCACCATCTGAACAGCTGCATATGTTTGTCTCTGGACTGGAGGACAACATAGTTTTTTAGGCATCCAGCTATAGGAGGAAGTAAAAGCGTAGGGGCTTGCTTTTTGTATCTGATGTCACTGTATTAGACATTTTAATAAAACTCCTAGGGAATTAAGTTCTTAAATATCATAGAAATTATAATTATGATATTATAAAGGTGGAGTTATATACGTTGGATTAATTTCTAACATGTATTTATAATTATAGTTAACTGATGCCAGCAGTAGGGTTATTTTTTGTATAAATTAAATCCCTAGCCAAGTGCATTTTACCCCTTTCCTCCACCTTGTTTCCATCCAATGTTTTTAAAGGCTTATCCAGTGTCTTCCATGTTTCCTTTGTTTCTCATTTATATTTGGAAATACAGTTGTAGACTTTCTTTAGAAGACCCTTTCATATCTTTTCCTAAAATAATTCTGAAGCCAGAATTTTTAAATGCATAATTTTGGCACCTACATTAGTGCATGAGGCAGATCTCGCTGCAGCTATGGCTGAGTCATGATTTGCCTTGTGCCTTGAAGGTTTCTCTACAAGAACATGAGCTACAAACCACTGGTTATTGCTCTCTCCTCACTCTTCTAACTCCCATTTTCTTCTTGAATGCTGATACTGGGGAGCAGATGAGTAACTGGACTTTGTATTTTCCTTATCAAGGGGTGGAGTGATATGACATTCTCTGAGATGTACACATTTAAAAGAAACTGAAAATTTTCCAGTGCCCTGTATAAATTTCCTCTTCCCCCTTTTAATCTGTTTTTTGGAAACATTCCTATGATCCTGTCTCAGTGACGGGTATGCTGCAAGTCTAATCACTGTGGTGTTGAAGACCCTCTTCTGGGGGATAGGTTTTTCACTTATATTTCATCTGTTGACAAGCTGAAATCCTTTGCATTCTTGTGCTTCACTCAGTTGCTGTGTTGGCTCTTGAGGGCTATTTTTGAAAAGGAAAGTCTATTTTTGTCTTCAGAATAGCAGATGAGTTTTTGAAAAAAAAGCAGAGCACAGGTTTATGCTTTTTTAAACCCATTCTGTTCACCAAAACTTCTCATATATTATTCTTAAAGTTGAGATATATAATTCAGTTGAGCAGGAGGTGTTTAATTGGTAAAAAAAAATCTAGAAGTATAGGTTGAATTTTAATTCTACTCTGTTTCTAAGATTGAGTTGATCACTAAGAGTAACAAGAATGATATCAAAACTGCCTCCTTTTTTTCCCCCCCACGCTGTATTGTCTCAATTCTCTTGTAAAGAGAAGATTAAAAACCAAAATAGAGCATAGTCAGGTCTCATCTTGCCCTGAATCCTTGTGCTGACTAAATATATATGTGTATGTATCGCTTATATTTATGCAGATTTTATGGTAATTTCAGTCCCAATGCTTGAAACCAGCGCAAAATGGGGAAATAACACTTTTGTAGCAGTGTGACAGGTTTTAAATATTATCTCAGGCATATTGAGCTAGAATGAACAAAGCACAGTTGTTATTTGTGAGAAGTAACATCAGCATATAAACAAATATGTACTGAAAACAGTAAATTCCCTAACCCAAAAAATTGGTTCTGGAACTTTTAATTTGGACTGGTTTCAAACCAGTGGCTGGTTTCTTGCATTCAGTTCTTGAAGAGCTGATGCTCTTACATCCTTTTCAGCTTACACTCTTCTGAACTTTACTGTTTCAGTAAAGTTGTGTGGGGAGAAGTTATCTCCTTGTCTTTTTTCCCCCTATTGATTACTTGTTAGTTTTCAGAAGAGTAGAGCTGAATTAATTAATATTGTCTTTTCAGCAAGATGTTATGTATAGGACAACAATAAATGCTAGGCTTCCTAAGATAGGGCAGATCTGGGAACTTTATATTAAGTGGGAGAAGTTTAATTGTGTTTTTGTCAGATCTTTTTTTTCTTATTACTTCAGTTCATATTTAGAGCTGTATGGAGAAAAGTGTGCTTTGTTTCACTGTTTCTATATTAATTTCTTACAGATGAACAGACTCGAGTAGTAACTCATTTGAAATCAATGACAGAATTTGTATTGACTTTTAATAAATAACATGTCTGATTTATGAAAGAAAATGCTAATGGCTAACATTCTCCCAGTGATTTAAAGTTTTTCCTTCTCTTTCCTTAAGGAAAACGATCTTTAGAAAGACAGATCTATAAAAAAATTAGATCTTGGTACAAAAATAGATTTAAAATGAGTTAAACCTTAGAGTAGCTGGCAACACCTTTAAGTTAATGGATTTTTGAAAAAGAAATATTTGGAAATCATCCAAAAGGAAGATGTAGCAAAGGGAGTGAAGCTGGCAGATTGATAAAATTAATGTTTTAATCTGAATTGAAATAGCAACATTTATCTTTTTAGTTCTTTAGTTAAGTGAAAACATGTCATTCAGCCTAGTAAGAATTTTTTTATTCAGACATAAAGGTCTGTCCTCTCAAAAATCATACTATGATGAATTTCTGGTTAAAGATCTTATTTTTAGATTTATTTGGTGAGAAACTAAATGCACCATAAACAATTCATTTTGGGAAACCAACTAATTTTATGTATGGCCTATTTTAAATTTTTACTATCCTTGTAAGTATTTTTTTTTTTTTTAAGTATAGAATACTTGAATTTCTACATTTTCATTTATGGCTGCAATGAAGTGCACTAATTAAGTCAATTTCAATATGCTGTCATTTCCATTTGCTTTGCAAAAGGGGAGGTAATTTATATGATGTCCATGTTTTTCTTAGTGGTTTAGATTAGACTTCATTAGTGTTAGATTATTCTTTTCCCCAGAGGAATGAATGAACTTACATTTGTCTCTGTAGTTAAAAGATCACCATTATTTTGTGCACCAAAGATGGGGTCAATGACAACTGGTATTCTCAGCTTTCCATAGAGCAGAGTTTTAGATTATTTTCATAGTTTGGGTGGGGTGAAGCATTTTTTGTCTGTCGTTTTTTCCTCTGCTTAATTTTGTTTGCCCTAGTTGTTCTGCTAGATGCATTAATATTTTTACAGTTATTCATAATAAGTTATGCATTGTACAGTGATCCTGCAGACAGCTGCTGTGGAGCATGGAAAGGTTCTGAGTGGTTAGCCTGACCTCTGGGCTCTGGTTCCACAGGGAATTAAACTGAGCTAAAAGCTCATTGCAGTTGAAGGGGGAAAGGCTTAATTTCTCTTTCCTCTCTTGAAGTCTCACCACTTCCTCCTCCTCACACCTTCCTGCTGGAATCTTTGCTCAGCTGATCTAGCTCTTTATCCCAGCAGACAGCTCTACTTCCTTGGGTTACTTTATTGCTAGAAGCTTTGATTCACGGAGAGGAATCTGAAAAGCACCCAAAGCAATACAGTGTAAGAGGCAAAAGCCAAGGGAAGAAAATGGAAGAGGAGGAGCTCTACTACTTAGAACCTCCCACTTGTAAATGTGCATAAACAGCGTGGGGTGGGATACTGAACCTCTGTATTTAAGAACAGTGGGACAAAGAATCTAATTGGGTTCTCCTGCATTATTTTCTCAGGCGATGCTAGGGCACACATTCGGCCTAACTAAGATGGAAATGCCTTTATTTTGCAATCGTATGTACATATACAATGTATATTCAATGTATATGTCCTATATACATTGAAAAATGAGTAATTATTTCCTTTAAGTGTCAGAATTTCTTTTTTGTGAGTAGAACTCACTTTAAACTACCATGAGCCAAGTAAAGTTTCCTTCTTCAGTAGAGACAAGATCTGACTAAACATTGTGAAGTCATTCCAGGGACCTATGTCTGTTGACCACCTTGCAAGATTAAATCTTTAGTAAGATCTCTGCAATAAATAAAGACCCTAACAGCTGTTCTTCAGCACTCACTGGGCTTTGATCTTCCTCTTACTTCATTTGGTGGAAAAAGTATTTGTATCACTTATTTACTATTGTCAAGCCAGGCTGGCCTTTTCTTTTCAATAGTTTAGTATATAATTTTTACATATTTTTATTGCAGCATAGTGATTCGGTTGCCAATGGTACTCTCTTCATAACATCTTTATGTACTTGCTGTAGAACTGTGTTTAGTTTGTTGCTTCACTTTCTATGAATGAACAAATTCCCTTAATCAGACTCTTACTCTCTGATGAAGAGTTTGTTTTTGAGGCTAGGTACCAACCATAATGTCAAAACCCAGACTAGGAGAAGGGGTTTTCCACCTGCTTCCTAATCCCCACTCTGACCTTGAGATCAGCTGTATCATTGCTCTAGCCAGAAATCTTTACTATCTAAAGTAGACATACTCTGACTCAAAATTGGTGTTGTTGTATATGTGAACATTAGTTAGGGCAGATTTGTGACTACTGATCTTTGGTACTTAGAAGCAGCAAGCTGAGTCAAGGTGCTGTTTTGTATCGAGATGCTGAATGACCATCAAAGGTAAATATGTGTTGCCTGATGCATGCCAGTCAGTCCAGTGACTTCTAGTTCTAGCTTTGCTGACAGTAGTTTTGAGTCAAGTGATTCTTGCCATGTTTCTGCTTTTGCTTGATTTTATTTTCTTCTCTCTTTTCCACTCTCCTGTGGTAAGGTTTCATTTCTTTTAATGGAAGTAAATCCCTAAACGTTTTGAGTGCCCTGCTGAAAAGTGCTCACATGGTCACACTCTTGCATTGTGGCACTGGTTTTCTTTGCTGGGGGAACTTCTCATCTCAAACTCAGTAACAAAACCTGAAAATGTAGTAGAGAGACAAGCATATGCAATATGAGACTTTTGTGTGGTGAATGACAAAAATGACTGCAAAAGTTTCAGAGATAACATTCTATTGTTTTCTACCTTTTGAAGCTTTTTTTTTTGGTCTAATCTTTGCAAGAAATATTATTTTTGATGCCAGAAGTGGAGAAACTGTTGTGATTTTTCTGATATGATTACTGCTCTGCTCCAGACAGCAGTATCAGCTGGGAAGCCCCTGGCATAGCTGGTGGGGTGTCATTAAAAAACCCATTTCTCCTTCCTACCAGCATTATTTACTTCCTCTTCCATTTTGGAGCCATTGGGCAGTTTTCTGGTGCTCGGTTAGTAGTAATGCTGTTTGAAAAGCAAATAAATCATGCTACAGTGTAAAAACGAGGCAGAATGATGCTGCTTATGTGCTTCTTTGTTACTGTTACATGAATACAGCCTCCCTCTGTGGTTTGCCTCAAAAATTAGTCCAGGCAATAGATGTCAGTGATTACAGAAATATGAGTTAAGTCCTGAGGAGTGGTTGCACTCTGGTCTTCCTGCTCTGCCTTGAGCTACAGAACGTTGCTGCAGGGAAAAAAGCATTGTTTTCATTTGCTGAGAGTGTTTATCAAATGTCTCCATAGGGATTATTGCTGTGTATTATTTATTTGGTAACAGTCATAAGGGCCAAGATCAAAATTCAGCACTAATAATAGGTCAAGTTAGATGCCTTTCCAACTGGATTACAATTTAAAAGGTAAAAATGTTTAAATGTGGATGAGGGAACTGAGAGAATCAGCATGGGCAGAATGAGAACCTAAAGAACAAAATCGGGGATGCCAAGGACCTGGATGCAGAGAAAAATGCACAAATCTCTCAACCAGTGAGAGCTGAGACACATTTAGAGGAAGCATGTACACTGCCATTACTTGGCTAAATTCCCTGCTTTAAACATAAAACAGAAAAGAGGATGGTGCATTTCAGTGCTGTTAATTTTGCACTTAAAGAATAAATGGGGAGGTTCTTTGAGAATGAAGAGTTAAATGTAGAAGTACAGAAATTTACTTTTGTGTATGTCAAACTTTCACACATGCATCTGTAAGTGTAGTGGATACAGAAGAGTTGGTAGGAGGCTTTCTTCAAACAGAAGGGGGAGTTGGCTGTTTGCTGAGAGATGCTATAAATGTAGATCTTTTGGAAAATCTAAAAATGAAATGGTGCTAGTGCAAGACAGCGTTTTGTTGAGTGAATGTTTAGTAAGACATCAATAGAGAAGATGAGTATCTTCTCAAATACTATATATAGCATTTATTCCTAAATTCAGAATCAAGTTCTATTTGTGAAAATAGATCTTAACTGACAGCTGCTTGATTTTAATTGTGTGGTCCTCTTTTTATAGGAGTTATGTAGGGAATTACAGGTTGTTTGCATCATCCTGTCTCTTGGAAAAATGCTGTCAGTTCCTGCTTTCATGTGTGAACCTTCTAGGAGCTAATTTTTAACTTTACTTTGGAAGGAAAGTATATACCTTGAAAAGAAATATGACCTCAAGCCACAGTTCAGGTTGGGTAGAAGGGAGGGAAAAACTGCAAGCAAAATGACATGCCAGAAAAATGAAGCAAACTGAATGAAGGGGATGTTTCTGGGTTAGAGTTAGGTGAAGAATACAACAAACAGGAATGTTTGCCATGATTACTGAAGGGCACAGTGTACATTGATGAGGAAGTAAATTTGTTCTTGTGTTTAGTGTGGAAGTTATTGATGGATAAGATCTGGTAGCACATCTTGTTCACTTTCCTCTTGCAGGCCTGTTCTTATCTTGGTATGTTGCAGCCCTAGGGATTCCATAATTTCCTTTAGATTATTTCATAAATTAATATTTTGTACATGTGTTCAAACATAATTCTTTATTTCTGTTGCTCTTCTGTTTGTGCTACAGTCTCTACTCTTACTCTGTTGAACATCTGTCCCTTAGCTTTGGAGTGCAGGAATGTGTACCATATTGAGATGTCAGCCTCTCATGAGCTGCCTTCCCCTGGCTCCTGTTGATCTTCAAGCATACCTTCTACTATCATTAATGAGCACATGTAGTCCCTCCCTTTGTTTCTGCAGTCTCCCAAACACTCTTTTGTCACTATGACCCATTGCCCACTGACAATGTGTATTACTAAACATAAGATGCTCCATTGCTTGGACCTAACTCATCTTTATTTCTACTGCTCACTTTAAAAATTAAATAAATTGACATTCTGTTTGGCAGAGCTTTGTCACAATTTTCAGCCTTTCCTCCGTCCCATCTGCTCCCCCAGCTGCTCAGTCACACCCTGCCCTCCATTTTCCGTGTGCCAAACTGCAGATAGATAAAATAGCTGGTAACTGTTAGTCAGGATGTGTCGCCTCCCTTCCCACTGTCCCATCTGCTCCTCGCTCTCTTTCAGCTTTTCACCCATGCTCCTGTTTTTTTGCTGTCCCCTTATTTTTGGCAAATGGCTGCATTGCGGATGACCCAGATTTAGGATATGTTATTGGGGTGTTCACTCTTGCGGTGATGTGGTGGTGATTCTTGGGACAATCACCCAGGAGTGGCTTGTCATCACCTGAGCACATTTTCTAAATGAAAGTACTTGAGGAGGGCTGGCACCTTTAAGATTGACTGGGTGGTATCCCTTCTGTAGAAAAGTGTGGAAGTTGTGAGAGGGGCTTATCCTTTAGTTGGGGTACAATGGAGGGTGAAAACTGAAGCTCAGAAAAATGCACTAGTAAAATGAACTTTGAGGCTTTTTCTAAGCTCTTTGCTGATATGCATAAAAATACCACCTGTACCCCTCCTGTACTGGACAGCTTTACTCACAAACATTTTATCATCCATTCCGTCCCCCCAAAAGTCCTTGTAAACTGTAAATAGCAGACTGTTGCAAAGAACGTTTAACTTAGTTTTTGTGACATAAAGATGAGTCAATATTGCATCAGATTTTAAGCATTGTTTGTCTAATAAAAACCTTGAGGAAATTGAAAGGATGGAATTGTAGGAAGCAAACTTAGTCTCCTCTCATAGACTAGGAGAGGCAATGAAAGATAATGCAGGACTGGGGTTTTTTTATGGTAGTTAATTTGCTCTATTTCTTCAACTCAACAAATAGTGGAACTTCTATATCTTATTTGGCTGATAGGTTTGAGTGGGAGGGAATGAAGTCTGTGGCACAGATAGTAATAAAATATTGTGTGCTTTTAAAAAAAGAGTTCTCTTCTAAAAGTTGTTCTAGATTATCTTGATTCTTAAAAAGCAAAGGCAGATGAAAATAGAATAATGTAATCTCTAGTTTTGCAGTTTGTAGTATCAGGTATGTTTCATGTCACTCTGGTCATAGTATCTGACAGTCTTCTTCCACAGTGCATATGTTCACATAAGAAATAATTCAGCTGCTTCTCCAATTTTACCATACGCTCTTGTTTTGCCATGTGCTTGGATCATCAATTCTCTGCATGGGTAGTTCGTAAAGATATAAATGTTGTGAATCTCTGTTTTACTCCACAAAGATTGACTCTTGCTTAAATTGCAGGAAATTTAATTCCTTTACATGGGACTTGTTAAAGTATTTTTAGTAAAAGCAAGCTCAGTAACGTCACTGACTTTATGGAGAAGGTTTTTTTTAATCTGTCCCAGAACAGCTCTATAAATGAGATATTTTGCAAATGCAGCACATGTAGATATTTTCCATCTTTCCAGCTCATGTCTGTCAGGGGAGACTTCCTGCCACTTGTCACTTTGTCATCAAGCTGGGTTTGCAGCATGGTAGAAAACATGTGCCCCTGTTCCTGAGCCCTCCCTAACTTACCATGATGCTTGAGACCTGCTCCCAGAAAAAGCCACTGCAGTTGGATTTGGTGGTCCTCTCAATAACAAGCCTTTGGCATATGCCAAATCATCATGATTGCCACCATTTGTGCTAGAAAAAGTTTAAGAGTGGTTGATGTAGGAAAATGTAGGATTGCTTCCCTGATAAAATACTGAGGGATCTATTTCTGTAAAATACTTCGGTGGGATATTGTGTATAGGACTGCCTACTTTTGACTGCTGTACAGAATTCAGTCTTAGGTGTCTCCTCAACTTCATAGAGTTGTAGAATAGTTTGAGTTGGAAGGGACGTTAAAGATCACCCAGTTCCAACCCCCTGCTATGGGCAGGGACACTTTCTACTAGATCAGGTTGCTCAGAATTCCATCCATCCTTCCTGGCCTTGAATAATTCCAGGGTTAGGGCATTTCACAACTTCTCTGGGCAACCAGTGCCTCATCACTCTTACAGTAAAGAATGTTTTTCTAATACCTAATATAAAGCTACACTCTTTCCGTTTGAAGCTACTCTCTCCTGTCCTGTCACTACATGTGACTTGTCCTGTCATTACCAGCTTCCATCTGGAAGGCTAGATTACTTATTCCGGTCAGTCTTCCCCACAGCATTTTCTCTGTTTTGGCTAGCTCAGATAACTAAATACATTTACCTGGACCTTCAATTTAATCTTTCCATGCCATTCACTGATATCATTGTGAACAATCCTGCAAAAATGCAAATTTACTGTTGGTAGCTCTAACTGACCCTAGAAAGAAGTTCCTTTAAATTCTGCTCTGCTGCCTGGAGCCACTTCTCCTGCCATTAAAATTACACCATGTCCTTTACCTTAACTCTCAGTTCTCACCTAAATGATCTATTCTGGTCTCTGTTGTCCTTCATCAGCTTTCTCAAGAGACAACCATTATACAAGCTTCCCATTTCTGACTTGGTTTCCTCTTAGAGGCTAAATATGACATGCATATGTAAGTGGAAATAGATTTAGGACTGGAAATGTTTGGACCATGCAATTTCTTTTCATGCCAGTTTTCCTCCTCCACTCTCAAACATATAAAATTTGCTTGTCAAGGTGCCCCACTACATGATACCATTTATTTTTGTAAGATGGCTGCAAAGCTGGGAGAGCTCTGATTGCAGCCAATTTTGCTAGACCAAACAATTTGCAGAGGGAAGTTTTTCCCATCTGGCAAAAATGTCTGACACTGATCTTCACGTACAGCAGGAATGGGTTTGGAATATAACCTGAACTCCATTCAGCTCCAGGAATATTTTACAAGTCACCTTCTATGTCATGCTGCATGCATTTGGGCTGAGTGTCATGACAGAATGTCTATTTTTTTGTGTAGGTTAAGTGGTACAGTTAATTTATTTCACCATGTGTGGGGGAGGTGGAGATGTTAAAAGTAAACTATGGTAAAGTATTGATGTGAGATTATAGGATGGAGCATTGAGGAGAGATGCAAATCAGGGTTTCAGCCAGGTAGCCATGGTTTCATTGTCATTTTAACACAAGATTGACACTCTATCTTCTGGCTGTATTTCCAACAAGAAAGAGGAGAGAGAAAGAGACTGCAGTAAAATCCAGAGAAACACCACAAATCCATAGCAGTTGTTTATATTGCTGTAATGGAGCATATTGGTAAAAGCATTAAATGGCATAATGAAGAGTTGTGGGTGTTGAAGGTTTTTTTAAATTTTGCTTTGATGTAAACAACTTGCTGTACATTCACAAAATTTACAAGCTTGTAGGTATTTAAATAAAATTGTTTTTATGGGTTATCTAGACCAACCTCATTTCTTTTTCATTGCTAAATAGTGCTTCCAGTATATTAATTTGAGCACACTACATGCTTGGGTACTTTCCCAGTTAGCTTATTCTAGGTGACTTGAGATGTTTAAAGAAAGTTTTCGTTTTGCTTTCATAGCAGCTGAGTAAAATCTGCATTGATATCAAAGACTGTCAGGAAAATGTGTACTGCTTTTTGGATCAATGCCTAGCAAAGCTAATGGAAATTAGCTACAGCAAAACCCAGTGAAGATTCAGTGATTGTCTAAACTGTGTCTGTCATAAACTGCTGCTTTATACCTTATAAATGGCTATGGGCTTTTATGGTCTATACTACATTTAACTGGCCTTGTTTACTGTGCAGCACTTGTGTAAAAGGTGATATACTATATGTGACAGTTTAATTAATTTTTTTAGTAACTGTATTCATTTTAAAAAAAAAGTAGCAGAGCTTTTTTAGCTATTTATGTTGTTTTAGTTGTACTGTTTTGGGTTGTAAAACAGGCAAACTTTAGAAACTTACCAAACAGCTGGGTTATCCATTTCCAACTCTTTCTACTGCTTTAGCAGAGGATTTTTTTCCCCCTTTCTTAATTAAAACTGTTTTTTCTTTAGAATTGACAAATAAGTTTGATAGACAAAGGGAGAGTGATAGGTAGATCTGATGACAGAAAATGCCCTATTTGAGCTGCAGGTTACTTCAAGCCACCATGATCATAATTTGTCCTTATTTAAACTTTGCTGTTAACGTGGATTTCATAGCAAGATTTCAAATGTTTTCTCTGTGTGCCCACACTTCCACATTCTGAAAAGGCATACATTTTTCATGTATGGGACCATACATTCAAACCATGCCTTTCAGGAAGAGACAAACTTAAGCTGTCTTCTATGTGTGTGTGAGCAGGAGAATGTATGGAAGTCCTTGGATAGCTTTGGAGATGCAAAGTGCTACAAAGGGAAAAAGTTCTTTCACGAACTCAGGTGTCTGTGAATATTTATATAATTGTTATATTCTCTACCTCTCTCCTATCATGCCCTAGTTTTCATCCAGAATTTTCAGAGAAAAATCTCAGTCTCTCTTTTCATACATGACTGTTTTTCATAGCATTGTGTGGAAGACTGGCTATTGCTCTATTGTACATGCTGATTGATGTAGAGCACTTATCCTTAAACCTTATCTGTCCTCATTTTTGTGCTGACTCAGACTGACTCATATACTAGATATAGTTCTGACCAAGGCTGATGTTCAATTTTCCAGAGATTACTTTGCAGTAATAAGTTGAAATTGTGTTTCTATGCCTGTAACTGTCATTTATTTGAAGATTTGTTTTTTTATAATCTAGTAGTTGAAACATTTGTTTTGATGCTTACAGAAGGAGCAATTTAATTGTCTAGAAATTTATTTTTAGGTGTGTTTTGAGCATGTGTTTATGTTGTTTCAGGTATCTGAGCATGAATTCTGGTCTGCCTGTAGCTATTAAAGATTAATTACTGCTTTTTTCTTTTTTTTGGATGCTGAAGTCACAAGACTTTTTTTTTTTGGCAACGTCACCATTTATGACATGAAGGCTGAGCAGCCCCTGATACTTCCCTTATTTTCTACCATGCCCTGGAAAATGCTCATCACTTCACACAAAGCATTCAATCTTTTGTAAATTCAAGCACCATGTACAGAGGCTTTCAGCCTGGGGCCACAATGTACAGGATATTTTTCCTTGTGTAGTAATGAGACAATATTTCTTGGTGAAGTGCTGTAAAGTCCTTTAAATTTTCCTCTAGCAACTGAATAATAGAGGAAGCTGAAATTTCCTCATCCTTCTTTTTCCATCTTCTTGCAGTTTCCATGCTGCACTCACACCTCAGGTGATGATGCAAAATCAGATTCAGAAAAATCTGATTAAACTAGTATGTGGTGAGACCTACTTTATGTGTATCACTAGGACCAGTTATCAACAGTAACAAAATCTGGATAATTACACTTTTTGATCATGAGCAGTAACATTTGCACTGAAAAGAAAATTTGAGATTGCATGTATATGTGAACCTTTTTTTAAGGAGGTATTTATTTGTTAAGAGTCATTGCTATAACCAGATGTAATCTGATTCTAGAATCTTTCAGTGATGTTTTATTAATCAACCAGAGGATTAATGACTTCTGAAGTTGTTTGATGCTCTTTGCTGTGTAATGAAGTGCTTTACTCTCTATTGGATCCTACTGGAAGTATCACCCACCCTAGAAGTACATTACTGCTGTTCCCATCTGTCATCAAAAACTCATCAAGGAGCATATTTTGTAAAATAAGAATGAATCCAGTGAATGTATAGAACTGTGTCCCATTCTGGGCTCCCCACAACAGGAACATGGACATTCTGGAGTGAGCCCAGCTGAGGGACAGATAGTAAAGGGACTGAAACCTCTGCTATAAGAGAAGCTGAGAGAGCTGGGACTGTTCAGCCAGGAGGAAAGAAGGCTCAGGGGAATCTTATCCATGTGTATAAATACCCAACTGA
This sequence comes from Toxostoma redivivum, assembly GCA_013397375.1. Classification (NCBI taxonomy): domain Eukaryota; kingdom Metazoa; phylum Chordata; class Aves; order Passeriformes; family Mimidae; genus Toxostoma; species Toxostoma redivivum. The sequence goes on along the minus strand of VXBI01010446.1, from coordinate 372,991 downwards.
AGGCTTTTCTAAGTGGTATTCAGTGACAGGACAAAAGGCAGGGGGCACAGACTGAAATCCAATTTAAATATAAAAAATATATTTAAGCACAAAAAAAAGTCTCTTTTATTGTAAGGGATTGCCCAGCGAGGTTGGGCAGTCTTCATCACTGGGCATATTCGAAATCCAAACAGATACAGCCCTGAGCAGCCTTCTCTAGCTGACCCTGCTTTGATCTTTCTGAGTAACTCCAGAGGTCACTTCCAGCCATCACTATGACTTGAGACAGCTTTTAATCAGGAAGCCTTACTCCAATTTGAATGGCATTTGGTGGGAGGTTCTGTTAGATATTTTAATATCTTTGGGATCTGTTCTGTAAGGATTTGAACTTCTGTATGAAAGTTGTTTGTTGTAATGGCAATGTCTTTTTCTAATGCTGCTTGAAAATTTGCAGGGATTGTTAACTTCATCTGCACCTTTTGGTTTGCCCCTCAGGAACGTTCCTTCTCGCCAAGATTTCGTCGTCGACTTCATGCTGTCCTAGCATCTGTTAGCACTTCAATGCTGATTTTATCAAATCTAATATTTCTTGGAGGAAATCAAGTTGGAAGAATCTACTGGAACAGGATCTTTATGGAAGGCAAGTTTATTTTTATGTGCTTTCTAGATAACAGAATGTTCCAAATGTTACCTTGGGTGGGCTGAGCCAGGTTTTTCTCTCAGTGCACTAACTGGGAGTTAATTTTTTTCTGGTCAAAACTGTCAAAAATCTGAGAAAATTTAAATAACTCTGCAGGCTGCATGACTACAAAGTTTCCTTTCTCCCATTCAAGTCTAGAAGGAGGGCTGTCAGGCTTCTCTGTCAAGTGAAATCACTGAACATCAAGTAATAAATGTGTGACAAGTTACCAAGTTGAATTTTTCCCCCACTCTGCATTTCATACACATCAGTAAGAATAGTCCTACTAAAGCCAACTCCATAGATTCTGTGGACAGATAGTGGGTAAGATCTGCATAACACAGCATAATTGAGCAATTAATGGCTTTTTTTTTTAAGTGAATGTGATTTCAGGTTGGGGACCAGCTGACTATTGAGGACAAGTGTGGGGACAGAGGAACTTGGGCGACAGTGTCAGCCTGTGATGCTGCTGAATAAGCAGTATGGGATGTTGTGCTCTGAGCTGACTCAGGAGACAAGTCTAGCTTTAATTTTTTTTACCAGAGGTCAGTGTAAGTAGGACCAGTTTTCTTTTTAGGTTCTTACTGCTGCCAGTCAAATGAAAATCTTGTAGGGAATATTCCTTTCTCATTAGGGAAGTACTAATAGGCTTCTGTGCCTAGAAGTGCTCTCTTAAAAAGACCACCGCTGTCTATTGCAGTGTTTTCTCTTCTTGTTCCTTTCAATGGCTTAGAAATCAGCTCTGGAGTTCCAAGATCCTATTTAAGCATCCCAAAATAGTGAAACTCTTAAAGAGTAAGTTATGTACATGAGTGGAACAATTTACCTTCTGAACTAAAGGAAAAAAAACATTCAAAGATCTTGAAGAAGGGAATGTTTTTAGCGTGAAACATAGTGAAGCTTTCTGATAATATGGGCAGGAAAGAGGGAGTACTAGGTTTTGTTCTTTAAAGCATAAAATACTTGTCTTCTGTTTTCTGAAAGGCTTTTTTTTCTCTCGTTTCTTTCAGTTAGTTGGCTAATAGTAGAAAATAAGTGGAGAGAAAAGGTTGAAAGTAAATTTAGGCATCTCTTCTTATTTATTAAAAGAAAAAAAGGACTAGTGAAATTGTCTATCTCAGGCTTATAGCTCCATACAAATGCTTTCCATAATACAATCTGTATATTAAATGAGAATATGTATCAAGAAAGTATTCCTTCCTTGTTAGAAGGGCTACCAGTTGTACTGGGGTTTGCAACTGATGAAGGACAATGTTTTATCAAGTATATCAGTATTTAATTAAACCAGAATAAATTATTGATTGTTTTTCTAGGTTTGTTTTTTTTTATTTGGGGAGGAGTAATTCTTTGATCTGTTCTTCCTGCACTTGAATACATAGTTATGTAAGGATTAGGTACCAGTCATCTAAGACAGGAATAGGAAATTAGTTTAGTCATTTGCATCTTTGTTTCCATGATGTTTTAATTAAATTAACTTTATTTTTAGAACATGAAAGCTTTTGCTTGGTGCAGCTCATACTCCACTAGTAGAAATCTCAGTACTTAGCTTTGTGAGCTTTATATGCCTCTGTTATTTGATCACTGAGATGACTGTGAGGATATTGTTTAACTGCATTGTTGTTCTGACAGCACCTATATACAAACTGAAACGTCCACTACACTTTTCTTGCATCTACACACTTTATCCATGGTGGTTTTCTTACTGTGGAACAGATGGGATGAACTCTGGTATCAGTCCAGGGTAGGGGATGAACAGATCGAAAGCAGCTCAGCAGTGAGAGACTTGGGGGTGCTGGTGGATGAAAAGCTGGACATGACCCAGCCATGTGCACTGGCAGCCCAGAAAGCCAAACGTGTCCTGGGCTGCATCAAAAGGAGCCTGGGCAGTTGGCCAAGGAAAGGGGATTCTGTCTCTGCTCCCCTCTGGTGAGACCCCTCCTGCAGTGCTGCGTCCAGCTCTGGGGTCCTCAGCACAGAAAGGCCATGGACCTGTTGGAGGGAATCCAGAGGAGGCAACCAAGATGCTTAGAGGCATGGAGCACCTGTCCTGTGAGAAACGCTGAGAGAATTTGGATTGTTCAGCCTGGAGGAGAAAAGGCTTTGGGGTGACCTAACTGGCTTTCCAGTACCTAAAGGGAGCCTACAAGAACGATGGAGAGGGACTTTTTAAAAGTCTGTAGTGACAGGACAAGGGGGAATGGCTTCAAACGGAAAGAGTTTAGATTAGATACTAGGAAGAAATTCTTCCCTGTAAGGGTGGGGATGAACTGGAACAGGGTGCCCAGAGAAGCTGTGAATGCCCCATCTCTGGAAGTGTCCAAAGTCAGGCTGGATGGAGCAACCTGGTGTAGCTGGGAGGGACCCCTGCCCATGGCAGAGGGCTGGGACTAGAAGTTCTTTAAGGTCCCTTCCAACCCAAACCATTCAATGATTCTATGAGTGAAGGCCAGTCAAATCTAGAAAGGACTATTCAAAACTTGATCTTCAGTTTCAACTAAATTTAAGTGCTGTTCTGTAAAAGAGACAACAAAAATCTACATTTGGAGTGTGCAATTCTAAAAGGTAAAGTTAAATAAATTTGTTTGTATTCTGTTCTGTTTGTTCTGGTGAATTCAATTCATCACTATTTACAGACCAAACTGAACACTACAAATATATAATCTTTGATGATTCTTTTGTCAGCCCATGAACAGATGAGATTATCTTGATTTTGTCTTCACCTTTATAAAAAATTCAATGGGAATATGCTTGACTCGTTAGAACTAAGGGTGGTGGTGGGTGGGTGTTCTGCAAGGCAGGAGGGCTTTTGTTAGGGTTTTTATCTTTGTACTTCGTTTCTGGTGTGATGCAAGCAATAAAAAGTTCCCAAGAATGAAGATTTTCTTTTATGCATTATGATTCTGGAGAGCTTTGATTAGAAAAGATGTTGACATTCTGTCGTTGTGGAGAATAGTCTAGATATCTGGCAAAGGACCCCCAGAGCTCTTTTGTACATAATACCCAAATCTGTGTCCTTTAACTTGGTAGACAAAGCAATGTTACAATGTCCAGTATGTTACTGAGATCTGCTAAATATGTATCTAGTTAGTTTGAGTCAATAATTCATGGCTTTGGGTCAAGAAGAAAGAAGATACTCTGTGAATTTCAGGTTAAAATATTAGAAATAATATTCTGTATTTAAAAGCTTTTTTATCTCCTTGAAATTTACCTTGGTTTAGGAAACCTAAGCAGGGTTTTTGCACTACTCTAAAACCACAGAGTAGACATTTGCATTTGGGAGGATGTCTCTACAGGCTCATGAACCTGCCAGCAGGATTTGAGATTGGTTGACTGAGGTGGCAGAAGGCTCTGCAGCACTAGTGTGACATAAAATTCCTCTGAGGTCAGGAATAGAGAGATATGGAAACAAAACTGACCACCCCTGCACTATCAGCTGCAGAGAGTAGTTGGTTCCTTTTCTTTGTTCAAATCCCACAGAATTATGTCTACAAAGATCTGTACATGTGTGGGTAGGAAAAAAATAGGAGAATAGATGTAAATGTAATTGGCATTTATAGATCACTAAAAAATTAGTGAAGAACATACATGTTAAACTCCAGCAATAAAATGCATCTCAGTGTAGAAATCAGTTCTGCAGGTTTGGGTGCAGTATAAGGCGTTGTGTGTGGCATTTCCAGGTCTGGCAAGTCAATAAACCTCAGAATATCAGTATTGTAAGGCTCTAAATATCCAGCCTACAGCACTTCATAGTCAGAAATTAGCAGTTCTATTGTATAATACCAAAAAACAGTGTTTGAAGAGCAGCTTCCAGCTAGCATGTGTGTGACAGTGATGCAAATTTAAACTAACAAGCTCTTAAACAAGTTTTACTGAAACTTAAGATGTATCAAATGCACTTCTAGTTTTGCTCTTTGGTTACTGAAGAGGATCTACTCTATTTTTTTGCAAAGACTGAGTATTGTCAAAAATCTCTACAGTTTTTGGAGACCGGAGAAGAAAAGACATGGATATGAAAGCACTTAAACCTCAGGGCCAGCACAGTCAGTTCAAGGAGAACCATGCAAGTGGGATACCTTTGTTATCAAAGCTTTGTGGATTGCATTTTAAGAACAGGATTTAGAAGTTTCCAGGGATCCTTATTTGACTGATACTTGAAATATTTTGAAATGCCTTGGCAGTGCTTTCCACAGTTCCCATACCATAAACAAGGGGAGTTGATATCTAAGCATGTATTTTTTTTAGTGTTTATTTTCTTTCCTCTTGTGAAAAATAGATTCAGTTTATTTGGTTTTAAAAATAATTTTGTTCATAATTAAAATCACTGGTGTCAAAATTATGAGAGCAGACGTCTGTGTATCTTATGTATATGAGTATTTGTTCTTAATTTTGTTCTCAAAATTCTCTCTCTTCAGACCAGCCTTGTTTCTAAATGTTATTTGGCTTGTTGTTTCTAAAATGTTGTTTGCCCCTGTTATTTGCAAAGAAAAAAGTTCCTATAGCAAGAATTTACTCTGATCTTTCTTTAGTAAGAGTTTTCTCATGAGGGACAGTGTCACAAACGTCTAATAGGAAAGTAGGAGAAATATCTTCTATGTAAGAAACCATTTTTAATCCTGTATTCTTTGTAATTAATTAATGCTTCACTTCAAGCTGAGATGCTCCAACAAGAAGGGCTCTCTTTGTCAGAGCTCACTCCTGCAACCAGCACTGTGAAGTGCTTTTGGTTAACAGACTGAAATACTTTATTAAGCATGGATGAAGACATTAGGCTGGGAGGGGACATAAGTGTATCGGGTGATAAAAGTCTAAAATTCTTCCTCATCTTTTTCTGGTTTACAGAGAGCAGAGTCTAGATCAATGAGGAAAGCACATGGTGCATTTCACGTGTATTTTACTTCAAACAGCTGTCTGAAAATTGGACAGTCATTATTTAACTTAACTGTAAACCAGTACTTTAGCTATCCAATTAACCTTGCCAAATTTTGAGGAATGCCTCTCTGGAGGGCAGTTCAGCCCACATACATCTGTCTTAGCATGGGATGAGATGCATTGTCACTCTTCACTGCATTCAGGGGCATTTTGTACAGCCTAGTTTAGATTAGATTTGGACACCCAGCTTTTGAGAAGGTACCTTTAATAGATATCCAGCAAAGACTGAATTTCACCCTCAGTTAGGAATGATTTACTGCAAGGGTACAGAATGGCTGGCTGGGCAGAAGTCCTGCAATGAAGGATGTCTGACTGCTCTACCAGATTGTGAACTTTGTGCATCAACAGTGTCGTGCCACCTGCAGCAAAAATAGACCTTGTGCAAAGATGCATTGACAGCAGTACAAAATGCGTCAGTTAACCTCTTCTCATACATGATGTTCTGAAGGCTAAAGTTAAAATGTGTGCACTTTTGGTTACTGCAGTTTAAAAATGCAGTAAGCTGACAATTAGGGAGAAGGAAATATAACAGCGTAATTTGAAGTCTAGAGCTGTGATTCTGAATAAATTATATTGTTATGTTTTGAGAGAAAAGTATTGAGGGGAGAAATGGATACATAGAAGTTTCTGCAAATTAAATTTTACCAAGATATTCTGATCATCAGTGGGGACAGGAGAAAGGGAAAAAAACTCTGTAAAATGTAGCAAGGGCTTGAACTTGTGGGTCCCTTCCAGTTCCAGCTCTGGATAGTCTATGATTCTATGATACTACCTAGGTAAACTGTTGAATTGCCAACTTCTGAAGATAGTCTCCAGGTAGACAAAAATCTGTCAAGCAATGTAGAAAATACTGTCTTCATCATGATGTAGGAGTAATCTCTAAATGGCATTCAGACCCATTCCAACCCCTCTTTTCATTAGCTAGTTAATCAGCAATTAGAGATGTTTAAAGCAAAACTAAAATTTATTTCTCTATGTCTAATATTGTTCACTAATTAAAGATAGCAATGCCTTTATTTTGCCTCCAGTTTTCCCATTTGGCTTGCTTTGAAGCAAAATCAGGTCCTATGCTAATCAGAATTCAGATAATTGGTTAATTTATAGGAAGAAGAATATATGTTCTCATTAGCACCTTACCTACTTTATAGAGGCAGAAGGCCTTTGGACTTCTTCCCAGCTGTGCAGCACAGCAATCTCAGATTGTGTTTCACAGGGCATCTTAGGCACTGATTTGCAAGTGGGAATTTCCACAGTCATGACATACAAGATTCAGAGGCATGAGCGAAACAAAGAGTTTGGTGTAACACATTTGATGTAACATGCCTAAATGTGGAATTTTTGGCTTACTTTGACAGAAAGATTAGACCATTATCTTATGATATTAAAATAAAATTATGCCAATTGGTAATTACAATGTATCACAGGACTGAAGATAATTCTAACAATCTATATTTGTTTCATTTTATGTAAATCACTTAGTGCATGAGTTGAGAATTGCAGTGGTATCAGCATCTCTCAAGGCATTGTCCTGAAGTGTTGTTGCCTTTAGAAGTTTTGCCCTTGGTTATGAAGAGTGAAATTAGGTTGTTGCTCTACAAAAACTAATTTGTGTCTTAGTAGCAGAGATACCTTTCTAAGTTCAACAACTAAATAATTTAAAGACTTTGAGTTACTTATTGTGCAGCTCCACTGCTGTATGAGATGTCAATAACAAAAACAGATGAGCAATTCCTATACTGGTTGTTGTATGTTCTAGTCTGGCTCATGCAAGATCATATCTTCCCATCAGATAAGCTGTTGACTGTATGCCTCATGTGCTGCAATAAGGAGTGTAGGTAGAAGACCTCAGGATAATCACTTTGTACAACCTCATCCTTCAGAAACTGAGTACTGCTAGTTGGATTAGGTCATAGGTTTAGCAAGGGAAGAGGTGGAGTGTTGGGTTTTTCTGAGATATTTTTTCTCTTGTCATATTTGCATATATGTATGTACACAAACAGCAGGATGAGAAAGCTGAAGCAGCTGTCTCAAAGCTTTATCCCATCACAACCATCACTCTCATTTCACAGAACCAAGCAGGCTTCAGCTGCTAGCACAGCAGAAAAGGTTCTCTTTGTTACAAAGTCTTTTAACAACTTTCTAGCCAATAGCATAATACTAAAAGCTGACAAGCGTTTCCTCAGGCCAGTTAATAAAGCCACATGTATTTCTTGCTTGTGATAGCTTAAAACAATGGTTAAAGCTTCATTATTAAGCTTACATATTTCTACTGTCTTGCTCACCGTATTTTCCTGAGGTCTGTCTCTACACAGCTCACAGCTCTATTGTTTCTTGTCCTTGCATCTTCAGCATTGTTGCATTTCTCCATCCTGAGATTTGCTTTCACACAGCTTTCTAAGAGTTCTATACCTTTTCAATTTCCCACAATAGAGAAAAGTAGTTAGAACTCGTTATTCAGCAGGGGTTAGTTGGAGTTTTTAGCTCTGAGGTCTTGCCAGATAATATACAACGATGTCTTAGGAGCTATATTGCATGTAGCAACTTCTGAAATAGGTTGCAATGATACATGTAATTATCTAGCTATGAAGGAGTTTGAAGGTGCAGGAGGAAAGAAATCATGCAGCAAAGGAACTCAAAGGAATCCACAAAACTTGTCAGCTGGGTCATCCCTCTGAGTGTGTCATACTTCACTGTCTATTCTGTGCATCTCTTGCAAGGTTTTTGCTAAAATTTCTTTGCAGCTGAAAGAAAAAGGAGGGCTGCTTCCATGACTGGCAGTTCAGAGTTTCAGATGGCCCTTGTTTTTGTTTGGAAAATTCTGTTGTAGAGTGGCTACATCAATAGAGTAGCTAGTATGGTCTTCCAGCAGTCTTGTTCCTCTAGATTTTCACTTTCATTGAGAAATACCACTTGCTGCTGTTATGCAGAAACTTACTTAGGGTCATTTTTTCAAAAAATACATTTATGAACATTATATTGATGAATTGCATAATTTAGAGAAATATTACATAGTGGCAAAAGTAGTACTGAAAATGTCACATTTTTTTAAGTGATTCATTCTTCTTCATGCACAAAGGAAACTTGTTTCCACAATCATTTATGTGACCTTGCTTAGTGGCTGCAGTTCATTGGGATGTGAACTGGCAAAATAGCAAGAAAAAATAATTTTGGTCTGCAGCAATAAGGAGGCAGTATTTGGGGTTTTTTTATCCCTGCACCTCACAAAGGATGACAGCTCTAGAAAAGAAAATACTCACATATTTTTGGGGGGCATTTTCTTCAGAGTTGAAACAGTAAAGTGTGTTCTGTTGTTTTCTGTTCAATCATGTTGGTTTGAGCCTCCGTTCTATGTGAAAATTGTTGAAACATTGCTATGTTTAAATTCAACTCTTGCTGCTTAATCTTAATAGTTTGCCATTTGTCTTTAATTACTTGTCTTTAGATTCTTAGGACCTGATCCTGCAACCAAATCAATGCAGAAAGATCTTTCAATCTAGAAAGTTAGAGAACATGTGCAGACATATCTGCTGGGATCTGTATGATTACAAGGTCAAAATCAGTCACAAAGAACCTATATTTCATATATCTCATTAAAGCCTTTATTTTACATAGTGCATGTACAAGTGAAAAAAAATGCAGAGCAGTCCACACACTGTGACACACAGAGTTCACTGTTGTCCATTGTGCTGCATCTGTCTTACAGAACTAACTAAATTACTCTGCACACCGAAAATGGGGAGCTGTTCCTACATTGTGCTGCCTTCTTGTCAATTTGCAGCTCTTTCATAAAAATACAAGTTTGCTACTTTGTGAGATTTGCTGATCACAGTCAAAATGCCTCCAGATTTTCAATGACTTTGGCAAGGTTCACACAACCTTTCTTAAATTGTTGCAATGTTGCTAGTGAAGTACAGTATGGAATGATGAGCAATTGTAATAGGTTGGCCAAGTCGATCTTACAGATGTAACCTTGATGGTAGCAACATGCTTAATGTGGAAGCTGGAATGAAGGATGCCGCCAAACACACTTGTTCTGCTGGTGTGGCAGGTCAGCATGTGCTGTTTTAGCATAGTCTTTCAGAAGCTGAAGCAGTTGGAATGTGTGAGCTCTTTATGCCTTAAACATAGCATGGACATAAAAAGAGCAACATTTTTGTGTCAAAAAGCTTGAAATTGCCATGATCTCATGGCTGCTCATCAGTGGGTAATTCAGCTTTGCCTTCTTGTTCCCCTGTATTTTTGCCATACATGGCAAAAGCCTCACAGTGGCCCAAAGTATCATAGCTGGGTATAGAATATTTGAAGTGCTGTTTTATTGGTCACTACTTATTGGGAAATATATGGATAAATGAACTCATGGTTGTGGTGGCAGGTACGTATCTGATTAGTAAGAGACATTATTTTGGCTAACATGTGCAACAATCAAGAATAGGTTTTTGAGGAATGATGTAATCTCTTTCTTTTCCTGTATTCAGAAATTTCCAGGAGTCTTGTAGATGCTACTTCTTTCTTGTCATTGAATCCTGTTTCTTTTGTCTGTCAGCCCCTTTCATTTGTCTTCAGATTTGAACTAGTCCTGACTGGCACTTTTTTTTTTTCAAATGCTTTTTGAGAGAACAGTTCCTGTGCACAGAAAGTAACCTTTTCACAGCAGGAACTGGAACACCAGCTGTATTTAGCTTTGCAACCATTGAGACTTTCATGACAACTTTCTAAGCTGTTTATTTCCTGAAAAGTAATGTTAAAACAACATTGTGGTATTCCACAATTATTGCCTCTTGGAGCCTGCTGGATCAAAATTTCTCAACTTAGAGCAAAAAAAGACACTTTTTTTTTGCCCAAATGCCAGCCCTGCATATCAACTTGAGATTGAGAATTCTAGCAGAGTTCATTCTGGTTCTTGCACCTCTACCAGTAAAGTCAGAGGTGATAACAATTTTCTTGTAAAGATGCATGGGTCACAGAGGAGGCTGAGCTTTTTCTAAAACTAGTGTTCCCTGTGCACACGCATGAAAAGCAGTTAAGAGCTTATTTTTCTCACTGAGGAAACCTTGAGAGGATTTTTATGCTATAGCACAGCTCTGCTGCTTTTTTACACTAATGATGCTTTGCCTATAATTTCATTCTGGGGTCACAAGCAAAAATTGTTGTCTTAGACTACTTTAGCACCTTCTCTTTTGAATCTCTGAATTTATTTCAACCATCTTTAAATAGCTGCTGCTTTAAAGAAAGGAGAAGCTAAAAGTACAAGAACCCAGAAAAAATGAGTTGCTTTGGCCTTGTCTTGACTGTTGGGTTTTGGGAGAGGATTTGTTTAGTGTTTAAGAGGTAGAGAGCAAAGCCTTGTATACATATACATTTGTATAGATTTGTAGACTTACACCCTTGTAAGTGCTGACAGTTCTGTAAAATTACTTTTACCTCATGTCATTCCATTTACTACTAAATTGCACGCTGGGACATGTTTTCTTAAGGCACTTTGCACCAGCCAATGAAGACCTGAAACTCTGCAGAGCTGGGATTTAAGTTCATGCTGAACTTGGAATGTAGCAAACTTTATGTGAACATTATCAAACCCTATGAGAAACAGCACCATATGCTGGAACAAGCAGCTCTGCTGTCCCTAAGGAAGCACTATGGGGCAGAAGTGTGTCTCCTCCCTAAACAGCTGCATTTTTTTCCTCAGTGCTACATCAGTCACTGATAATCTTGCTGTTTAGTGTGGTATCTGTAAAGGATGGATAGGCAGGGAAGCATGTGGCTCTACAACGTTTTTAGTCTCTTTGGACACTGTCTTCCCCTGAGAAAATAGAGAAATAATCTGTTGTCTCCTGAAACCTTGGTTCAGTCTCCTGCAGAGGCTGCACCCCTGGCACACCATGCTCTCCAGTGCTGTTGTGGGGGTGATTTGTGATGACCATTTGAATACATGAAGTGCATGGCTTGAGTCTACCTAAGCTCTGTGAGATCAGATAGAATTACAGTACTAAATGGGACAGTGCTCAGAATTTACTTAATCCTAGAAATATTACAATTTACTGTTAGTGCATGTATACCCATCTTTGAGTAACAGAATCTACCGGAGATATTAGGCTAAATTAATGCAAGAAATATTAATGCCTTAAAGCCAGTTGTAAGTCAGAGATTATCACGAGCATTCCCAGTTACTGTTACAAATTACATCTGATGCTTGCAGTTCATTCTGTAGTGAAATAATTGCAGTTTTCAGAGCAGAGAAATTCCTCAAGAATGTTTCTTCCAAGAAAGTAATGGATTTCAAATACTCGGGTAGTTTTTTATTTAATACACTGTCTTCCGTTTTATCTTTCTCATTTCTCACTTATTAGTTCTAAATGTCCTGATCTAAGGTGAGCGTGTACTGAAGCCCAGTATTGACCTGTTGGCTTGTGGCTGTCTTCGTAGGTGTTGAGTTTCCACTGTAGGTTAGCCTGTTACAAATGTCTTGGCTGTCCATGTTTTAACAAGATCCATTCTATTTCTGACAGTTGTTGAGATACCCGACAGAGCTTTTCCACAAATCTCTGTCAAGCTGCCAGACCTGTGCATTCCTGTCCATTCTGCGGGTGAGCAATAAATGATGTGAGTCACTTGAAGCTGCAGAGCAGCACGCCTGTGTTTAGGCATCTTAAGCTGAAAATACACTCTGTTGTTAATAACTGATTCATAATTGATTTTTCTTTTAAAGCGACTTCCTTAGTTTTTCAGCTTGCATCAAAAACTGGTAAATAATATGACAAGTTTTTTGTGTTGTTAGAATCCATCCTCCTACCAGTGTAAGAACATTAGACTATTGATTTTTATCCTTTTGGCCCTCTTTTATGTGGTTTTTATTAGACCCACAGCTAAGCCTTCTATCAAATATAATAATCCATCTGCAAATTCTAACTTAGGCTTTAAAACAATCCTTGGAGAAGAATGACTTCTGTATTATACTCAAGTATCCATAAAAATTCTCCCAGTGGTGGGACTTTTATGTCTGAATAAAGATTTATCTTGCATCTAGATTGAACAAAATCTCAAATCCTTGTACTTGTGTGGAGTGTTGTTGTTGAAGAGGGTTCTTTTGCTCTTCAAAATAGTAGTAAAGTGTTACTGAAGTAGTTGCATTGTTCAGAAGGAAAAACATCTTGTTTGGTAGTCCTTAACACTGAAAGAAAACTGTAGGTACACTGTTCATTACCTGCAGGTTAATATGTACCCTGCAGTGAGGAATAGTTTGCAAATAATTTGAAAATGTTTTTAACTTGAATCTTCTGACTACAATGCTCTGCCAGTCCCTATGTCTATTATTTATAGTGAAGGTATCTTCTATTTACCAAGTAGTTTGCATGTAAATAGTTGAAAACCAGCTTATCAGATAATCCTAATATTGCCCCAGTTGCTATTACCTTTGTTTTAAAATGGGTAAAACAGTGATCCATTTTCTAGCGTGTCTGTTGCACACAGCTTAGAATGTTAAATATATATATGATATATATTGATATATCCCTTCACTGCTGTGTATAAAAACTGCTTGAGTTACATTTTTACTGCAGCAAAAAGGAAATTAAATCTGCAACAATGTAACCTGTACAACAGGGGCACTATTCATCACAGCTGAAGTCCAACTTGTGGATATCTTATTTTTCACCAGCATTGAGACAGGTGACAATTTGCACATTTCTGGCCAAATGGCATGTTTAAATGTTTTAAGAACTGTCAAGCTGTACCAATGTGGAAAATGAAATGCTGAAAGACTGTAGAGATTTGCTAATAGTATGTACAGACTTTCACCTTAGCTTCAGTTCATATTTTTCCAGGTCAGGAGCACCTGACAGTTTTTGGTGGTAGTTTTTTCTGTGCCTCTGATATACAGCTGGGAAGAAGAGATTGGAGAAAGCTGCTGTTTTTAACACGAACTCAACAATATTATGGTGGGTCTGCCGACTTCTCTAGGAGTCGAGTAAGCTTGGAGATTGGATTCCTGCTCTTACAATAGTTTGACCACTTGAGACCACAGCAGCTTTCATAAAAGCTATGAAAAATGTCCATCACACCCATCTGGATGTGTCAGGAGGAGAATTTGCATGGGGATTTCTATATTAGTTAGAGTAGCAAAAGCAGTGTCACTCTAGCTTATTGTATTCCAGTCCTTAATAAATATATCCAAGCAGAATGAGATTCCATTTTCCATCATTTTCTTACCCAGAGTGTTACTATTTCATCAGAAGTAACAGGGGATCTGCTGCCTAATACAGGAAGTGCCCTGTAAGTCAGCACATGGAGCCAAAACAAGGATCACCAAGACCCTCAGGGTGAAACTAGAGCCCTGATGGAAAACCATCAGTATCTTCCCAGAAAGTCTCTGAACATTATTTTACTCAAAATTCTATGAGAGAAGACTGCTGTATTTAGTATCTTTTTGGTGTCCACATACCTAAAGCCCTCACAGTGTTCACTGAGGTGTGTAAACACTATTGTGACCAGTTTAATACAATCTTCACAATGTGATTTGGCCAGTGTTGCATATTAAATTAGCGACACAAGTAGATGGAGAAATCAGGAGTCCTGGTTCCTATTTATTAAATTCTCCTTCTGTGAAGACTTAATGAGTATAATTTGAAGTGCGTAATTAATATTTTGCAGCAGACCAGCCTTGTGATACTGATAGTGGCTAACCTTTCCAGTCAAGAGGAGGAGTTTCATGCCAAACATGGAGGGTCTTTGCTCATTTTCCTTGGATGAGCATTCAGAAAAACAGAGAAAGCAATATTTGTTAGATGGGACTCATTCAAGTTTTATAAGCAAGCTGTTGCTGAAGACAATAGTCTTTTTAAAAGTGCACATTCTTTCACAAATGTGTCAGACCATGTTTTAGTACACTGTCACACTTGAAGGTCAATATTCTTGTGGTGCCAGGTATCATGGTAGCTTCCAGAACCAGATGCTCAAGGCAGAAATGTGTAGGGAGCGGTCCAGGTCTGGAGAGTTCAGGACAGCAAAAGCTTTCATTACAGTGAGAGCCATTGCAAATGGGAATGTGTTGCTGACAGTGACTTCAGTGAGTGCCCTCATGCATAGGGCAGGACATAAATGCTGGGCAGTACTTGGTGGTGCATAATGTTCCACCTCCCTGAAACAGCAAGATTTAATTTCCCTTGTGGAACTGAGAAAGAAGTCATTGTTTCTTTATCTTACTAATATGTGTTAGGTCTCTGCACTCTTCTGCTGTTGACAAACGTCGCAAATATTTTGGCTTAACTACAACTAAAGTGTGAGAACAACAAAAGACAAACACTAATTAGTATTCTTTTGAGTACTGTTCTGAAGGAATGGAGCTGTATTCTCAGCTCCCTCTTAAGCTCCAAGGGAGATTAAAAGAAGGCAATGACTATGATGGAGGACCGAAAAAAGAGAAATGGAAACAAGGCAGATCCACCCAATTTCTCCACAATGCAAATTTATGCAAAATAAACCTTGAAGAGAGACTGCATTGAACCTACTCCGTCTTTGCAGATTTCCTCCATTGTTTTTGCATAGGCTCTCATTCTTTTCTTGGAGAAAAGCTGTTGTCCAGTTCCTCTTGCTGGGCTGGTTTGTGGAGCAGAAAATCCCATTGCAAAGTAGCACAAGGAACATGGATGGCATATTGTGCAGTGCAGGATACCAGTGGGATTAGCAACTGGCTGCAAGAGCACATTGTGTTGAATGAATAAGTTATATCTACTTAAAAATGTAATGCAGACCAACATTTTTAATTTGTAAAAGCAGAGTTCATATTCACATCTGCCTGTGGCTGCATTAGCTTGTGTGACTGGCACTGACACAACTGCTGAGGATTACCCCAGCAAGGTGCCTGATCTTGGCACTGGAGGGCAGCTCACACAATCTGTGGAAGTACTGGGCTTTTTTCTTGGGGTTTTTTGTTAATGGGACTTAGCAATCAAAGCTCACGTGCCCATTACAGCTGGAAACAGAGTTTTTCTTGTCCAGGTTGTTTCTCTTAAAAGAAGTTGGATGGACAGGAGAGAAACAGCTTTTTGGACTCTCCAGTAATGAAGAGAACTTTTTCCTTGGTGATAGAAGTTAGAACAGCTGTAAAGCTTTTTCAGTTTCTGCTGGAATTTGGAACAAATTACAACAGCTGTCAACATGCTGAAGACTGCAGAATGCAATAGATTCTACCCTAATTTAATGAATTCCAGCTAAGGCCTAGGAAAGATGTAAAGTCCATTTACTCTGGCTGTGCTACCTCTGACCATTTGTTCTTTTATTTTATTTCTAAAGCAAAAAACAGTCATTTATCATGTGCAGGATGATTTTTTTCTGCCAGTCTGGTATTTTGAAGAGAAACATCAGAAAGTATAACACCTTTTAGAATAATTTCTCTTTCATTTACCTTAAAAAAAGGTAAAAAACCCTTAGAAGAAATCAAAGTCCTTACCTACAAACAGTATCATCTGGAATAAAATCTAAACCATATTCAGTCATCTCAAATTTTTACAGACATATACTGTCCTTGACAATGTTCCTTCCTGTATGTTCTTTCCCTAATTCCCTGAACAAATAAACCAACCAACCAACTAGTGGGTTGAGATTTTATTATCATTATTAGTAGCAGAGCTGACACAAGAATAACATAAACATGAATTTAACTTGATCAACACCAACATTTTACTGAAATATCACAAGACGTTAGTGAAGCTTTGTGTATAGCAGGCACTCTACTTGCAAGGCATGGAAGAGACACATTGCCCTTATTTGGTTCTTTTGGTCATATTTTAATCCTTTGAAATCCTTTTTCTAAGTCGTTCCCAGGGAGAATTAAAGGCTTGACTACTTTGTGACTACTTTTGTTTTTGTAAATTCTTTGGTGGATCACCCCTTTTGATGGTTTTGGATTTTACTTGTGGTTGTTGAAAGACATCAGGGTTCACTCTGGGCTTGAGGATGTGTGATGGGTGGTCCATCACTCTTGGCTGTCTGGCAGACTGACAGTAATATTGATCTGCAGTAGCTGTCACAGATCTGTTAAGGATATCATGGCTTTTGTGTGTCAGCCCCTCCCAGTCCCAATATCACCCTAAATATCTCCTTGATACAGAAGAATCAGAATAGTTTGAGGACATTAAAGAGCAAACTGCCTGAAGAGGCTGAGTAGCATACAAATGATTAATGAAATTACTTATTTGGCACTACTGGCATTATTTTTTAGATAATGTATTCAGGAGGAAGTAAATCAGTAATGGGGTTTAAGAAGCACAAAAGGAGATTTCAGTATAATGAATTACATTCACAGAGGTGGTACCAAATATCTACAGATACTACAGGGAGGATTTTTGTGTGAAGCACAAATAGCATACTCAGATTTTTAACTCTGTTGAGCACTGTATTGGTGCAGTATCTGTTGAAGAGGGCATTAGTGCTTTGCATTACTTTCATCATTCACCCTGTTTCTGTTGGGAAGTAAGTTTTCCTCACTGTGTAAAAATAAGAGAGCTTCATTAGTCCTTTGATGGCTGCTTGCAAAAGCTGATAATGTTATAGCACCTGAAATTATAAATCTCATTCCTCACTGAACATCCAGATTCTTTTATTGAAGCAAACAGCACCAATGTGAAATCTTCAAACTAGTATGCCCACATGTTCAGTGGTGCTGCAGAATGTACTATTTATATTTCATTAAAAACCCTGTGATGTGATGCAGCCGCAGTTGCAATGGGGTGATTTCAAAGTTTCCATTTTTTAAATTGAAATATCTACCCATGCAGAATTGGTTTGAATACAACTGTCATCCCATTGACTAATGGAGGAGGGAGAAATGCTTGTCTGATACTATTTTACCATAGGCTAATTTCAGGTGAAGACGATAAAGCAGATTTACTTAATTAAAGTAGTCCAGTGCTTGGTTTTGAAGAAGCTCTTGTGACAGTCCCAGAGCTTTTGTAAAGAGAGGCTGATTGAACATTTTGGTTTATGCTGAGCAGTTTAGGAACAGGTTTGGTTATGCCATTGTTGGCATCAGTTTTAGTGAGCTAGAGTAGGAGTACTCACATGGTCACTACTGTTCTGCTTAATTGAAAGGAACTGAAAACATAACTTTTCATTAGACCAATATTAATCTACAGTTTTGTTTAGGAAAAGGAACATTAATAGGCATTGAATAGTAGCACTGATGTAAACATGATCCCAATAGAAGCATATGTTTATAAACACACAAAACCTTAAACTGAAACGGCTCTGCCATTTTTCCTTTTACTTACCACAAAATGAGGGAAAACTCATGAGGTAGCTACTACACACTAATTTATACACAGGAGCTTTTCAGGATTGATCAAGTATCAGAAATTACCTGTGTGTTTGAGTCAGGTAGAAGTTTGCCTTGAATATTGTCTGACAAATTTCTTAATGCTCAAGTTTTCAAACAGAGGAAAGGAGTGTTAAAAAGCTAAAAGTGTTTTATGAGGTGCCCTTGGGAAACCTTCTTACACATAACTTTGCTTGAATTTGATATGCTGGCGTTGCTTTTTAAATTTTGTTGGTTTTGTGTTTGGTTCAGTTCTGGTGGCTGTAACCTCCTGCCTTAGCGGTGCCCTCTGTGTCTCATGGGGAGTAGTGGCCAAAGGTGAGCTCACTGAGCATCTTGCTGTTTCCTGGTAACTTATCTGAAATGTTATGGAAATATTCCAGGATTTCATCTTTTTTCCTTTATGACAGTGATTAGTTTTCTGGATTTATCTCTTAATTTGTCATGCTACCAATTTCTGTTTCTTAAAATAATCATTCTGTTGCAATGCTTCTAATTTCAGTGGTTATTACAGCTCATCTGTGTAGAAAAGTAGTGGCAAAATTCCAAACTAAGGAGTCTTCAATTTAAAGTGCCAGAGTTAGTACAGAATAGCATATTCAGTGTTACTGAGCAGAAAGCCTCTCCATTTTGGCCTCCAGATCATAAATGTGCACTGCTTGTCTGGCAGCTGAGCTGTGATTTCTTTTAATCTAGTTCTCATAACATGGCATTTTTCCCTTGAAAAGGGAGGAGAAAGCAGCTTGCTGGAGACATGGCATAGAGCTTTTTATCCCAACAGAGAGTTTTTACCCTGTAACAGCAAAGGAGACACAGAACTGTTATGTCATAGATAGCCTGGATGCTTCAGCAAGCGAAACAATAGCTTGATAATGTTAAATGTGAGTGAGGGGTGGGTGAGTTATGATTTCTGGGGGCTCTTGAGCAAGTTCTACTAAAACACATGCATTTAAAAATATATTTCATTAGAAATAATTGTCTTTGTCACTTAGAGGGCAAGTACATTTTCTTGAGAAACAACATTCTGACTTTTGGTGAAATATTAAAGAAGCCCTGTAGCTTCACAAATCAGTGCCCACGGTAATACAGTTGGTTGGTTTGGACTTTTGGTTTTTTTTTCCCCCCCTAGATTTAACAGTGTTAAAAACCTGTAAAAATCTTTTTTGTTTTTTTTTTCCCTGGCAACTCAAATTAAAATGCACAGATGAAACTGAATCGAAGCTGAAGTAGAACATGCATTGGAGGGCAAGATTTGATTCTGCATCTTAAAAGAAGCAGCACAGGAGAATCAGCTGAACAGTTTTGCGTAACAATGTGATTGTTACCACATTAGATTGCTCCAGAACACTGTATTAGCATCTGAATTTTGGAGTGCCTGTCATTTATTTCCTTCAGTTAATGGCAAAGTTTAAGAGGTAAAATTTGCTTTCCTGTTGCTCTTCCCACCATCCTGCTATTTGGTATAGTTTTGACCTGCAACAACTAATTATAGTTCTTTAAGGACATTTAAGAATTCTTCTTCCAAGTTTTGTTGTTTGCATTTCCCGCAGAATGTCAAGTATAACCTTGTGAGGATAGTTTGACATTTCTGCAGCTGCACTCCATCCCAGTATGTTTTGTTCATGACCAGATTTAGTAAATTTCCTATGTTCTTTATCCAGAAAGAGAATAGATTTATTTGACATAATTAGTTTGTTTTAAGTCATGGCTGCTTATCACTCTTACCTTTGTCATCACAGAGGTTGTTTGTAGTTTTTGTTATCTAAATATTTGTGGCATTCCTTTAGTAATTATACATGCCAGCATTTACAGCTGCTCTCCATTAAAATGAGCCTAACTGCTCTGCAGCTACTTTTTCATCATTTAAGAAAAATTAGCTTGTGATTTGGAAGGGGGCTCAACTCATTTGGCATCCTAACAAGTGTGTTATATAGCTCTTTGGATACTCTGGAGTGTCAATGGAGAAGCATTTGGTGTGTCAGCAAGGATATGCCTGTTGGATGACAGGCTGGATCAAGCAGACAAAGGAGGGCTGCATTTCTACTGCTCCCTGTCCTGCTAATCAAAAGTGCACCTAAGAAATGTGAGATCTCATGGATGGTGAGTTGTACGTTGTCTGCATAACTAAAACAGAATGTTGAGCTGATTGATACTTTCTGACTTACAGGGATTTTCTGCCCTATATAGCTGTCTGCTAATTATCAGTATGGAGTAAAGAATGCCCAGCAAATGCAGCCAATTCTGTGAATCTCACCTTTATTGCAAAGGTAAATAAATCTGGGAGAGCTATAGTAAAGGATTAGCAGTGGAGTGTATTGCAGTTATAAATAGTCACCAGGGTTCATGATTGTGAGCTGCATTTACACACTTTTCCTGCCAGTGATGGAAAGAAATTGAAAGGTGACAGGAGGGTGATGGATGAAGAATTGATGGATACAACTGTCCTCTCTTGGCTTCTTCAAAAAAAGGGAAAGCACTGTTTTGTATTACTGTCATGCACAAAGCCAGTACCTTTCCTGAGGACCATGGAAAAGGTAGCACAGAATTCAGCTTTGTATTTGCAGTTCTGGAGCTTGAGAGTCAGTCACTGCTTCATTAGTTCATGTGTAGGAGTGATAATTCAGGGCAGAAAGAAGATTAGCTTCTATTAATTACTGTAAATCCCTTACAGCATCTTCTGTGGTGGAATTAATAAGCAATTAGTTGCTGCTGGAAGCTACTGAAATTTCAAATATATAAAAAAGTAATGATGAGTCAGAACTGTATCACATTAGCTTTGTATGGAGGTTGAGGATGACCACGAAATTGTGACAGTGACAAAATCCTACTAGCCATCTAGACCACTGCCATTTCAGACTAGTGTTTGTAAGATCCTGAAGTATTTTTAATTCTCCTTAATTCCTATTCAGGACTAGTACTGCAGGGATGAGTTTGTATTCAAGGGCGTGTTTCTTGGCTGTCTGCTGGAACGGTTTTGCTGAATGACTTATTCAGGCTAATGTAATTAAGCTTCTATCCGAGCCAAGCCCATACCTGTGTAAGTGTGCTGCAGTGCTGCTGGGCACGCTGTCCTTGCTCTCTGTGCACACAGATGGCAGGGCAGGACTGGGGCTGCATCCCCAAGCAGCTTTGTGCAGCACAAGTGGGGCTCTAGAAGCAGCAGTTGACACCAAGGGTCTGCTGGTTACAAAATGCTGTTGACAAGAAAATTGAAAATGTTAATGTGGTGTAACACTCTGAAAGCAGATACTCAATCCTAGGTGCACATTCAAAATTTCAGGCTTGAGGAGGGAAGGCTGAAGGGGATCTTTCTGCTCTCTCAGATATTTAAGAGGACGGTATGGATAAGACAGGAACAGAGTATTCTTATGGTTGCATAATAACAGGACAAAAGTTGCAAAAAGGGAATATGCAATTAAATTTCATGGAAAAAGTTTCAGAACAGATTGGACAGAGAGGTTGTGGAGCTCTGCTGACAAAACTCTGAGCAACCCAAACTGGTGGTGATGGCACTGGGAGAAGATGAGACACCCTTCTGACCTGAATTGTAGTTTATAGTCCTAGACTACCTTCACAAGTCCTTGCATAGTGTGCTTCATTAAGAGGTTACTTCAGATTGGATTTGTTGGTGTAGCATTTTAAGATTTTCATTTCAGCAGAGAGAAATCCACTGCAGGCAGATTGTGTTGCTCTGTAATGCTGTAAGCAGATGCAGGCAGAGGATTCACTTCCAAAGCATATATTTTCATTTTTAAAGGGACTTTTTTTTTAAAAGTCTCCCTTATGCATTTTGTCAGGTACATCCAGCATAAACTAGATAAGTAACTCTTACACAGGCTCAGATCTATTGTTTAAAATGAATCACAGGTGAAAAACTGTTGTTGCAGAACCACTCTGTGTAATAGTCTGGAGCAGATTGGAAAAGCTCCAACTTGCTTCTCATACTCCTATATTTTCATGGTCTCTGGTCCTGTGATAGATTTTTGGTTTCTGAGATTTGAGTTCAGCTTTTAGATTTACTTGAACGGCTGGAACAATGAAATGTGGTTGTGTGGTGAGGCTTGCAGCTGAGTATGGCAGATAAAAGGCTTATCTCTCTTCTAGTGCATTGTTCAACATTTTTAAGAGTTGCATCTAATTTAAAATGGAAACAATACAGAGAGGATTAGCTTTGTCTTAACAAATGCAACAAAACCATGCAAACTGTATGCAAAGGCACCTTGGCTGAAACTCTTACTTGTACCTCTAAGGTGTGTCCAGTGTGTGGATGTTGACACACAGTTCAATTTTCTTCTTTATTCTGCCCCAAATATCTGCTTTAATTTAATGTATCTTTTATTTTAATTTTTAATTTTATTTAAGAAATTAATTAAGAAAAAGTCTTAAGAACTAAGACTTTTAATTTAATTTTTGTCTCCTTTTCTGTTTTCATTCTCATTTTCCTTTTTCCTTTGCACATACCATTTTCTTATACCCTGTCCTCAACTATGTCCTTACCTGCCTATCCTGCAGGTCTTTTCTCCCTTCCCTTCCTTATCTCTTTTTTTGTTACCTTTTTTCTGATATCTTCTCTGCCATCCTCAGCATTAGTCATGCACAATCACACTTTCATTTTTACACTTAGTTATTGTGCATTCTCTTCTTTATTCCATTTTCAAGCATGGAAGGATATGATTTTGCTTCTGCAGAAAAATCCCCAGCAGTTCATTGAAATGGCTCTTTGCCAACAGTAATGGCTTTCCACCTCCAGGGTAGCACTGAAACAGGAACAAGCTCACAACTGCAGGTCCTGGGGGTCTGTGGAGATCTAGGGGTCTTTGGAGCAAACCGTGACGTTTGTGTTGTTGGTCTTTCCTGAGCATGCCCTTGCCACTCTGCAAAGTGCTGTGCTGATGCCTCTGTAGGTTTTCTCGTGTGCCTGTCAAGGGTGACCTGTTCCAGAGTCCTTTCCAAAGCAGATTTCTCTTTCTTGTCACCTCCGATTAGTGTGGTATGAAAAGATGTTTCTTCAGTTTTCTGTCTGCCACTGATTGATTGTGGTCAATGGCAGCATCTTGAAAGTTTCATTGCCCAGTTTCATTTTTGCACATTAACTTAGTTGTGTAACTCAATGCTTCCCCTGCCCCCCAGTTTTTCATTGTCTGATGCTTTTTGCTTGGGGCAGTTATCTACATCACAGCTCAGCAGTAGGCTTTAAGTGAGTTATGCCTTTGACTCCTGAAGCTGGTGCTTAGAAATATGGAAGCAGAGAGGCACAGTGTGTTCAGCTCCTGGTTTTCTGGCTGATGTTACAGCCATGGTGTGGGCTGAGTCAGTGTCAGGTCCAGAGCCAATAGAGTGATATTGAAAGATGCTGGAATCCTATCGTTAACAGTGCTTGTCATCCTCTTTGTGAGTTTTATGGCTTTGTATGCTAGAAAATCTTCTAGCTTTTGACTTGAATTTCACATATTAAAAGGAGAAATTGAAGAAATGTTTTATTTCCCAAGTTGCCTTTCTTTTTTACAGTAAAATCAATGATGGAGTGAACACAATCTACCTGTCTTTTTCCTCTGCTGTCTGCCAATGATGCATCAAGTTACAGGGGACAAATTTAAGAGCAGCTCCTGGTGGCATCTGGCCAACTGAGTGAGAGAGGCTGCCTGCAGAATTCTGTTGCTAATGAAATGGCCCATTTCATTGATAGGTATTGATCAGCACTGGTGTGTGTTTCTGGGGCTTATTGCACAGAAAGGGTCATAGGAAAGGAAACAAACTGTACACTACGGTGGATCGTGGATCGACCTTGGAGTCCACCAAAGCCACTCTGTTGCTTCCCCTCATCAGCTGACAGGGAGGAAAATGTAACAAAAGGCTCCTGGGTCGAGATAAGGAGTGGGAGAGGTCACTCAGCAATTACTGTCATGGGCAAAACTGACTCGACTAGGGGAAAAGTTAATTCAACTTACTACCAAACAAATCAGAGTAGGGTAATGAGAGATAAATCTTAAAAACACTTTCTCCCCATCTCTCTGTTCTTCACTCTTGATTCTTCTACCTCCTTCCACCCAGCAGTGCAGGGGGACAGGGAATGGGGGTTGTGGCCAGTTCCTCACATGTTCTCTCTGCACTCCTTCCTCCTCAAGGGGAGGATTCCTCACATCCTTCCTCTGCTCCAGTGTGGGTTCCCTCCCACAGGAGACAGTCCTCCATGAACTTCTCTGGTGTCAGTCCTTCCCATGGGCTACATTCCTTGTGAACTCTTCCAGCCTGAGTCTTTCACAAGGGGTCCTTCCACAATAGGCTGCTCCAGCCTGTGGATCCTGTGGGCTCCCTGTGGTGTCCCCTTGGTGTCACAAGTCACCTGCAAAACCTGCTCTCTCCATCATGCCATAGATCCCTTCAGGAGTCTGTTCCAGCATGGTCTTCCCATGGGGTCACAGCCTCCTCTAGGCATCCACTTGCTCTAGCATGGGATCTGCCACGGGCTGGAGGTGGATCTCTGTTCCTCCATGGACTTCCATGGGCTGCAAGGGCCTTCACCATGGCCTGCAAGGGAAACCGCTTCGATGTCTGGAGCACCTCCTGCCCCTCCTTCTGCACTGACCTTGGGGTCTGCAGGGCTGTTGTTCTCCCTTATTCTCACTCCTCTTTGTCAGCTGCAATTGTGCAGATTTTTCCCCCTTCTTAACTGTGTGATCCCAGAGCTGCAGCCACTGTCTTGCAGCTAGCTGGCATTGACTCCACCAGACAAAGAGGAAGCTTCTCATGGAAGACACCCCTGTAGTCCACTGCTACCAAAACATGGCCATGCAAGCCCGCTACACACATGTACACCCAGTACACCTGGGGCTTGCATCTTGGGCTTGTGCAGATTTTGCTCTAAGGACCGAAGCAGTGTAAGAAGTTGTGAGACAGGGATGAGCTAAATGCAGTTCTGACAGGCAGTGACATCTCCTAATGTTCATATCAAGTGCTGAGGACAAGGAGAGAAATGGTGGTAGAGAGGAAGGGGCAGGGCAAGCAAGTGACCCTTGTGTCCTATAAAGGAAGGAGCTGAGCGAAAGCAGTGGCACTGAGTGTCTCAATGCTGTTATGTCTGTATTGTTGTAGGTAACTGGCAGGAATGCTGTGTTTCTGTGCTTAGAATCAGTAGAATGGAAGCTGACTGTACTGCCGGACTGCAGTGCATGCCATCACCCTGGAAACATTTCTTTGAGAAGCCCTTTGTCCCCGTCTTGATTGTGTCTTACCTATGAGACACAAGTGCAAGGTCATAAGAGTTGTTCCATAGTCCTGTGCCTGATAGAGGAGATGAGCCTTGTAGAAATTGTTCCTTCTTTGTAAAAAAGCAACTTAACAATGTATTGATAGTGTGTATGCAGCACTTTGAGTGTCTTCCTAGACAAGGGGCTGGGCATCTTCATCCTCAGATGAGTCTCAAACTGCAGAAGCTACAAGTAAGGAAAGTTCAAAGAGTTACTCATTTATTACAGAATTCAGTAAGTTATTGGGTAAAATAGAACAAGGCCACACTATATTCAGGATATTGAATCCAATTTATACAGCTGATAAAAAGCAAGGAAAATAGCACCTCACTGTAGCACCTAGCTAATAAATCTATTCTGAGAGAAAGAGCAGGAGCCACAGGAGTTTTGTTCCTGAGCATCACTGGATTTTGTGCATGGAAATTAGTGGGATTGTGCTCATGCTGCTATCAAGTGACAAAAATCTGTCTTTCATGTAGGTAAAATAAGGCCGTGCTTTGTAGTATTTCTGAGTAATGATGGGCTCCCTGCTTCTCTTTACTGTGCTGTGTTTGAACTAGTTATAATTAGCAGTGACACACATTTGGCAGGCAGCGGTGGGCAGGTGGCCATGCCACTTAGCAGAACTGGAGCTTAGGAAGCAGTGAGTGCTGGCCTAGCCCTTCTCTGCCAGCTCAGGTGTAGCAGCTGACCCTGCTGAAACCCCCACTCTCCCAGCATCTGATTTTTGTGTGTGAATTGTACTGGTGAGCCAGACTTCTATCTTTTTTTATAGTATTTGACAATGGCTTTCCAATAACATTCAGTGCATCTCTGTATTTGAGCAAAATCAGGCTTTGGGAAGAAAATAGCTGTGTCATGATGTATAGAGGAGTTTATCAGCTGCTCTAGTACTATTTTCATGATGTCTGTCGCTAACTCCATTACTTCTTGTTGCCATGCAGTTTTATTAAAGGGCAGTAGGAAATATTATTGTTTATTAAATCCAGAACTAGTCAAATTTGAATAAACTCTAGTAATTATAAATTCAGTTGGAAACCTGATGTGATATAAAACAGAATTACACATTTCCCCTTCCTCTGTTGTTGTTGTTGTTGTTAAGTGTTTTTCCTATTAGTTTGGTTTTCCTGAAAAGCAACCTCTTGTTTTCCTTTGTTTTAACTTTCCAAAGTAGTTTCCTTGTATTTTCAGAGTGGTGATTCAAAGTAAAGGCTAAAATTTGAGGAATTATTTCAAATGTCTTAGGCAGTCCCTATCTATCTTCCTCCCTTACTTGAGCAAGCACTAAATGTTAAATTACAATAATAAATGTTAAAGGGAAAAATGTCACAAAAAAACTAATTTGATCACAAATTAAGGCCTCCTGTTACAGTGAACTGCAAACTGATTTCACTTGGATTTCCTCCTCATTGTTGCCAAATGTAAATATCGAAATACCAAAAGTCTGATTGCACAAGGTGTGTTACTGTCTTGAAAATAATTTTAGAGCTTTGTTTAATTTGCATTTTCTATCATAATTTTGATTCCTTCCCATTGGCTTTAGTCCAGTTGTTTTTCAGGTAGCTATCAACAAATATGATGGCTGAATGCAAATTCTAGTTTTAGTGAAAAGCTGAGTTTTTTATGCAACTCCAGCACCTGGGACTTCTTAAATTCTAGTTTGCCCAAGATAAGAATTTTGATTTCTGTAACTTCAGCTAGAAGTTAAGCATTACAGTTTCTTTTTGTCCCTGTGTTTGAGCTGATTTTCAACTCAAGAAGGAAAATAGAAAGTTGAAGGTGGAAATAATGATATTGGGAGCACTTAAATGGACTTACAGAGGCCATAGGGGAAATGTATTCCTTTGTGTGTCAGTGTTAAGTTCTCACTTTCCTAAGTAGTTGGTTTTTTTTTAAAAGAAATTCTTAGTGCTATTTTGAGAGAAGTGGGGCTTCTTTGTATTAAATTTGGTTTTGGGCCATTTTATAGGACAATTATGACCTGTAAATTTTGCTTTTCCAAAAATGTTTTCTTTTTTTTTTTATCTGGTCATTTTATGATAAAATCAAGTAGATAAATGACATTTATAGCTCCCTTGACCACTGCCATAGTCACTCCACCATAGGAGGCCACTAGTCCCAGGTTCTTCCTTTCTACCAATTTTAAATCTAGATACAGTGTTTCCCTTTTTCCAGTAACCAGGAACTTTACCTGATTGCCATGAGTTCTCAGATACTATGGAGAGTGGCTTGGCAACTACAGCAACTAGTTCCCTAGGACTCTGGGATACATCTTGTTAGGTTCCATACAACTGTGCATATTCAGGTTCTTCCAGTGAGAACAAACCTAATCTCCTCTTACAGTGGAAAGGACTTTGCTCCCCCAAGTCCCTGTCTTGTGGTCCCTTAACTGTAAGGAACTGTACAGAAAACTGTTAGAAAATGTTCTCATACAAAACATCAGGAGCTCTTATTGCCAGATATAAAAGGGAAACTAACCTGTATTCATTCCTTGGCTTTGGTTGCATCTAAGAAAATGCCTTGTTATGGAACAAGCCACAATCATTCTGAAGAAAATACTCTGGAAAGGCTGTATGGAAAAAGTCCCCACATAGATTCTGAAACATGCATAACAAAACTCACCTTCTGAACCTGTGCTTTTTGTATCTTCTGATGGCTTTGCTCTTTTGTCAAAGTAGCCTGTGTACAGTGCAGCAAACGTGACCATATGTTACATTGTTAGGTTCTAATAAGGTTCTCCTTGAGATGAAGTACTTTAAGCAGTAATAAGGAATGATGGGAAGTAAATGCACTAAATAAATAAATGGGGTTGTAACAAAATTGTCATGCCACATCCATATGTGTGTATCTATATGAATTCAAAGGAAAGAAATAAGTAAACATGACATTCTAGCATCCAAAGCTTGTGCCAGATGTCTATTCTTGGAGTGAAGTCCTACATGAAACAAGTAAAGCTGTTGAGTTTAATTAAAAGTTGATTCTGGTCTACTTAGCTTGATCTCATGCTCAGTAGGGATCTCATCAAGCCAAGACTACATTTGTGAAAGTAGGAAAACCTCTTTTGTGTGTGGTTCTCAGTATTTAATTCCCACTGCACTTAATGAAGTAGAGGGAAAGAATAGGCCCAATTTTAGTTTTCTCCAATTCCTACTGGTATCCAAGGAATTCTCTGTGCTGCAGAATATAAATTCTGTAATCTCCAGAAATGAGAGGTTATGAAGCCCTTGCTGTAGCAGCAAGGGAACTGTTGCATGCCTGATAATACATATTCAGCCTTTTTGAATAGAAAAGGAAATTTCAGGGCTGATCTACAGACTGGTGAGGCAAACGGGACAAATCAAAATGCTGATGTGCTACCATAAAAACAAGAATGATGGTGAGGTCTGCTCTTCATGGTTCACATTATCAGTGTTTTCATCATTGCCATTCTTTCCTCTAGAGAGAGACTCCAAAGATCAGAATAGAGCTGTCAAAAGTGAATGGGAGTGATGATAAATTTGGAAGTCTTCCAGGAAGGGCAATCTGTATAGACCACAGCAGATATGGGATTTACTGTAGTTTGACATTTATATCTTACATTTCATAGAATCATAGGATGGTTTGAGTTGGAAGGGACATAATGACCATCTAGTTCCAACCCCTCTGCCATGGGCAGGGACATTTTCCACTAGACCAGGTTGCTGAAAGCCCCATCAGTTCTACATCAAGGACACAAAACTTCTAGCTGGTGCAGAAATAATTACAATAGAGAGTGAAATGGAAAATTCTTATCTTTAATATCACAGAGGAGGAAACAATTTGTTATTGGAAGGTTTTTGCTCCTTGGTCTCACTGCTGCAGAGCTAAAAAGAAGACATGGATTGCATGTTCTGGTTTTCCTCTTTGAAATACTCAAATTCTGCAGGGCAACTGAAACAAAGCTAAGAGGGTTGCAGATATTTTAGAGCAATTTAAAGTTGAGCAGGTGTAGTCTAGGTCAAGATACACAAATATCTGATTCTGTTCACAGATCAGATGGGTAGATACCTAGTTTGTGGTACTGTGCTTAAAATTACAAGGTTGGGTAATGGGAATGAGAGAAATTTTCACGGTTTTCAGTGATGTCACCTAAAACAGTGGTCTCCAAAGTAGATAGGCAAATACTAAATTGGTTAAAAAAATTGTAAGATCAATATTTCCACTATGAAATACAGCAATATTCACTGGAGTCAGTTCCCATTAAAAGACGTTACTTTTCTTTGATACTGGGGGCTTAGCTCCCAGAGACAGAGAATTACTTTGGGGAAAGCTGTACAGGTGTGGGAGGGTTTCTTTAAGTCACCTAGAATGACCTCCTTAGACAATCCTGCTTCCTATAGTGAAAATGCCAGAATAAATATGCCTAAATTAGATGCAGGGGTGTATTTCAAACAATGCTCATTCAGAAATCCTGCCTGGTTTGTTCAATGTGCCATTTGTTACAGCAAATATGCAGGATGGCAGGAAACAGCTTGCTGTGCATTTCTTCCCTGCTTAAATGGCTTGTTGAGCTGATAATTAATAAGCAACAGGACATTAGGTTTGTTGTAACTTTGCTGGATGGATGGTTAATCACTGGAGGTAGAAAGTACAGGAAATGTCTTGTCTATTAAGTCTTTCCATATCTGTAGGAATTGCAGCCACTGATGTATGGTGTAGTACACTCCCTAAGAACTGTGATATGTACATGAATTGTTACTTTGTGAAAATCCTACCTGGGGTTCTTAAGGTATTCTCATTTTCTTCAGCTGAACACCAGGTACAATAGTTTAGTGTGGTCTTAAAATCACCAAGTAAGAGAAATTTGGGCTAACTAGCAGTCATATGTGGTTTCTGTGGATGCATCTCTATTGACATTCACTTAAACGTAAATGATGATTCAGGACTACGCAGAGATTGAAGTATTGCCTGCTAAATTCTTTAAAACAAAAAGCTTCTAAAATATCCTCAAAGTTTCCTTTACTAATTCTGCTCAAATCTGTTCCTGTTTAGACGTGACGCTCCAGGGAGGCTGTGTCTCCTGCACATGTGCCAAATGCGCAGTGTAGGCAGTAGTACAAAGCAGGCTTGTGTTCAGCAGGACAGGAGGCTGACATGCAATGCATATCCTGTGGGCTAGGTCCTGCCACCAACAGCTGGGTGCTGGGGAGAGCTGCTGAGCACGGTGCTGCTGTGTACGTGCCCTCCAGGAAGATGATGGGGAGCAGGTGCTGCTGACTTACAAGCTGATGAGAGTGCGGATGCTCATCATGAGCAGCTGGCTATGAGTAACACTGCTGCACAGGAAGCTTTTCTGTGCCTGTGGCTGTCTTTCTTAACAGTTTCTGTTCTTGTTTTCTCTTAAGGTCAGCTCTTCTGTTAAGGTGATCAAAGTGCGTCTTCAAGACAGGAATGAGAAAAGCTCGGGGCGATGAGCGCATTGATTGCGCACGCGCCTCCTGCTTGCAGATGGCAGCACTGGGCCTGTACTTTAACAATGGATGCATCAGTGATTCCCTAATGTGCTAATGAACCCACCTGCTCATCAGAGCTGGCTTCAGTGTACACATAGGTGATTGCTCATACAGACAGACTGTGCAGTAGGAGTCTAGAGTCTAAAGGTGTGTAAATACTAAAGACCTGGTAGAGCTATAACACTCTACACCCATTGTAAAATTTTGTTTTTGCTGCTAGAGACATGTCGAAGAACTTGAAGCTTTTTTAGTCCTTTATGAGCAGTACTCTCTCCCAAGCTTCTGCTGGGGCATGGAGTAGAAAGGGCACAGCTGCATATTGAAGGCCTTTCTCAGTTCATGCTTACTTAATGTGCAGCATTGTGAGCATCACTAAACAGTAATGAAATTTTTGCATTTGAACTGTCTAGTTCTTTGAAGAGGCACTTTTTAGTTCATCTTTAAAAGCTTGAGGACATTTCTTCATGGCAGTCTGCTAATGCAAGGACAGTGCTAACAGGTTGCTTCTAAAAGCTTGTCACGTTTATTTATCTACTTGATGGAAGTAAGCTCTGCAAGAGCTTCTCTACTGGGGCTGCAGTGTAGCAGGAGTCAGTAAGGAACAGCAGTGAAAGAGCTGCGTGATCAATCAGGTAGGACAGCTACAACACTTCATTCTCTCTGCTTTGGTGAGCACCAACTGCTTGGCTTCTTGGAGGCATCTTCAGAGCAATGGCAGATGCTTTGGCCTGGATGCAAACAGCAAGGTTTGTAGCACGTAGGAGGTAACAGCCTGGAATTCCCTTCCTCCTGAGAGGCAGCGGGCACTCTTTCACTTCAAATGGAAATTATTGGCCAGTGTCCTGTGCTGAACTTGTCCTAATCCAGCAAATTCTTTCTTGGAAACCAGAGCAAGACAGGAAGTGGTTTACTTGTCTCAGGGAGGTATTCAGTCTCAAAAAAAATTTCTATCATAAAATGGGTTAAAACCAGTCAAAAAGCAGTTAGTTTTCCTGATCTGTCAGATGGGGTTCAGGGAGGTGATTTTGTCTTGGATTTTAATTTCATTTAGATTTGAATTTTTTAAATTGAAAATGAAAATCTTAGCTTGCATTTCAAAACAAACATTTGTGGGCAGGGATAACCCTTTTATTTGGATGTAGGAAATGGTAAAAGTTTTTATTTCATTGGGATTTTTTTTTTAATGAGAGACCACACACAGAAAGTTTGTATAAATTTGGCTCTCCCTGTCTAGAGTGTGAGAATATATTTTGGGTGAGGAAAGTTCTCAGCTCATTACTAGTAACTAAATACCTTGTGTAGAATACTAGGACATTTCAATGATCTCCTGCTGCAACATATTTGCACATGTTAAGTTTGAGTGTTTCATCCTGTCGGTTAAGCATCTGATCTTCAAAGGCAGAGAAGAAGTTCAGTCAGGATTGCAAAGAATTAAAAGTGGATGGAGACAGTAGACTGCAAAACCAGGAGGTGACCTGCAGTTCTCCTCCAATTGCAATTGGAGGACTCAATCTTTTCAGCAATCTTTGCCTTTATAACCATTGGCAACCAATTCAGTGGTTTACTCCTGGTTATATTCAGTCTGTACCATAACATACCAGCTTCGAGTAGCTCTGTAGAAGACATAAGACATTGGTCCAGTTATAGGTATATAGTGTAATATAAATATATCTGTTTATAATTGGTTTCTTACTATCTCATGTTTGGAAATGTTGTGTGTGGCTGGTGAGTGTTTCCACTCTCTGCCTTCAGCTCTCAAATAGCTGGATGAATTCTTACCTGCTTAAGGCATTAAACAATTATCTGAGGAGGAAGGATTTCAGCAGGGCTGAAGCTCACTGCACTCTCTCCGAGTCTTACATCTTGTTATCCTCACTTTGCTAATTTTCTGGCAGACAGATGTGTTCTTCTGTTGCTGTCTGCATACAAATATTTAATTAAAACAGGAAGTGGTAATGCTTCTCAGAGGCAGCTGTTGTCCCCATCTCCAAATGCCGTGTCAGTTTAATAATAGCTTCAAAATGCCGAAAACCAAGCGATGACCTGGTCAGTAAGTCCATGCTGGCATCTGGTGCCTGTGCAAGGAAAGACCAGGAGCAGTGTCTGTCCATCAGTGCATTTGGCAGCGTGGCTGGCTACAGCCTGCCTCAGGTCACACAGCAGCAGCCAGAGCTGTGCCTGCTGGAGAGCAGGATGCTCATGGAGGAGTCAGGCTGTCAGAGAAACAAAGAACTTGGGGATGCTGTGAAGCTGGCCAGACTTTTAAAGGCAGAGGACCTGTGATCACTCAGTAGTGAATTTTGGGGACAAAATCAGTCTGATAGTTCTGCTACAGCCTTCAGCTGCCCTCCAGGCCCCTTTGATGAATCATCACACTCAACAGCATTGTGGTGCTAACTGGCATCAAAGCGCAGTTTTCCTTTACCAGAAAGCAGCACACTGAAAACTAAATTTTTTTTTTTTCATGCAGAAAAAGTACTTTTGGTATGTGACAGCAACAGCACTATGCTTGCTGCTGCCTTTCTCATTAGAATGTCTTGGCAAAGGTTATTGAACAGCCTCCTTGGCTTGTTCGTCTCACAAGCATGCAGGAGGATATTCAGAAGTAGGATATTTAGGAAAAAAAACCCCACATGGTGTATTTTTTAAATAATGAGAACCATTTCTCTGGCTTATAATCAAAACTTGGTATATTGATATATGAAAAAGTTCTGTGTAATTATCACAGAAAAGACTGAAAATATAAAGATGCTGAGAGGAAAAACCATGAGGGGAAAAATTCCTTCAGCATTGTCTTCCTGCTTTGATCTTGAATTTTTTGATGTTAAGAAATGTCCCAGTTAAAAGCTGGAATTCTCTAGAAAATGTATATATACACTAATTCATTAACTAGCTAGCAGGTGAACAAGAGCCATAGCTGGAGAATGAGTTGCCAGTTCACTGTATAATCTGTTGCTTTTACCAGAATACAATATTCCTGACAGTGACATAGAAGAATAATAGTCCTTTTCAGGACAATATGTTCCATGCTTTAGATTTAATAACAAAATAAAACTGAAAGAAAAAAGAAAATGGAGAGAGAGAGAAAAACCCACACTCATTGAAGACTAAGAGGCAAGTATATGGAAATAAGTTCCATAATTCCTGTTTGTCATTTTCATACATAGTTTTGAAGGAGAAGTAATTAAAGTAATTGAAGTTATTTCTTTTGGATTGGCATCTATTAAAATCCCTTTGAATATGAAATGAATGTGGCTAATATAATAAAAAGATCTCTTTTATTCTCTCTCTCACCTTACCACTTCACTCTGCTGTTGAGTGCTGAAAATATATTTTAAAAATATATATTTTTTTAAATCTAGTAATGAATACACAAAGCATTTGCTGCAGTTCTTCCTTTAAAATAGAAAGAGTAAGAGAGCAAGACTCTTTCACTTTTCAGGTTTGCTGGGCATATTTTAAAATCAGTGAACCTGGTCAAATGTTCTCTTAGAGTGTGTTTAGCTGTTCAGGTTTAGAAGACTGTCTTTGCTTGCAGGTGTGTGTGTGTACACGTGCACACACTTGAGTGAAGCTGGTGTTATGACAGATTAGATGCAGCATCTGATTTGGAGTCCACTAATGAGAAAGCAGCTCTGTCTTATTCTTTCAACTGCGTTTGTGATGAGATCTCATTCCAGTAATACTGATTAGTATCAGATAGACTTTTCCTTTAAGAACTGGAGAGCATCCCTGGCTTATTCCCTACAAAAATAGCTGGTAGTTGGTAATGAGCTTTTGCACAAGCTCCTGAGGAAAAAAAAAAAAGGAAAGAAAAATTCTTTATCCAGCTGCTTCTTTTTCTCTCTGCTCCTTTATCTGATTGAAATTCACAATACAGTCTTGCCTAGAGAATGCACTTCTCTGAGCCCTTTTGCTCCCACTGCTTTTTTAGTAGTTCATTTCTAACTGTGTATTAATGAAACTCACAGTTTAAATAGATGAATTAAATTAATAAAAACCTTAACATTGCAAGTGCATAATAACTAATGATCAGTACAGTACCTTGCTCCTCAAACAAGACAGAAAATCTGTTTTTCTATTTACACAATAGATATTTAAGAAATCAGCTTCAAGACAAGTAACCCTTTGATTTGATGCCTGAAAAAGAAAAAAATTCTAAAACTGATTTTCTGTATTTATTGCCATGCTTGGCAATTTCCATTCTATAAAAGCTCTACTCTTATACATGGCTCTAAAGTGTCTGTGAAAATTAAGCATCAGGACAGCCATGCCTCTAGCAAATATTTTAATAAAAGTGCCTTAGGAGAATGAGAACAGCTGGGATATTTCATCCTTTATAATCCTTTCAAATCCATGTAATTTCTCTTCAGTGAGGCAACTTAACTACAAGTGTTCTATGAAGTTTGACATTCCAGTCACAGAATTTACTGGTTGCAGTAATATTTATTGGTTGGTCCCATTTATTATAAATGGAATACTTCAGATTTGCTTCAGACTTTCTGTCTGACATGGTAAATCACAATTTTGGAAATTAAATGCTAAGATTCAAATTTTTAGCTGAACTTTTCTCAAAAGGCAGTTTTCATGCAGAGACTGCATTAAATTATATGAGTTTGACTAGTCAAAGAAACATATTCAGTAAGCATTGACTGCAGAGATCCACCCACAAATAGTCTTAACTAGGTTTGATTAAAAATATGTTGAAGCTGTGTTCTTAGAAGTTTTGGATGTCTGAGCACTATGTTTCAATTCTTGGGCTGTTTAATCAAAATATAATCATGGGGTTTAAACAAGCTAAACAGGACGTTTGTCTGCATAAGTGCATATCATGTATCACCTCCTAGAAGATGGATGGGATAAACAGGTTATATTTTGTCACATTTACACATGATCACTGAAAAAAAACTTCTCAGAAATGATTTTGTGAAAAAGCTTCAGCTGTTTTTGTAAGAAAAACTGAGCAATCACACACAAAAAAAAAAAAGCAGAAGAAGATGATGATGATTATTGTTGTTGTTGTTGTATAGTGTGGCAGTAGATGGCTTAAGGGAATTTCCAATAGCACAGAAGAACTTGACAGTACCTCTGGATATATAGGACCTTCAGGATGTTTGGCCCATACTGAGTCCTTTAGCACTGAGCTCTTACAACTCTGACAGTTTTCCTTTCAAATAATCACTGAATGGTTTGAGTTGGAAGGGACCTTAAAAAACATGTAGTTTCAACCCTGTGCCATGGGCAGAGACCTCTCCCACTAGACCAGGTTGCCCAAAGCCCCATCCAGCCTGGCCTTGAACAGCTCCAGGGATGGGGCATCCACAGCTTCTCTGGGCAACCTGTGCCAGTGCCTCACCATCCTTAGAGGGAAGAGTTCCTATCTATCTCATAACTTAACTTTTTAGTTTAAAGACATTCCTCCTTATCCTGTCACTTTCTATCTGTCCTTGTAAATAGTCTCCTTTCTGTAGGTTCCCTTCAGCTACTGGAAGGCCACAATTAGGTCACCCCAAAGCCTTCTCTTCTCCAGGCTGAACAACCCCAATTCTCCCAGCCTCTCCTTGTATGAGACATGCTCTACTACATTGTAGTACCTACATTGTAGGTGCTTTGTAAGCGCTCAGAGGAAGATGAGGAACACCAATTTTAGATTCACATTGTGTTTTTAACCTTTAGCTGCTTTTAAAAAACATCTTCCTGCATATTTTCTGAGAAAATAGAAACTGAAAATTAGTTAGGACAAAACTTTCTCATTTTCATTATCAAAATAAAAAATATTTGCATTTCTTGATACAAAAACGCTTTGCACAGGGCATGAATTCACTTAGATACTTCTATCATATTATTTACTGCATTATTATAGAACTTGAATTGACATCCACAGCTACTGCTCATACTTATTCCATTCTTGCATTCATATAAAATCATCACCTTTTAACTTATTAAACTTTACAGCATGATTCACTAATGCAGTATTTCCTATATAAATTACTTCAACAGATTCCAAAAAAAATCAGATATTCAATAAATGCACCAGTGGTTCTTACTAATTTTTAAACTAATTTGTTTAAAAGGCAAAATGCATTAATATGTAATTTACGAGGTAAAAATTAATTCAAAATTAATTCCTTCATCGCCATGCAATCATGGATGTAACTGTTAAGGAATAGTTCTTTAAATGTTGGACTGTATCTTTCCTCTGGTCAGCTGTGTCCCAGGTCTTGAGTTCAACCCTTCCTTGTGCTGCAGCATTTACATCAACAAGTGCTGGTGTCCCCTGGTTTTGCTCCATTGGCATCTCCGGTCCTAAGTCTGAACTCTTCCTTCTCTGAGTCTCCTTCCACTGCTCTGTATAAGTCTTCTTCTCTTTACACCTTGTGCCTGCACCTTCTCTTTCTCCTTGCTAAGATCCTTCACATCTACTATGGAAGTTTCCAGTAAGTTTCTCTGGCTGCTTTCTGCCAATGGATGTACATATTTATACATGTTCATTGTCCATTTGGATGCTCTTTGTACATTCACGTGATTCTTAGTTTTACACACAACAATTGCTCAGTTAGGTACAGAATCTGAAAGATTTGTACAGGGATATTGATGAGATAAGGAGCAGGCCCTCAGGGAAGCTGATGCAAGTCTCCTGACAGGGAGTACTTACACCAGAATTACTGACAGGTCATCCTGACAGAGGAGCATTTTTTATTCCCCAAGTCTTTTATTGCAGCGTACGTGGGGTCTGTAAAGTGCTTTGATGTTGGAGCTGTATTTAAGTGCTGGGCATTTATTGTCTCAAATCCTTTGGGTTAAGAGTTGTGGACGTGGGGAGGCTGGTTTTTGTTAAGCTTTCTGTTTTATCTTCTTCACACATGGTCTGCTTCACGGACTTGGCTTAAAATTATAAAATGCAGAAGTAAGTATTAAAGAGGATTTTGGAAAGGTCAGTGGGTGACTGATGAACAATCTGGACTTACCATGTAAAATCACATGGAGCAAAAATGCTCCTAATGTGAAACTGGAAGGAATCCTCTTCCTTGCTCTGCTCTGGCATACCATGTGCCAGCCTGAGAACTCAGCCTTCTAAGGTGGGGGCTGAACTAATGCATACCTGAATTCACAAAACAGGAAATACAGTTTCCATTTTGACTGTTACAGTATTACTGTCATGTAAATTTGTGGCAAACAATCCTGGGTATAAGTTGCTTTGTATACAATTTAATTATAATTCCTGAAAAGACCCTTTTTCTTTGCTGTGAGCCATCTTTTAGTTCTTCACTTCCATGGCTGTTTGTGTCATTGAATTTCTGTGTTCAGCAAAACCTCAAAAGCCTGGAGCTGCTCATTTAAGAGGGTCTGATGGTGATTGTTCCTGCCACCTCCAGAGATCTTTTAAAGTGGAAAGAAGATTGAAAAGATTAGAGGGTAAAAATTAGGTTTTAATGGCAATTCCAAGAGCATGTTGAAGTAGATCTGAGGTGCTCTATTGTTTTTAGTTGGATTGTGTGTTTTGCATATAATATGAAGGGAAAACTGAGTTCATGATACAGTGTGTGGTTGGTTTTCAAGTCTGTACAGTCTTCTCCACTGCTATTTCCTAATTACTGACTGACTTATGTGATAAAGAAAATTCCAAAGAGGCTACACTGGAGAATTACTTTTGGTACTTTTTTTCAAAATCAAAAGTACCTCAAGCACCTGAAATGTACTAAGGCAAAACCCCATGTACAGGTGAGTTGATGCCTAAATGGCCAGGGAAGTCAAGGAGAGAGACTTTGAACACATCTCACTGACTCAGTGAGTCCTGCGTGGACATACTGGGACATCCTTTCCTTTTGCCACGTGAAGAAAAATTACCAGACCTTTTAGAAATCTGGTGTCTTTCACATCAACTCCAGTGGGATGAGCTCAAGAAGAACTATGAGCAGTTTTTCCACCTACTAATTAAAGACAGGTAGTGCATAAGAACTGAGAGGCAGAATAACTTGGAAAGAATAAGTTTAACCTAAATATTTTTATACATTTGAGCCCTAAGCACTTACTCATGCTGAAATAAGACTGCGTACTCTTAGTTTTTTCCAACAGTGATATTAGAAAATTGAAGAATAACACTAACATTTCTGTATTATAATAATCCTTAAAAAAATGAATTGATGTATTAGTGTGGTTAGGAGCATCTCACATTTCTTGCTACAAGACCATTAATAGTTTATTTGCTTTTGGGTTTGGGTTTTTTTGGTTTTTTTTTTTTAGTTTTTATTTCTCCTTTCCCTCAGGCCAATTCCTGGAAGAAACCACTCAGACAAAACACTTCAGGCATCTCCAATTGTGGGGCTGAAGTACATACAGCCAGGTTGTCAGGTCTCTTTGAAAGGCTTGACATTTAGTTGGAGATGAGGAAAAGAAGGGAAGTATGGGGAGCACTTCAGATTTGTGCCCCAGAGGTGAAGAACAATTGCCTCTGTCAGCGTTTGGCTTTTCATCATGTGGGAATTGACAACTCTTTTTCTTACTAAGAAATTCCTGCTGAAGTTAACAAGGACGGTTGGGATCTTTTGATATGTAAATGTTGTTTAAGTTATTTACAGAGTCTGATCTGAAACTGTGTCAGGATGCAGGACAGAGCCTTAATGCTGGTGTATGCTGTGACTTCTTTGCATCCTTCTGTCTTGCTAGATAGTGCCTGCAGATCATGCATGTGGTCCTAGGCAGAGATACAGCCTGGAGCAGACACCACTGCACTTCCCTGAGAGCTGAACTAGACTGGAAAGGTGACTCTGACTTTGTCCTGTTCTCTCTCTGGTTTTGGGGAAGAATAAATTTCTGCCTGGGAGGCACATATTACTGGTCTGCTCACATCCTGTGCTTGGTGGTCCACTTTGTTCGTGAGAGTGAGAATAAATGGTGGTAAAAGAGCATGCAGCAGAGCTGACAGGTTTTGGAGAAGAGCATGGGGGTGGTGAAAGGGTGAGATGATTTCCATTCACAGAATGATTCTGAAGATAGGTAAGTTTGTCGCTGAAAGGTAACCAAATGCTGCAGTGGAAAGTCAAGTAGATAGAGAAATTACAGCAAAATTGGTTCAAGAGAAATGCGCAGATTCAGAGTCACTTTTTGACACAAGTGTCGCTTTTTGTTTTCTAAATGCTCTTCATGAAAGTTAGGAGATCTAACACTTTCCAGAAGTCTGGTAGTTTATTTGTTAAACGAATTATTTGACAGAAGTATTTTGATTTATGCAAAATTGTGTCTTCTTTTTTTCACTGAAGTAGATAAAAGGTTGTTTATTTTCCTGCCCTCTACTCCAGCTGCTTTACTGGAGAGATACATAATTTTAATACTCAAGTGTTGCTATTTACTAAAATATTGAATGTGCTCCTCAGAGGGAATGGTGTGGGGGATAGTTTTCAGGGTGGGGCAGGGGAGGATTGCGAGAGAAGGTCCTGTCATGTATTCATAAATGTGAAGTCCCAAAATAACTGTTGCAAGCAAATAGTGTATTTTCAAGATGAGGTAGGCATCAATATTTCCCCTACTTTCAAATCAAGTCCCTCCAATTATTGAGTGCTCAGCTCCCAGCTGAGTTGCTGGGAATGGTTGTCACTGTACAACAAAGAGCATCATACCCTGGCAATCCAGTCATATTTCCTTTAAAATTGGTAGCAAAATCCCCACTATTTTGTCAGTACCGGATTTAAATATCTGAATCGTCTTTTTTCAGGTAAACTTATTTTCCACAAAGACCAAAGGATTTAAATCTGAGCCTTATTATGTCATATGAAAATTTTAGTGGGAGCTTATCCTAGATATGTTAAACCATCCATTTAGTGCAATCAGCCTTGTTTCTTTCACAGATGCTTTCATAGCCTTAAAAAGCACCATCAAGGTGTTGTTTTTAAGAA
This sequence comes from Toxostoma redivivum, assembly GCA_013397375.1. Lineage (NCBI taxonomy): Eukaryota > Metazoa > Chordata > Aves > Passeriformes > Mimidae > Toxostoma > Toxostoma redivivum. The sequence continues at coordinate 332,486 of VXBI01010446.1, read as the reverse complement.
ACCTCCAAGCTGTGAAGCTGTCTCACAGAAAGCTAATTTGGGTAATATGCATGCTGAATTTTACACAACCTGCTTTCAGTACACTTGCTGCTCTGTGCTGACCTGAAGATCTGTTGTCTGACTCCAAAAATGAGTCCAAGTTCTGTCACATCAACTCTCTGCAGGAAGTAGCTGTTTACAGATATTGAGCTGCTTCAACTTGTGTGGTGGTAGTTGTGTCTTTTATCCCATAAACAGTTCAATGCCAGCCTTTTATTCTGGGTCGTGGTGCAAAACAAAGCATACAAAGAAAAAAATCTAAAGGAGTCCAAAGTTATTTTTTTACTTGATAGCAGCATGACAGTGCTTCCTGGGGGACGTTACTGACGGCTTCCCTTGGTGTAAGGGACAGAGGCTCTGGTTAGAGGGAGAGCTGTTGTATTTAATCATGTAAGCAATTAAACTCTGATCCATGCATTTAGGAGAGGTTATCCCTGAGTGATGCAAAGTAACCTGAAGATGCCAGATTTCTCAAGGACTAATGGCTTCCTAAAGAATGTCTGGAGTTGGTCTGAGATTCCTTTGGGGGACCTCTTTTCAAAGAGGGCAAAACCATGAAGGGATTTCTGCCAGAACCTTGATTCTGTGTTCTCACTTTGTATGGTTGGGGTCATACTTATGCAGAGGGCACCTTTGCACATACAGGAATGCCCACAGGCTGTACCACCAGGACACCTCACATAAATCCATGCCTTGTACCATTTCAATAAAACTCTTCCTTGGGTTGAAACAGCATATAATGTCATGAATACACTTGTAACTTTTACAAGCACAGCTATGTAAAACAGGGATTGGACGTTTTTATACTGTTATCTGTGTGCAGCTTAGTCATAAGGGACACAGAGCTTTGCTAGGGCATTTGATGCCATCTTTCTGCTTTATGCAGAATATAAATGCTGTCCCAATCACAGCAACCACAGTTAAAGCCTTTTTCTAGTAGCAGCAAGATGCTTCTGTTGTTTCTCAGAAATCCTTTCCAATGAGCCTGATGGTGATGCTATCATGAAGCTCCATGCACATCACTGTGTGAGCTAACCTGTTTAATGATGCATTAAACATCAAATTTACATTAACCTGATAATGCAAATTTTACATTATGATGCTGTTTCTGAAAAACAAAAATTAAATAGCACCTGTCTTTATTTCAGTAAAATCTCTGTTGCACTTAGCAACATGTTAGACAAAATTGCTCAAAATCCCAAAACACCTGTCCTTATAAACCTGGTTTGTCAAAAATTGTTACTCCTGAGGAGAGAGTAACTTCATTTGAATCTGCTTTAGTCTCTTTGAGGTTAAGAAGATTGCCAGGTTTCTGAGCAGCAAAATATGGCAATAGATGTGTGTATCCTCTTGTTGTCCAGTATGGTATTTTTGACCTAAACATTTGAAGAATTTTGTGATTCCAGTTGCTTTACAAATAGCAAAGGGGAACAAAAGGACAGGGAGAAGTAGTAAGTCAGTCGCGGAACAGGGAGTAGATTTTGGCTTTTGTGCCTGATGCCAGTCAGTAGTATTTTACATTCATTCCTCCCTGTGATGTGCTTTTCCACAGCCCTGCTGGGACACCAAATTCTTTGGGGTTTGTGAATGGAGCTCAGTAAGCACAGAACGATGAGCAAGAAGTGGTTGTGAAGCAGAAACACAGTAGAGTTAGAAGATGCTTTCAGTGCATTGGTTTTTGTGCTTCCTGAGCTGCCAGTAGTCTTCTGTGGCAACAGTACATGAAAAATCCACTGCATTGCATTAGTCATGTCTCAATTTGTTTGATCTATGCCAGGTTTGGAAAGGTCAAGTCCTTGTTAAAAAAGTCCTGATCACTCACTAATGCAAAAGTGTCTCCATTTCAATGGGATAAGCATTGCTGCTCTGTCTCTCACTGAAGCTGGCTCCTGCAGTGCAATCAGACACACAAGATTTGTCTCATACTTCTTTTTAAAGTAACAGCATTACTAATGAAAGGTTGTGATATGAGGACAGGAGAAGCTAGGAGACAGAGTCAGCATTAACTTGCTTTGACAGTCTAGAAGAATTGTCAAAAGGTATCGTATGAGATGAAATAGCTCTTTTGAAATAGCTCTTTTTTCCCTTTTTTCTCTCCCGGATTATCTGCCTTAGTGTGTCTGTTGTGCAAAGGTTAGGGTCCTTTATGATGCTCTTGTTTTTATTTATGTGATTTTTTTCTTCCTCTGAGAATCTGACGTCACCTTTACGTCCCACTGCTCAGGTAAAGTGAAATAGTGAGATATTCTTCCCATGGTCTGGGCTCTTGATGCCGCCTGGGGAATGCTAAAGACAATCTGGAGGCATCTGTAAGGATGTAGTTTCTACCAGTTGTGGACCATACTGGAAAATCTGATTTACTTCAAGCATTTTCTGGATAGAAACCAAATGTAGTCTATGAAGAAGGGAGAGGACCTCTGTCTTCCATTTTGCCACAGGAGAGTGTGCAAGCTGTGAGGTTACAGAAAATGCTGGGGTGTTTATGTAGTGAGCCATGGAGCAGCTTCCAAAGGAGGCAAAGAGCTAAGCCCAGCATTGGGAGCAGCTCCAGAGGGAACCTCCAGCTGAAGCTTCCTGGGGGGAAGCATGTTTCCCTTAGGGAATCTAATCCAATATAACTACTACCCCATCAAAATCAAAATGCATTGTTGCTACATGGTGTGCAGGTGCTACAATGAGCATGGCTACTAACAAAGTAAAAGAATAAGGAAGACCTACCACAGACCCAGATGTCACATCTTAAAATGCTATGTCTTCAGCATGATTCTAAAAAAATAAGGGGTGTTTTAGGACTTTTTGTCTTGCTTGCACTTTGCACTCTCTGTATCTTCCCCCTGTCTGTGGTGTTACATAAAGTAGGTATGATTTTATCTCAGTGCCAGCACAGTGGTGTAACCAACTACACAGGTCTGCCTGCAGTAACCTTCCTGTACTTATGTTACAAGAGTAAGTGCTGACCCATCAGCTCTCTTGAAACTGAGACCATGGCAGTGCTGTGCTTGGCCAAGGACACACAGTTTATGAGAATTTTAATCACTGAAGTTAATTACATTAAGACCTTGTACTACATGTAGTACTTTGACAAGTTTGTACTGGGCTTGAGATGACACTAATTACTTCCATGACAGTTCATAGATTATACCAAATTAATGTATAGTCTGATTAGATCTCCATTAATCAAAGACAGTGGTTATTTTGTTGAAAATGTTAACATTTACTTAAGACTTTTCACAGAATTTTTCTACCATCATGTAGGTTCTGCAGGAGTAATTTAATTACTAATTCAGTTCAGCTTTATGTACTGCTGCCTTCATCAAAGAAGTTGGCTACTGACAGCACTTGTATTTAATGTTCTGTTAAGCCTGATTGAGATACAAGATTAAGTCCACTTATATCTCCAAGAGGAAGGCAATAAAATTTTTCTGCATTAATGAGATGACAGCTATAATTAAGCTGATGGTCAACCTGCACCAAGCCTATGACTCCTCACTGTCTATTTTAAGTCTTCAGACAAACAAAACCGGCATCATTTATTTTGAGAGAAAGCTGGAAAGACTGGACCTGTTTTTATCTGGTAAAGGCCACCCTAGTTAATCCTAACTTCATATTACATTGATCATTTTTGGGGGTCTCTTTTGCCACATGACCTTTGGTATCCATTCTGCACATATGGGATGCATGTATGCAGCAAAGGCATGAAGCAAGCTGAGCTGGCTGTTGTCCCTGCTGAGGCAGACTCAAGTACTTCTTGTGTTGACATACAAGCTTTCTTTACTTTTATGACTAAAAATAACCAGTTCAGATTTGAAAAAACATTGTTATCGAGTCTTTCTTAGAGTGTACCTTTCTAAAAAAAGTATTCTTTAACAAGACTACTTGAATGTTTTAGTCTCTCATAATGTACTTGATTAAGATCACTTGTCATCTAAGGTAGCATATAGTGGCCATTCTTTGCACATATTCTAAGTGGACTGTTCGATCAGTACTGATGAGCTGAGGAAGCCTCTCATATCTTCTTTTTTAGTGAAGAATTTTTTTTTTTTTCAAATCTGTGAGTTTGATTCTTGCTTCCCGTCTTTTCTGTTGCTGTTTCCCTAGCTGGGTTCTCAGTCCACATGGGACGTCTCTTCCTTTTTACTGGAGATCTACTTGATCGCTTAAACACTTTAGCTTTAAATATTTTTTGTCTAGAGTGATGCCAAGTAATTTGAGTCACCCTTCTGCTTTTGTCCTTCTTTGCACTTCCATTTATTGTGCTTTAAGGTCTCCAGTAGCAGATCAAAATGAAGACACCAATGATGCCAAAGCTTCTCAAGTATTCTACCCAACAATTATAACTTCTATTGTAGTTTGGGTTAGGATTGAAAACAAATTCAGCTACATTCCTCTCTGCAGAATAAAAGAAAAGTTTATTATTATATTTATTATATAAGCCATAGAAGATACAGGGACTTCAGCAAAAGAGAAGGTAGAGACGTTAGTAAATTGGTTATGACCTTGGTCCATCTGCCAGTGTAGTTTTTCTGCCTTGGTAATTGAAATGTATTATGATTGAAAGGTCATCAAGGATGCAAGTCAAAGACTTAAGCACAGTTTCTGATCAAAACATTTAGTATTGTCGTCGACTTTTATGAATGGCTGAAGGACTCTGCCAAATGGTGAATTTCACTTATTTAATCAGGCTTCTTTGTTACAATAAACTTTGACTGCAGCTGAGCTCTTCACTTGAGGCCAGTACTCACTGAAGGACAGACGAAGGTCTTTTATCCATAGTTATCTTGCAGTTCTGCAGAAAAGTGAACACTGAGGCAAATCTCAATGCAAAGTAATTCTTCAAAGGGGAAAAATGACTAATCAAGAGCAGTTTTGACCTATATGATAAATACAGTGTGAGCGGATGTGAAGAGTGCTAAAACTTGTGCTGGAAAATTAGATCCAAAAACCAGAACTTTCAAAATCTGTCCCAGATGGGCCAGTATCTGTTCAAAAGATTTTTTGAAAGGAATTAGAAAGGTGATATATGGTGGCTGGACAACCAGATTGTGCATTCAAGATTTTCAGATAGAGAAAAGAACCAGTAAAACAAACTGATACCTTTCTTTTTAAATGCCCATTTCCTGTGCAAAAATCAGCTGCATTCAGTGACCTTGCATAAAATTTGAGAAGCTCTTCCATTTCATCCATAGTATTTACTTCAGCATGAGGCATTGATTTTTAGTAATAATTCATGTAGAATCAGTAGAAGAGCCAACTGAAAATAAAGGAGAAGGGGAGAAAATGAACCCTCTGTCCTCTCTGTTATGTATGCTAATTATTGCCAAAGAAATTGGCATTATTCTCCTTGTCAAGATCAGGAGCAATATTGCCTTCAGAAGAAAAACAGCCTATTTCAGCAGGGTGAGTCATGTACCCTGTCCCCCTGCCCTCACCCTGGCAAAAAAAAAGGCAATTTTTTGGTTCTTCTCCAGCTAATTAGGGTAAATTATGGACAATCTGCACTCTATCCTTCTTCAACACTGGCTTTGCCCATGCCCAGACAGCCTCTGTAGCCACCGTGCTCTCCTGATTGGGCATCTTAGTATTTTAAAAATGAGGATGTGGGGAAGTGTTGTTTTGACATTTGTAGTGATTGTAAGCAAAGATACTTGGTCGCAGTCTGGGCCTGCTTGAGATGCAGCATTCATTAATTAGCCCAAATTTATCTGTAAAATGACTAATCTATGCAGCCACACCATTGCACATGAACTGTGATCTGAAATCAGAGCAGATCCACTTCTGTTCTATTGGATCCTCTGAGCTGATTTGGCGGTGCCTGGATTAATTAATTATTCTGGTTGTGCAACGGATCCCATAAAGGCACCACACACACTGGGGAGAGATTTGCAGAGATGATTGTTTAGCAGAGACTGTACATATGGAAATTTGTTCTCATTTCTTCCTTTGTGCTATCCCATTTACAAATGGAAATGACTGCTTCGTAGCCAGTTCTCATTATATTTCTCTCCCAGGAGATGTGAAATTAGCACTAGGAGAAATCCCACGGTGGTTGGGAATGAAGCCTGGTCTCTGCCATCAAGGCTGCCCCACTAAGTGAGGGAGCAGGGAGTCAGTGAGGCTGGCAGGATCCTGCCCTCTCCAACATGTCTTGGCCAGAGTCAGAAGAAGAGGAAACTAGTTGAACAGTACAGAGTTCATGTATACAAATGGATCCCTCCAGAGAAGTGTAGGTATATGCTGGTTTTGAGCAAGATGTGTATATTCACATTATTAACAGTCATGTTAAAGATTTGCAGCACTGCTTTTATTACACTGAATAGCAGAGCCTAGGTAGGAGAGAGGGTGTAACAGCCGTGCATCAGATCATATTCCTTGCGAGTTTTAGTGGGCCAGAGAAGCACATGGGAAGTTTATATCTCATTGCACTAAGCTGCACTTTGTTAAATAAGGCAATTTAAACATAGGCAAAAACTTTCTGGCAAGGCATAGTAATTCTATAACTTTGTTATAGTTTTATGGAATGGAAAGGTTGTGAGGGGTTTTTTCCTTCTAGAAAATGGAATATGCTGGTAAAGATATAACAGTTTAAAAAGATGGGGTTTTATGAGATCTTTTTGTAGTTGCAGACTTGTTTCTATACATGCTTTGCCACGCCAGTGCAGCCATCTTACCTGAAAGGAACATTGTGAGTAATCCCCTTCAGCAGCTATGCAAGAATCTTGCTTAAAACAGGGAAGCAAGGAGAACAGCTAGGTTGTTACAAGATTTAAATCTTTCCATGTACATTCCTCTAAGCCAGCTACAAGGCAAAGAAGGGTTGTATCCCTCAGTGTCAGCTTGGGTTGATGGAATGGTTTTGATCTCCATTACCACACTGGTAGGTTACTCATTCAGGTTTGTGCTAATCAGACATCCTCCCCTTGAGTGGCTGCTTACTGGCCTGAGACAGATCCCAGGAAAGCAGAGCAGGGCTTAGGAAATGAGATCCCTGTCCTTGGAAGTGCTGGCAGATTTTGCATGTTGATATAGCTGCCTGGGTATTTCTAATCTGTGTTTTCTGACACAAGTGATGAATGGTTTACCAGCTTTTGCTTCAGATGATCCCTGTGCTTACACAGCTCACCCAGGTAAGCCTGTGTTTTCAGAGACTCTCTGAGCTCTGTGTTGCCCAGTTCACACAGAAAGCAGAGAATAAGGTATTTCCTCCCTAAACTCAGGAGATGTACTCTTGAAATCTAGAATGTGTTTTCTGAGAATATACAAGCAAATTGTCTGCTTTTATCCTTGAAGTCAATCAAATATTGACATCATTCAAGGAATTTTAAATTAGGTGTTTTCCTTTGTTTCAAGTGATCTTGATGATGGACTTAACACAGATTTGTTTTCCCCCCAAAATTAAAATAAATTTACTCTTATCCACAAACTATCTGTAATTGAACTATTTTAGTGATAATTATTTAGTTATGCTATAATTCTGTTTAGTTTAGCTATGATTTTATGGGCTGCAGAAGGGCCAGGTCAGCTTGAGCAGGTAAGAAGTGAAACAATTGTTCTATCAAAAAGTGGTCAACTGAAGCAATCCTGTATGTGCCTTTTGCTCCAAATAACTTGTGTGCAACAATTCCATTTCATGGGATATGCCACCAGTGGGATGGAGATTGATTGTTTTTAAGTTTTCTGTTGGCTCATGGCCACCTTCAGGCACGACTTTCTTTGCCTGTCTTTCAGAGAAAGCTCTGTCTTTCCAGGGCTGAATCCCTAAATCTGCACCAGTCCTTTTCTTTGCCCTTTGGTGACACTGTGAAAACAAGACACAAGCAGAAGGGGAGTAACTTCATACAGCCTGAGACCAGCAGTTCAAAATGCCATAGTCCTGCATCAATTGCTGCAGCTCAGTAAACAACTGCAAGATTGCCTGGTTACCTTATCTGTGCACTTCCATCCCTCAAGATATTTGTATTTCTGTTAAGTGAGAACTCAGCTCAGTGACCTCACTTGTAGTGTTAGCTTTACACTGATATAGCAATTATCGAAATGCAGTGTTCATGTAAATTAACACTGTGCTCTCAGCTCTTCTCTTACTGCAGTAAGCTCTAGTAGTTAATATAATTTTTATCCATGAAGCATTTCAGCTATGAGAGCTCTGTGATAAGGAGTTGTAGTTTGTTTGTTTGTTGCTAACGTAGCTGGTTGTAAATACTTGTTAAATTTGTCACACTGTCTGCTTTTTTTCTAATTCTTAATGCTGTGAGGAGACAAGACAGCACTATGGAATAGCTGCAGTGGTCTTGGAATATGAATGGTTTTGAGGATGACAAGGAAAAAATGGCAGATTAAAAAATGGGTTGCAGGTAGGAAGGGGATTGTGAATAATTAATCCTTAAATAATTCTTCATATTTAAAAATTAATTATTTTACAGTCATTTAAGCATCTTATATTCATGACCATTTCAGGGTACCTTAGCCAGAAATCATGTTGAGGAAATAAATTATAGCACTTCACCTTTTTACCCAAATGTTTGCTTGCTGGTGATTGATGGCACATGTCTGAATCCCTGGTTTAAATCCTCTTTTTTGTGAGTATATAGCCTTGATTTGCCAAGAGCTCCCTAGCACTAAAAGACAAGAGAAGGAGCTTCATTTTATGTGAAAAGCCTGACACACAAACCTAAATCCAAGAATCCCAGTTAGACTGGTACAGATATCTTCCTGAAATTTGAAGCTATAGTAGAGGGGAAGTTAATTCACCTTTTAATTCACCTTTCTGCTCAGCATGTATAACATGGGCATGTCTCTGCTCAATGAGAGGCAGATGCTCACCTCAGGATCCTGCTGAGCAACAACAATGGTTGCCAGCTCTGCCTTTGGGATGTTCATGTTCTCCTGGGGAGTTAACTCTTCATTCTCCTGTTTCAGCTTAAAACTGTAACAAAAGGAGGCTCCTGGGTCTGATGTTTCCATTGATACATAGAACACTCACCAGATAATTACAACTGAAAAATGCCCTAAAATCTTTGCAAGTCTCATCTCTATGTACTTATTCACACCGAATTTAAGGAAGTTCTGTTGGGAATACCTGAGTAGACATTTATTGATAAACATAGTGCTGTCTTAAGCCAGATGTATGACTCTAAAATGTTCTCTTTGCAGAGCACTTCATAAAGGTGCTCTTTTGCCTTGCTTCTAGGTGAAGATGCATCTTTGTTTACAATTATGCTTTTAGAAGCTTTGGCTCTGTTCTAAAAATAAATGAGCATTAAGATTTCATATTTTGTGGGATTTGATTTCATATTAGCTTTGTGTAGCTCTCAATTTAAGACATGGGAGGAAAGGGAAGGTTGCTTCTGATTTACAGATTCACCTCTTCATAATCTGAAAACTAAAGCTGGTTGGTTGGATTTTTTTTCCTTTCTCATTAGCAATTTTGGCAGGAAGATTCCAACAGGCAGTTTTCATCAGTCTTCCTTACTGTTAATTCAAATTCAGCAGTAGCATGAATATGGTTCTTTTGATTTTAGTTTAATTACTCCAGAGTCAACTTGATATGCATGAGACCACAATTAATGCCTAAAATATCAGGCTTTTTCCCACTGACTAGCTCTGCTGGAAAAACCAGTAGAGGGCAAAGATTTATTTTAAAACATGAAGCAGAAGGTATAACTCCTGTGAATTTTTTTGTGCTTTATACAAGGGTTAGAAGTAAAAATGATTAAGATAGGATAATATCACAAAAACACACCAAGAAATGTAGAGTGAAGTTATCCTGCTCATATCAGGTGATACATGCTGGGGAAATAATCTTTCTGCAGCATCTGGAGAGCTGTTAGTGGTCATGGTAGTTAGCATTATATGAGATTCTAGCTCCAAAGACAAAAGAGAAAATCCATGAAGGCAAGCATACCCTGAATGGATACCTGCATCCAGGGAGCATTTACCAGCAAATAGCAGAGAATGGTGGTAGTGGGGTTTTCTGTTTTGTTTTTGTTTTTTTTTTTTTTTCTTTCCTATACATACTTAGTGCAATAAAATGGTTTTGGCATCATCACTGAATTGTGTTGGGGAGTGCTTTATAAAAGCTATAGGTTAGGCTAATCTTTTGAGCTATGCCTATGAATTTGTTAATTTGCAGCTTATCTAAATAATGGAAAAGCGTGGTCAGCAGCCTTAGTCCTGACATAGGTTAAATTGATATCTTGGTGCTTAACAAAGTCTTTGTCAGCATACAACTTTTTTCAGTGCCATCAAGCATAAAAGTATTTTAGCTACAGTACAGCCTGGTTCCATGCACAGTAAGAACACAGGAAAGCCACAACTTTTGTGACCTCTGTCTACTAAATCCAACCTGTTTGCATTATGAACACACAAAGAGACTTTGGTTTTTTGCTTTCAGTAATGCTGATCTGAATGATTTGTGGTCATCCTGTGTGGCAGCTGATGGTCTTAGACTGCTATCTCTCCATTTTCAGTTTTTTACAGCAGTGATAATTATTCAGCCACAGATGTAAGCATTCTTTAGGAAGGTATGATTTAAAATTCACATAAGTAGACTACTGTGTTACACATTTGTTAATGCCTTTTGCTGGAAACTGCTTCATGTCTACTGAAGAGGCAGCTTTTGTGGTTACTGCCAGCGTACCTGGCTGAGGTTCAGGTCTAGACCTGGAAGCTTAGAATTTTGTCCTTCTCAGTCATGTTTCCAGATGCTGCATGGGACAGATCTGAGTTATCCTTACAGCATTTCCTTGGGTTTCCTTTGAAAACTATCTATTGTACAGTAATATTTTTAATTAATATTTGGACCTTTTCCACACCCACCAGATAAAGTGTCTTCAATGCCTGGAAATCTATAGGAATAGGTCAGGTCAGCCTTACCTAATCTCCCAGGCTGGAGCAGCTCCCTTTGGTTGAGCAGCTCCCAAGCTGCACAATGGATGGAGAGGAAAGATGGGGCAGTTCTTAGCTGGGGGCTCATAATGGGACAAGGAGGCATCTTGAATTTACAGACCCTGTGACTCTGTGTGCTGCTTTACATGGGGTGGGAGGATGGAGATGCCCAGCTGGCACTTGGAGGGCTGTGTGTTTGCTGGCAAAATTTATTGTCTGTCCTTTGTCACATCGACAATGTGGAGGTTGAAAGTAGCAGCAAAAACACCTGCTCTGAATCAGGTTAAGGCTTTGCTATAACACAGCTGAAAACAGGTAGAGTTTTCCAAGTATCTGAAGACTAATTGGGTATCAAACTGCACCATGTTTGTAACACATGCTGTGTGACATTTCCTGCTGTAATGGTCAGACAAGTCCACCTGGAAGTGACAAAAAGACATAAAATTAAAATTAAAAAATGCAGAGTTTATCTAGCCCAACATTTGGAGATGCTTCAAATATTAGGCTAGATAATAGGTTTCTTTCAGCAGATCTACTACAAACACTAGTTTGGAATGTGTTACTTTTTCTGAAAAGGTGGTATTTTTACTGATCCTCTAAGTATGTTAGTAATTGTAGGTAAGAGATGTCTTGGCCTCAAATGCTGGTTTGCTTTGGCTTTTTATTATGCTTGACAGACTGGTGCCTGTTCCCCCTCCTTCCCACCATTGTGTCTCTTTAATTCCACTTCACAGAGGAGTTGCTTCAGTGTCTTTGTCACATTTGAACTTTTGTTTAAGAATAAATTTTCCTGAGTGCTAAACCTTACAGCAACTTAGGTACTTCCAAATCAAAGTCAGAGTAGATGTATGCTCCTGCAGCCAAGCTTTTCAGGGAGATTAGTTCTTCTGACTTCAATTGATTTAATAACTACTCTGCACTTGAAGACTTCTGAGGACTGTGCAGCCAAGGCACATCTAAAAATAGCATTTAGGTCTAAGAGCCACTAAGGCAGTTTTGGAAAATGCAAAACATAACTACAGCCCCTTTCTGTTACATCTCACGGGTTGGAAGGAACAATGGACTGTTTCCTAGTGTTTTGATGATGATGTGAAGCTTGGGTATGCCCAAAACATTGCCATGTGATTCTTTTTCATTACTGTGGGTGATGAGGAAATTTGAAAGGGCATCCTTCTGGATACACGATTAAATGTTGGTTCAAATGATTTGAACTGAGGTTATGAGGATATAACTGGTCTTTTGAGAGCTGTGATCCAGACTGTTACTTTTCAGTTGAAAGTTTGTTTTACCCCACTGCTATCAAAATCCAGAGTGTGCTAGAAATATGACTTTTTCTAGTTATTTGCAAAGTATCCAGAAATCCTTTGGAAAGAGAGATAGGTAGCTGAAAGGAAAGAGTAACTCCAAAAGCTGTTCCTGTTGCAGCAAGTTTGTATCAATTCTGCTTTATCATGTAATGAAGACAAGTCTCCTGCTCATTAGGCTGAAAACGGAGTACCTAACATACCAAACTGTGGTTTTAACCAGCAAGATTCCTGGTAAGTCCATGAGCTATGTGTTGTACAGAGCAGTGCCTCAGGCCTAGCTGGGACTGAAGACCTCTGGGAGGAGGTTGTGTGGATAGATGGATCAAATGCTGCTGCTACCTTTCTACAAAATTTGCATTCCTCCTCACAAAGGAGCTTGTGTTTGATGTTTTGTAGAGCAGCAAGCCTCACCATGAGTAGAGAATTTGGTTGTGATTCTCACCCAGTGTTCCTTTGTTAAAAGTGTTATGCAGCTGTCTTAAAAGAAATTTCTGCAGGTAAAGCTCACAAATATTGCTGAATTTTCAAATAGCATATGAATTAGTCCTTGTATCTACAAATAGCATGTGCTAATGAATACAAATTCATCTTTCTGTGAAAAAAAATTATGAAAATCTGAGTAGTCCCATGAAACTCAGCCTTCAAGCCCAAAATCAAATTACTGAAACCTGTCAAGAAACGGTAAGATTTAAGGTGGTATGTGACGTGGTTTTGAATAAACAGACTTAGTCATTTCCTAACAGCCTAGTGCTTGATCTGAAACCAATAATGTTTTGAAGAGCACATTCTATATATGACTTTATAGAGAGATACTGATCTAGAATGCAGGCATGTACCCTTCCAAGCAGAGTTTGGAGAGTAGTACAGCATAAATGCAGAGGTTTAGAGGGATAAAGCTGAGGAGTCACCAAAAAGAAGAGCCCCCTGATGGTGTCTGAGAGTAGGAGCAGAATGAGAGGTAGCAAAAGGCCTGAGGTACAAACATACTTTAGGATGCTGGCCCAGGGTAAAAGGAGGAAATTTCCTTGGAACTGCATATCCAAGGCCATCAGTACTGTTTAGTTGCTTGGGTTTACAAGGAGAAACTGGAAGACAGAAAAGGCTCCTGTGACCTTACCTTGCAAGAGAGCAGTTTGTGCTGCTGTTTGATTATGGAGGTCACCTACAAGGAAAACACATGCTGGGCAGAATTTGAAATTGCACCCTTGCTGGATTAGCATTGCTCCATGTGTCCTTTCCTACATCATCACCTTCTGGAGACCAAGTTCTTCAGATTTTCCAACAACTTTCTTGTCTATCCAGTCCTAAAAAAAATGGAAGAGATGAGTGAAAACAGTTTAAAGGGGCCCTGCTTGCTCCAGGCTGTCCTTGGCTGCTTCTCAGGTGTGGATGCACCTGTGCAAATCTGCCTTGAGTGGGCTGGAGCTAATCTGGGATTGCCAAGGAGCAGAACATGATGCTCTTGCTTCATTCACATGCATTTCCCCACATCCACCAGCACTGCACATGGTTCCAGTATGGCAAGAAAGGGCAAGGTCCCCTTACCCCTGCTTGGAGCTGCTCCTACTTGTGCAGCAAGAAATGCTTTGGGATTTTGCAGCACCTCCTAGAAGAATGGTAGCAAGATTAAATTTTTAAAAATCCTCTTTTCCTTTGCCCATATTGGGGTCACTTGGTCTCCCCACCTCCTTCTCACCTTCTTTAGATCAGGAGCAGTTGATGTGCTGAATGCCACCCCTGACACTGTACAGGACAGACTCCCTGCATTCCAGGATGTTACCACAAGCCTGATTATAGTGGCTAAAAACCCTGTGAACCCAGGTTCTGGGCACCGTGGAGGAATATTATCAAAAAACTAAGATATTTAGAAAGGATTTCCAGTGCATAGCTATGTATTCTGACAAGATCTCTAATATGCTAGTTGGGGAGAGCAAGCAAGTCAACTACTGTTGGCACATTTTCTGTGTGCCAGAGCTTTACAGTATTTAAAAATGCAAAGCATGTAACTAGCAAATTTCCAAAGTGCCCCTAAAACAGAAGAACAATTCTAGACTCAGTTCTTTTTTAATTTTCTGGCTCTGTCTGTATAAAGCAGCCACCACAATATTGCTGCCAGAAGAGGTACGTTTTTATTACATCTATTGACATACTTTCACATGCAATTTTAGCAGAGACAAAGCACAGCTGGCCTTTAGCTTGCTATTGAAGGTGAAACCCAATCTGCAGGAGGCTAATTTCACTGAAATAAAAACAAGACTTTTATGGTTAAAAATCCCTTTGGAGATACCTCAGAAAATTTGTTTTGTGAAACAAATAATTAAACAAAAGTAAAATTTCGCTTCAGGGTGTTGTGAAGACAAGGGATTAATATTTGTAAATGCTTCCATGAAAATCAGTCAGGTTACAGGACTGTATTTCGCCACAAAACAAGGCCAGAATAATTAGAGGTTCATGAAACAGATACAGCTATTCACAGCAGGGGGATGCTGTGAACCCTGAACCTGTTCCAGGATGAAGTGTGACACTGCCCAGCTCTTGGAGCACAGAGAAAGGGTCCCAGCACATGCCATGCCCAGAAGTGCAGGACTGACTCTGGGGCTGTGAGTTGTGCTGAGGGCAGGGTATTGAGCTAAGGCTCAGCTGGATGTGAGCACAATTAAACTGTCTCCTGATTGGAATTAGCTTGAAGCCTGGACAAAACCAGCCAGCAAAGCACCTTGTAAATGTACCTTCAGAAAGAGCACTTCCTGGAACATCATGTTGTGCAGAGGTTGCAACTTCTCTCCATCCCTTCTTCCAGGCCAAAGGGGAATCTCATGTCTCCCAGCATGTTTCTTTAGACCAGAGTTTTCTCCAAGAGGGGCAGCTTTTCTTTCAGAAGCAGGTGTTGGTACTTCAAGGACAGCATGCAGAAAACCATTCATGCACATGACGAAAATTTTTATGTCAAGAATGGCGACTAAAAAAGCCATTAAAAATCCTTCAAACATCTCCCTCTCTGTCCCCTTTCCTCAGACAACACATGCTAAAAAGCATCAGGGCCCAGCACTGACAATTTCAACCTGTAAGATCTAAATTTCATAAATTCTAAACAACCTTAATCAGCGATTACCCTAGACTCCTTTTGCGGAACAGGTAACTGGACTTGTTCAGATTTTTAATAACCTTCATTGGGGCTATGCATCCCTTTGTGCCTAGGAAGCACCATAGCCAGCTTAAAACATCAGGGTTCATTGGGGGGATCTGCTTAATAGACAAGCCCACTACAAAGGAGAGGATCAAAACAGATCTTTGTAATTCAACAGGAATAAATCTGGTCCAATACACTGAAAACGAGAAAGACAAGGACTACCAGGGTGTCAGGCAACCCTGGAGCTTAGACAGTTTTACTTTTCAAATTTTACGGGTTGATTCTACTTACTTATGAGACTGAATTGCTAACAAAATTAATTAGAAGCATCATAAGTTGGTCATCCCAAGAGTATTTCTACTTGAAGCAGTCATTAATTATTCTGACTAGGATTGTCTGTCTTTTCTATTTATAGGCTGGCCATGGGCGACACTGACTGTTCTTGGGTTCCTGTACTGCTATTCTCATGTTGGAATTGAATGGGAGCAGAAGTATGCTGCACATTAGGACTGATGCAAACAATTACTCTTAAGGCAGGTTGATGTTTTTTCTACACTGGATATTCTATCTGCACAAGGGTGAGCCAGACCAAGTCTTCAGTCCATGCATTAAAACGAAAATTGGATTGCAAATGCAGGAATTGAACTACAGAAACACTGATGGGCTGAGGCTGGGGGTAGGGAGAAATTATGAAGACTTTTGATTTATGTTATTTTTGTAAAACAGCATCTTTGTGACTCTGTGTACATTAGAAGCATGCATCTCAGAACAGGTATTTTATATATGTTGAGGGTTGTTTTCATGTTTTGTTGCCTATTTTGACATATTGAAGAAAAAAAATCTACCTTGGAGAATTCAAAAGGCCCAGTCTCTCACAGATGGTGTGCAGGGGCATGTAGGGCTGTGCCTGCACTTACACTACTCCATGAAGGGCATGATGCTCATCAGTTCTTCTTGATTGTGTTCCGATATAAGCTAGAACATTTTGTATTCTCACTGACTGGAGTAGTTCTGCCTTAAGCTGCTTTCCCACCTACTGTAGCAAAGCCTGCTTTTTCTTTTTAATGCCTTCATTTAACATTTTGCCTTTAAAATAACACCTTTTTGATAACCTTAGAAATGGTTTTGTTCTTTTAAAAGAGTGCGTAGGGAGGAAGGTCTTGTCTTAAGGAACAACTTATCTTTTTAATCAAATATGCTCTTAAAGCTCCTTGGGCTTTAAGTGCTCTCTGCCTTGTCTTAGAGTGAAAGCATTAAATACTACCTTTATTTTGGGGCTAATACCACCCTCAGACTGTTCAGTCTGCCTCTTGTATTGTTCTGCTACAAAAGGACATATCTCCAGTCTGGGTGAACGGTAAATCTGTTCAGTCTTCTTCATTCTCTGTGTTCAAACTATCAGCTCCTGCAATATATTGCAGAGACCCTGGGAGGAACTCTTTAAGACCTTTAATAAAAAAACAGAATGGTCCAATACAGTGGCACCTAATTAGCTGCAGCTCCATGTCCTTTGGCCACAGCCAGAGCTGTTACAGCAGTATCTTTGCCCAAAGACTGTTGTCCAGAGCTGGGAAGGTCATGCCTGCAGGTGTCCAGGTTGCAGGAGTGCTTCAGCACACACTGTTTTCTAAGGGGAGACCCTTCCGCTGTCTGCTACTATGGGTGTCTCCTACACTGTTTTGTTTTAAACTGATACTGAAGAGCAGCCAGAAGACCTTCAGTCTTTTCTAAAGTTAGAGATTTGCCCTAGGCATGGTCAAAAGGCCACAGGTTCTAGAGAAGACTTCTTCCAAAAGTAGCTTACTCCACCCAAAGCATGTCAAAACTTGTTCCATGCCCCTGGCAGACATTTCAGCCTGTTGGGAATTAGTATCCTACTGTCCATCACTCCTGCAGCTTCAGTCAAGTCTGATATAACTTATCCCTTCAACAAGAAATTCAGATCCTGAGACAGCCTTCTGCTTATTGCCTGCATTTCTGATGTCTCTGCTGCTCACAACTATGGCAGCCTTCTTGTTACCTTTCATTTATTCCTGGAGAAATAAGAGCAGAGGCTTCAGCTCTCTATCCATCCAGAGAAAAAACCCATCTCTTGCCTTTTCAAAGAAGAAGCTCCAGCCTTTTATGTTATGTTTTATGAGTCCCCCAGCTTCTCAGCCATGAAAATGCCATGATTTCCCCTGGAAGCCATTTCTAGGAGACACCATGGCCTGTTGAAAACAATTTACCTTGAAGGCTGCCTGGCCAAAGACATGGCTCCCTGACTGACTGGATGATGACTGCAGGGATTCTCTCAGCCACAGAGGATATGGCTCTAAGCCTCTGAATTAACTAAAAGGATCTGAGATTGGCCTCCATTTTGGGGCAGCACTGAGCTAAGGGCAAGAACTTTCTCAGACTTTGCTCAAACTCTGTAATTACGTGGAATTAGCATTAGAGCAAAAAGTCATTAATCTGTTCTTCAGTCTTATTGATTACCATTATTACATGAACTGAGGTGCTACTGAGTGATTGGATTCCAATTTGTATGCACGCAGAACTTCTGGCTCCAATACAGAAATTACCCTGAAGGTCATATAGAGCATGCTTATTTCTGAACTAAAATTGTTTTCTATTTTTTTTCAGTGCTTTATATATTTTTCATAATTTTGTATCTTTTTCTGTTTCTATAAATAAAGCTGAAATGGACTGTTGGTTTGTGAGCTGTGTCTTGGAAAACGATGGCCTTGTGTAAGAAAAATAAGTGCTCCACTGTTGTGAAGAAACACTGCTATGCTCTGGAAGCCTGCAGGAAGGGTGCAATGCAGACTGGTCACTTTTATCCATGTTGTGCACTGCATGGAACATGCCTTCCCTAATGGCGTGAGTTTAAAAAGCAATTAAGACTTTTGTAGCTGGGTTTAGAAAAGACTTCAGCACATTAAGTTTCTGAGAAGAGCAGCATGCACATAAAATGATGCTTCCCACTCACAAAGTTCCTTCTCTGTCCTGCTTATACAGCAGCTGTCAGCATGGGGCACGTTCAGTCAGACAACACACAGCTCTATACCTGAAGCACTTCAAACTTGCTGTTCAGTTACTCCTTCAGCTTGGAGACTCATTCCTCAGCATGGCCTGAGAAATGACTCTTCATGTGGCACCTGGTCCAAGCAAGGCTTCTGTGACAGTCCTAGAGATGGGGACAGTTTGCAGAGACCTAGAAGAGACTGGAGTAGCCATGCCACTTGCCAAAGGAAACAAATAGGTGAGGGGTGTGTGAGAAAGAGACTTCCAAACACTGGAAAAGAGCTAAGGGGTGTAGGGAACAGGTGACAAGGACAGACATGGCCAAAGTAAGACACTGGCCATTTTGCACCAAAGGGGAGCACTTGTAGCCAGGGTGAGGGGAACAGCAAACATTGACTACTACTGCTGTGAGACCTTGACAGTCACAAAAGTGCAATGAACAAAAATCTCCCGAAGGTGGTGGCTCTGAAAACAAGCTAGACAGCTACACCATGACTACTGACAACAAGAGTTCACAAGTGATTTTGAAAAGCTGTCTAAGTGACTAGCAAGCATAATGTATAGTGATATATGGCTTTAATGGTTACCACAGAGCTGTAGTAAAGTCTCTTACACTTGCACACACACACACACACATACACCCCCTTACTCTAGCCTCTCCTTAGTTAACAGAGCCATCGTCATTACTGGGTACGATTATACTAAGTGACTCTTTAATTCTGCATTGATTAGAGGGTGAGCAAGGCTTTGCTCACCTATCTCTTTCACATCTGAGAGCTAAAAGCAGCTTAGTTAGAATAGCCAGCTTACCACAGGTCAGAAGAACAACAGCTTAACTGTGAAAACCTGCAGCAATTTTGTTATTAGTCACAGCAATAACGCAGAGCCTGTCCTTTCTCTTGCACACCCACCTAATTTCCTTCGTCACCACTAACCCTGGAGCTGGTCACAGTTTGCACTTGCTGAGGAGGGAGGCTCTCCTTCCTCTGTGTTGGCAGGAGGATTGTCCTTAAGGAGCTGTGAAGAGCGAGGAGATTACTATGCACGGTCTGTCACAACTTCTCCTCACGGTTCTTTATCGTTTCCCCCCTTCCACGAGTAGTGCAGCTCATTATTGCTTTCCAAAATAACTCCCAGATCACAGCCACTTGTTAGTCAAGGCATATATTTTAATCCAGCAGGGATAGCTGAAATACTGCTCGATGCAAAGCCTGTGTGAAGAATGCTGTGCCTGTTATGCCTTTGAGGAAGAGGGGAAATCTGCATTACAATAGATCATTTCTTGTATTATTGGACCTCTGAGAGCAACCCTCTCTGGTGGGTCCCTATGGATGCTCAGGGGTGTTCTGTGCACATGCACTGAATTCAACAGTCCAACCAGGAGCTGCTTGTGGAGCAGCTCCTCTGTTAGCTGCATGTAAAAGGAAATAAAAAATGAGGACAACTTTGGTGTTTTTTAATATTTTGCTACATGCAAATGCAATCACATCTAACACAGGTTCTGCCAGAGCATCTGAGAATGTCCCAGCTGCCTGTGGCACCAGTCACCTACACCCAACCTACGGATGCACAGTGTGGCTCAGACACCCCCAGCCAAGGGGACACACACTGGCAGCTCCAAGCTCCAGAGGCTTTCACAGATGCCACCAATGCCCAGGAGGACAGGAAAAGGAAAATTCTAATGAAAATTACACACTTTCGACACTGCACAAGAGATGGAGCTGAAGGGTATCAAGGCAGCCTCAGCACCGCTCCCTTTAGCTTTAGCAACATGAACTGCTCCAAGAGAAAAAAAGGTGTGTGCACTTTGTACCCAGTAGAGATAATGCCAGGATTAAAACTGTGTTCAAAAATCTCCTGCTTCCATATGCCGGGAATCACAAAGATCTGGGTGAGAACAAAATAAGCTAACATCAGGATCTAACAGGCCACATTTTGACCACAAATTAGGCTGCACCACCTTTCTTAATATCCAGAGGCAGCTCAATGTGTAAATAGCCTTAGGTAGCTGCATATCAGCACCTTTCAGCAACAGAACAAATTAAATGGGCTACCTGTGGCCTGTGCCTTCCCCAGCAATGGTCAGCCTGCAGGTAACAGAAATGCATTATATCCACAGGGATTTAAGAAAAGCTTTATAGATGGTTGGGTAGCTGAAGTGAATCATTGCAGACAGTTGCATCACCCAGCCACTGAAAAATTAAAGTTTACTGAAGAAGTAGCACAGAAATATAACTTCAGTTATGACCTGTGGCATTTAAATTGTATTGGCACTCCCCTTAGAGCTGATCATTCTTGACAAAATTAATTAATTTTTATGGACCATAGCATTTTCATCCCTGCACTAGTGCATTTGAGTTTCCAAAATTAGGTGGCAAAAATAGAAGAACTGGAAATGATACTAGAAGGCCAGAAACAGCTACACTGTTCATAAATTAATTAAAAGGCAAGTCAGGGAAAAAAATAGGTCCAATTGATTTTTTTTTTTGTCTTAGAGTACTGCCAGAAGGGTTGAGGTTGCTTTAGGGGCTCAGGTATGTGGCAAGATTACTGTGTAGTAAGCCATAATTCAGAGATAAAAATAAGCATTTATGAGACAGTTCTTGAGATGATGGTATTGCTTATTTATAGTTATGTGTTTCTTTACTCTTGTGGTAATAGTTTTGTGCTGAGGTGGTAATTCATGATGAAATTACAGGCTAATAACTTGCATTTGGTCATGTATTTGCTCCAGGCCACTTCAGAGACCTATCCACCGCCTTTCCCCAGCTCTTGGCATCCTGTCTCAAGGCTACCCTTGGATCCATCTCTATTGCCCCACACACCACTGCTGGTGCCATCTGCCCAACCTTCAGTCAGGTTGTTCTTCTCAAAGTTCCTCAATTTGATCAAGTCCTGCCAAACATCACTTGGTAAGAGACCTACAAAGGGTCTGAAGATGTCCTGCTTGTCTTGAACAGTTATGCCAATAATCACTGATAACATGAACAACTGCAAGTTGGGTAAGAGGCCTGACATAGGTGTAAGGCTTTAAAAAGCATGATGGCCATTCAAAATAAAATAGCACACTGCTTTTGAAGTACATGGGGGCTCTTAGTTCATGCTGATTGAGGAAACTTCTATTTTAAGAAAAATTATATTTTAATACTCATAAGGTTTTCAAGCTAAATCTCTAAAACTTTAGGGCTGGCAGTAACATGAGGGCACTCTCTGACACTGGCAGAGAAAACTGAGGCAGGGTAAAATATCTCACAGCTCCTTCCAGCAGGCAAATGGTGACTCAGAGGGCTGCAGCCCTTGTAAAGGAGCCTCCTGGGCAGTCAGTCCCATTTGCCCTCGAGCCAGTGTTGTGCTTCCCTTTTTTGCTCCCTCCCTAATGTCTGCCCCCTCGGTCAGACCTACAAACCCACTCTCCCACACTTCATTTTTCAAGGTTTTCCGTGGATGCTTACATGAGACACAGACAGTTTCCTCTGTAACAGATTTTCCTGAGTAAAGGAAATGCAGCAGATTCAAGCTAAAAAGTGTCCAGGGCTGTACTTCAGCTACATTATATGCTGCTTCCATTTGCTGCTGTGACCT
Source organism: Toxostoma redivivum (assembly GCA_013397375.1). Taxonomy (NCBI): domain Eukaryota; kingdom Metazoa; phylum Chordata; class Aves; order Passeriformes; family Mimidae; genus Toxostoma; species Toxostoma redivivum. The sequence continues at coordinate 310,541 of VXBI01010446.1, read as the reverse complement.
TAGACTCTTCTCCCTGTCTACACTGGGGTCAGAGCAACCAGCCTGCAGCCTTTCAGCACGCCTGGCCATAGCTTCTCTATTTGCTGCTCACAAATGAGAGGTGCCCACCCCCATTTTACAGAGCTATTTATGATTTATGTTGGCAGAATTGTAATTTAATGCAGTACTTCATGCACTCTTCTTGTACACTTTCCTAAAAATGCTTTTTCCAATTTAGCTTTCAGCTGACTGGCTTTACTTCATATTTTTGTCTGTCCACTTCCACTAGCCAGGTTGCATGTACAGTGTTATTATTCTAAAGGAAAACAAAAATAAATACTTTATTTTGACTTGAAGCTCCATATGGATTATCTTACCTTTCTTTCCAGTTCTCATGCTGAGAATGTTCAATACATTTTCCTGTTACCATTAGTTCTAAAATACCTTCTGCTTAACCATAAAACTCACCAAAAAAGATTGCTGGAGAGCTTTGAAAGCAATCTATTTCTCTTCTCTAAGCCCTGCTTGCAGAGAGCCATTTCTTGTTGAGCTGCCTTGGTCCCATTGCTGAGCACACACAGTAGCTCCCAGGCTTAACAGTGCACTCCCTGTGCTGCTCAGCATTTCCTTCCAGTGGCAGCCCCTGATGAAGGGGGCTCTTATAGAAAATCTATATGTGTAATAGATACTTCAGCACTCTTTCTGCCCCCAGTTTTGTAGGCTGGGAGACTGGGATTGTGGAAAGAAATTCCAGTGCAAATGCACAACCCCCTCAGATCTGCACATAGAAACTGCAGTGATGTTTACAGGGGGTCTGTGTTCCCCCTCCAGGCAGGAATTAACAGCAAAGCTCATACTTTCCTCTCATCCCCCTGAACAGAACTTCTTCAAGAAAATCTCTACAAGTGAGCAAAGCTTAAAAGGAACCAAAACCTCTTCAAGGTTTCTCAGACACTCCTGCCTTCATAAGTACTTAAAGTGGGGCTGCAGGGAGAAAGCTTCAGAACTGGTAATGATGGATGGAGCTGCCACAGTTAAGCTTGTTTTAAACCTACACCTGTGTTGTGGAGCAGCTTAAATTTGAATTTGGCTGTGCTACATAAGGACTTGAACTTAATTAGGAAAGGGAAAACAGGAATGGAAAAGGAAAGGGGAAAAAAAAGCAAAAAGGCAAGGCTTGAGCACATACATTTTTTAGATACAGCTGTGCATGAGCATCTTGATAGCTACTTCTGACAGACTTCAGGAGTTCGCTTTCTCTAATGCCTTTCTTGGATTTCTCACAGGTTTTTACTCATCCTGTCTTTCAAGAACAGGACAGGTTAGTTACCCCAGCTGCTACATACCAACAGGGAAGTTGTGGTGAATTAGAACAAAAGAAGCACAGACTCAATCTTCTAGGTGAAAAATTCTTGTACTGGCTGAGATTCTTTATATGTGTGTTGCAATTAAACCCCTGACACCACTGGCAGTAATAAATACCATAGCAACACTGCATCCCTCCCAGCAATTTCTGGTTGGATACACAGCCTTACTAACCAGCCTAACTCCTGGAGCAGCTCAGAGAGCTGCTAATCAGCCAAGGTCTCCTCAGCCTCAGTGTTGGGGTGCAGCAGCCACTTCCCACTGAGTGAGAGGGGCTCAGTGTTCTCCCCAAGCTTTGGTGGGGTCTCCTGAGCATTGCCCTGCACCAGGCACACACACTGCTGGGACACACTGAACAGGAACAGTTCTGATGTTTCCTTAGTGCTCTGGGAGCAAATAAAACTCATTGCTATTGCACAGATTTTGCTGCAGTTCAATCCCACTGGCTGTCACAGCCCAGAAGAGCTGGTTTATGCTGGTTGTCTTTACTCCATTGCAAAAAGCACCAGAGACAGCGCTTCTGACTTTAACACAGATTCTAAAATGCACCACAGAGCAACTAAAGAACCTCCATTACCAAATGCAGAACTTAAAACTGTGTAGGCAGACTCACCTCCCCACAAGCCGATGCACTGCTGGCTGCCCCACGGCCACACACCCAGCTGGGCCTGGCAGGGGTCTCCAGCAGCAGCACCCTAATTCATCACCAAACAGAGTAACAACACCTGCAGCTATTAAAAAATGAGAAGCCACAGCACACTCCCTGTGCTTTAGAAACCACCTATCCCTGCTGTGACTATGCTGTCAGGTGGAGGGGATGAGGACCAGTGGCTGGTGCAGGTAATGGGCTGCTCACAGCTGCTGGGGCTGCTGCTGCCCAGCTGAGCACAGAGCTGACAGCAGCATGCAGAACATGAGCCTGTGCAATCTGGCACGCAAACCTGGGCAAAAAGTGCTGTAGTTAATCACCTTTGGTTTGAAATCTGTGGGGCTGCTGAGGGGAGAGCAACTCTGATGGGGAACATTGTGTGGTCAGTGCTACCCCTCCTGTGCTCACTGAGGCTTGGAGCACTGCCACGGAGGCTGTGAAGAATGCAGGAGCAAAGAAAATAATAAAGAATTCAGAAAATGAGCACAACAGCCTCTAGAGACCTAAAGAAAAAAAAAAAAACAAAAAAAACACCAAGCGAAAGTACATGCCTTCACTATGGCAATTTTCCCTTTTCTAGTAAGTGTAAGGGCACTGTACAACAAAATGCAAAAGAAAGCTGGATTTCACGCTGGCCAGAGAAACAATGTGAGTGACGAGAGATCCTGTCACACCACATGTAACACTGAATGTAGAAATGGTGTTAAAAATAGCTCCTCATTGTGCTCCTTGGCTGCTCTCCATACAGTTCCGCCCCAGCTCGGCAGTCTGAAAGCTTATGCTTTATTGCTGTTCTTTTGGAGATGAGATTGACAATCCCATGGAGTGTCTTAATATAGGTGACAGCCACATTCACCAGACCCTTAGGTGAGAGGATGGAGAATGAACCACAAAAATGGCTGCAAAGCTCACAGGGCCCAGGCTGATATCCCAAAGACTAAAACTTTGTATACTTCCTGCATGACTTCTGGCCTGCAGGAATGACTGTGATCCTGTCACATGTGTCCATCCTGATCTGAAAGGATATCCCATTCCCATGATCTTTGGTTATTGATTCCTTTGCTGAGGTAGCCAACAAAATAATATTCATTGCTGCCTGTTGCAGCAGTGTCACTTCCAGGGTCTTCCTCTGTGGGGTTCACCTTTGTGTAAGTCCATGGTGAGGTCGCTTTCTTCTGCAGCAGATGACAGGAATGCAGAAAGTTCTTAGATCTCTGGTTTCCATGAGTTTTGTAAAAGTTACCAGATACTGCAGTAATGAACACAGTCTAAAACACAAACCAGCTACAGACATGTGTACCTTCAGGACATGGGATGATCATTTCGGGCAGGTCACAGCCAGTCCTCTGGTGATCTCTTTGCTCAGCAGATACCTGGGCTAGACTGAGATCCACAGCACAGGACACTGCCTGGGGTGTCAAGATATTCACTTTACAAAACACCTGAGTTTAGTTTACAGTGAGCCTGGAAATCTGAATCCCTCTGCACTGATACACAGCAGAAAGAAATCTGAAAAAACAACCTGAATAATTTACAACCAAAGCAATAATATCCCACTGCTCCACTGATAACACTTGAGATACAAACCAACAGCAAAAAAACTGCTAGCCAGAAGTTCCAGAGAGTAATTTAAAACCACCTTGTTGATCTTATGAGCACATATTCCACACAGAGAAAAGCACACCAAGGCAACTGTAATGTATAAAATAGTTTATTACTATAATAAATAAAATTAAACTTCTTTTTTTACAAATATTATTTGTGCTTGTTTAAAAATGTTGACTAGGGATATCATTAATGGAGGTGGCTGCATTTGAATCTGAAACATTCCCAGACAGTGCGTATACATACATACATACACACACTGTCTATCTACTGGCAGCTGCTTTGCTGACCACAAAAATAGTATCTACTCATTCTCTGTTTCTAGTCATGCTTCATTGAACAAAGTGACAAATGCAAAGAAAAAGAACTGAGATATTTGGTGGATTTCTGAAAGGATAGAAACAAGTGAAGTACATTGAAAAGCGCCAAAGCAACTGCATTAACTGCATATCAATCAAGTGTCCATGCAGTGGTGGCTAAATATTGAAACGCAGACAGGTCTCCAACAGATGTACAAATATTGATTGCATGTAGGTACAATAATAGAACACATTCATTGGAAAACTTGGTATTTCTTTATATAGCAGTTCATCCTGATACAAGATTATTGAACTTCTTTCACCTATAGCTAAAATGATTCTTTTTCTATGTTAGTGGTCACAGATTTAGTGGGAAGAAGAAAAAAACCCATGAGCCTTTCAGAACAGTTAGTGAAAACCCCGAACTGTTTTGTTAATATTAGGCATTTGGATCCAGTTACAGAGATGTTCTGGGATTATACATCAAATATGTTTACACAACACTCAACAATCAGCTTGAAACAAATTACAGTTGCAGGTAAATTCACATTAACTTTGTTGATCTGTAAAAAAAAGTCTCTGAAACAAACACTTTTGCAATATTATGGGTTGGCTCCCTGATATACAAAAGTGTTTAGACAATAGTTATCTCTCTCTGTTTTATGAGGGGAGAGGGCGATTGGAGTAATTAATTATCCTAATAAGAAGGCAATAAATGGAGAAAGAAATGTGATTACCAGCAAGTGATTTCCATTAGATTTAGAAAGCTAATCAAAGTGCTTCATCTTTAGGCAACACTGTAAATACTACAGAACATTAAGAAGAAAGAAGAATGGAATCACAGTTTGAATTATATCACTTATGAAAGGGTCTTAAGGCTAAATGCTGGATATATCTTATTGCAAAAAAAGCTTTAGTTTTATTTAATTGAATCAATGCTTCCCACAACAATGTGGTCAAAATGATGTTAGATTGGAGGATACAGTGTCCTACTGTGCCTCACCTCAAATTTCTGGAGCTTCCCCTGCATGGGACTCTCTCTAAAAAGTTTGTCTTGATGTATCACAAGTGCAGCTAAAACACAGACTTTGTTATTGCCAAAACACCCACAGGAGACTATGTGGAAATGAAAAATTCAGTAGAAGATGCTTTTTACCACTAAACACCAGGACAAGAAAACAGAGGTGCAGCAACCATGTGTTATGCTGCCCATGTGAAGAAGGATAGGCTCAGCACCTTTGAGACAGCCCCTGGTACCAGAAAAAAATAAATCCATCTATTCCACCATCTCTCTTGCAGGAAAAGCCATGAGAAATACTAGCAGGGCTGCTTGGCTTCAGAGATACTGTGAGCAACAAACACCAGTTTATGAGCCTTATCCCCACCAACTAGGACACGGCATTTTTCCAATTTCACATGGATTTCTCTTTCCTGACTGTCATGACCCTCACCAGATCTTCTCTCAGTCACACTGTTTATCAGACTCACAGTATGAAGCTGGGGCCAGCTAGAAAAATCAAAAATCATGGCCTTAAAAGTTCAACAGTTAACAAACAAGACACTAACAGGACACTCAGTGGATGTCTTCTGGGAAGATTTAAGCTCCCTTCTTGGACTGGAAGCAATGAGGAATGTGCTTTTACTTAACAGAAATGCAATCCATAGACTTATCTATACATAGATATTATATATATGTGTGTATGTACACGCATCTGCACAAGCGTAATCATACACAGAGTTTATATAGTAAAGACAAATTATATAGTAAATTTTTTCACAGATTGGTTAAGAGTGATTGAAAATATATCACCAGATAGTCACAGTAAGTATCTTGTTCAGTTCATTAAAGGGAAGTACTGTAGAAACAGAACATCGCCTTCGAAGCTGTTAAACGGGGTGTTCGCTGGGATTCAGGGCAGAACTGTGGAAGAGATTTAAAGGAAGAATGGTGTTTTCAAAAGTATACTTGTAATACCAGACAGAATGTATCTGAGCAAGGTAGGGGTGAGGGCTGGGGTTTGCTTTTTTAATCCTTTTTCATGTGCTGCATATTTGTGTTCTTTGCAACCATTTAGCATGAACTTTCAGAAGTTCCCATTTGACCAAATCATAACACAGGCTCCTTCTCTCAGCTACCTTCCTTTGGCTGAAATGTATTTAGACCATAGAGTCAAAATGGAACACATCATCTCGTTTATAATGGTGCAGGTCATTTAGCAGGTTGTTAAATGGCAGAAGCACTATGCCAGTTGGGGTTTTTTCTTTATACATTTTTTTTTATCTATAAGCATTTACTTGTGAAGGGGCAGAATCTTATTTGAGATATCCTTCAGTTCTAAGCTGGAAAATAGTTTAAGTGAAAAGGCTTAACCAACATATAGAGAGGAACAACAGGAAAAGGAAAAGCTGACAAATAATCAAAGAACTAATAACAATTATGATGGGTCCACATGCCATCCAGCCATAGGCATCTGTCTGAGTGTAAGGCTCAGTGGAAAAAGATGGATTTTGTAACACAGGGGCTTTCAGCCACCTGTAAAGAAAAAGTGCTGCATCAGCAGAGCCTGAGCACCATAGCACAGGTTCAGATTAGTCTAGGGTTCAAAGGAGTGGGCATGGATTTGTTCATTTGTTCATTTTTTAAGTAGTAAAATTTGTCCATTTTTCCAGTAGTCCAGGGAATTCAAACACCAAAGCTCATCCTAGATAGTATTTTTTTTTTCGAATTCTCTTACAACAAATACAGGTTGCTGAGGGATGATGCACTCTCCTACAATCACTTTTAGTGCCTGACAGTTCATAAAAATGGGCCTAATCTCAGTTACAGCTGTACAGGTGTGACTGACACTGACTGCTCACACTCACCTGGAGCATTGCAAGGAGCAAGCAGTTTCTCTGCCATTTTGTGACCGTAACAAAATTAAATTTGGCCATAATCTTCAAAGACATTAAATTTTAAGTGGAATTCAGGAGTGTGAAGTGTATCTTTGAAGGCTTTAAAAATAATACATGTCTTTACAGGCCATTGTAAGAGCCTGAAAAAAGCCTTAGAAAAGGATGGAGTGCACCCACCCACTGTTATGCAGGGTGGGGAGGAGTTTGGTATCATTCTGAGCATCAGGCTACACAAGGAGCATCCCCAGAAAATGGGGACTTGTCTGCCTTTGTTCACAGGCCTGGGTAATTATTACAATTAGGGGTCTTCTGGGGCTGGTCCTGCTAGCATTCCAGGCTGGGCAATCAGCAACAGCAGAATCACCTTTAACATATCCCTGAGGGCACATAAAAATATCACTGAGAAACATCAATTCAGTATCAGCAACAAAGGGCCAGGTAACCTGCAACTGCATGTTTAATTTTAGGTCTGTACTGCAATTCTGGAGATACTAGGCACATACTTGGGAGGTTGTAAACATTTCCTCCCTTGTCCACCTGGCATAAGCTCATGTCCCTGTTTATCTAACTGCAGGTAAATGGGTGACACTTTCATAAAGGACTTGCTAAGACTTTCAGCCTTTCAAAAATTTTATGAAGAGAAGTGTCATGAATTTCATGCTGGTGAGGAATTTGCCAGGATCAGGAAACTGACTCCAAGGCAGTCTCTGAAAACTTGCTGAAACTTTCAGAAATCAATTACAAATCCTTGTGTGTCAGTGCACCTGGGGATTACTTAGGTGGTAGCTACTGTCTAAGAAGACGAGAAAGAAAAGAAAATGACAAAGTTTCTCACAGAAACTGTGGATGGATGGGTTTCTGTGGCAGCTGTGCCACTGCTGTTGCAGGTAACTGCTGCAACTTACAGCAATTAAAGCACCAAGCACAAACAGCGTGGCTTTGGTCAGAGTACCTTCCTCAGCAGTGCAGGTCTGCAGTGAGCAACTGTAAAAGACACCAGGTGCCACTGGAAAAACCTAAGCATGGAACCAGAAATAAGGTAAGGAAGTAGCTTCTTGGTTTCAGAGCAACTCACCTCCCTGCTTGCCTTTTCTTGTGGGAGAAAAGAAGGTAACCTACCTTCTTTGAACCCCAGAGTTGTTTCTCAGGAGTATTTCAATCCTTGGGTATGAATTCACAATCTGTGGGCACCTCCATACCAAAACAAGGAGTAAGACAATGAAAGCTGATCCTAAACCACCTGCCTCTGGACTTAGAAATGGTGGTGCTGCGCTTGGAATAATTGTTATCTTTGAGAGCAAGGGCAGTTACTGCAGCAACAGGTACAAACACTCTGACAGCAGGACCTGAGCTGGGAGCTTTGCACAGCATGGCCTCACCACTGTGCCAGTCATCAGTGGACGTCCCAGCTCCCCAGGGATGTCTGACACCGTTCTGCGTTGCACTGTGCAAGCATCAGGCCAGCAGAAATCATTAAAATTGATCGTGTTCCTTGCCTCTTCTGTACTTAACATGAACGAAAATCTTCCCCCAAAAAATCCTGTGTTTCTTTGTAAATGACTTGGTACCAAGGAAAAAGAATGAGACTTAACACACACAGCGTTAAGACCTATTGCCATTTCAAATGAAAACCCCTTAAAGTGTGGCATGGTACCATGCTTCTGAGATCTAAGCTACTGGTAAGCAGTGAACATACCAGATCAGTGGAGTGAATATATTGTGAATATACACCCGTATCCCAAGGTGAGAACACAAGTCATGATACCATCTATGCTGCCCTATATGAATAATGAAGAAGAGTTTTGGTAAAGTGCTTCAATCTTCATCTGAAAAAAAGTTATGAAAATATAAGTTTTGGAAACATCTCCTTCTTTAAGAAGCAGATCTCTCTGTTTCCTTGCTACAATAGCACTTGCATACAGTAAGCACTGTATTTCTACCTCTACTATCCATTTGCTTCCAAGCTAGATTAGATCAAGAACAATACATCTGGATGTAGAGGAAAATGCCACCATCCTAAATTGTTAAAAATTCTGTGAAAGCCTTTGGCTACAATGAACATTATCAAAACAGAAACTTCTGAATAATAATTTAACAAGAATTAAAAGAGCAGATTCATAGCAGAACAGGACATAAATGCCACAGTATATTTTCATCAGGAGGCAAATCTGCAGGACCTGTTAGTGATGTTTCAAATATGTTGTACCATGGGCTGCTTTCAGGTACACTGCACACCCAACCCTCCAGCAGCTGGAGTTTACAGCAAGAGTATCAAATGTTGAAAGACATCTGAAACAGAAGATAAGTTTTTTCAAAACATAAAAAAGTTTTAAAAAAAACATATCCTTGATTCAGTGAATGACAGTGTGGAAGATCCCATTTATTAATAGATCTGTGGCTGTTTTTGAAGATGCTGCCAAATGTAATTGTTTTAGCAATATGTCAGTTTGAAATAAAAAGTGCCTTTTTCATTTTATTAGCCCTTCCTTGACTACCCAAAAGAAACTTCAGACACAATGAAATGCATGTCTCCTACTGCTCTTTGCATTATTACAGATATATGAAAATATACTGTGACATCCAACATGCTGTAGAGGTGACTGAGACAGTGACAGCAGCAACAAAACAAAAAAAAAAAACCAAACAACCCACCAAACACTGAAAATATAAGCACCCTGGCAAGTGCTTATTCATATAGGCATAACCCGAGCTAAGGACATAAGGCATGCTCCAAAAACCTCAGAGATCACCTGGGGCTCACAGGGATGGCTGCTGCTGTCAGAATTCTTATTCCAACATCCCCAGGGAGAGAAGGGGGTTGGGGGGGGGGGAATGAGGACAAAGGGAGAAAAGAAAAACTTTAGAAACTGTACCCTTGCTGTCAAAAAGGCTTCAAAGTCAGCTGCCATCTTGACATGAGGTTGCAATTCCTGTTACCATACCTTTTTAGACAGAGGGAACATGCTTTGTGAACCGGTCCCTCACTCGTTTACAAGAAAGATTAAATGTAAAGTGTTAAGGGGCTGTTTCTTTGTTTGTTGGTTTGTTTGTTTTTAAAAAGAAACACCTCAGCTAGCTCCAAACATGTCTTTTTCTGATTCTGGAGACTGGGGCCTTGATATTTCAAACAACTCCTGTGGCGACTGGGAGCTTCTTCTTGAGGTCAATATCCTAAGTATCTCAGCTAGCTGATTTTCTATATTGGTCATTTTTGTGTTTAAAGCCTTGATGTCCTCTTTCAACTCGTGTTTCACTTCTAGCATGGTGGCCTGAAGAGTCTGTTCTGGGATGGGATAAAAGGAATGCTTGACCTCGGTGAGGACCGGGCTGTGGTCCTGCGGGCTTCTCGTCTCGCCAGCGTTATCCAAGCGCAAGTCACTTTTTGTAATGCCACTGTCACAAGAGTCTGTCTTCTTCAGGGTAGCTTCTCCCGAAGCTTTAGTTCTCTCAGGTAAAGTCTCCATGGACTCTGCTTTAGAGACCTTGTTCCAGTCTTCACCCTTGCCACAGGCTTCCTTGAACTTGGCCCAGCCTTTCCTGCGGGGGTATTCCCCCACCGCCTTGCAGGCCGCATGCTCCGCCGGCGGCGCCTGCAGCTTGGCCTGGTCAGAGGCGCCGGAGGTGGAGGCGGCCTGGAAGGCCACGGGCGTGGCCGGGCTCTCCCGGACAGTCACAACGCTGGCCTTGACCACGGCGCGAGCACAGGACTGCTCCCCGACGGCATTGCCCTTTTCCACGTCCAGCTCGTCCGGATCTCGGCCCCTCTCTGCTGCAAGCCGCGCTTCCTTCTGCTGCCTGAACCTCTGGAACAGCCGCCGCACCGGGTGGTCCGGGGGCAAGATCAGAGGTGCTTCATTCTTCCTCTTCATCCTCTCCTCTTCTTCCCGCTTGACATCGCTGATTTTCCGGAACACGATCTACAGAGGGGAAGAGATTTCACTCAGTGATTAACTGCACTTTTGTTAAGGGGGAAAAGTTGGAGAAAGAATTATTTGAAAGAATCTATTTTAACTGAGAAGTGCACAACCTCTGCACATTAATAGCAACATTTTCAAATGTCTTACGTTGTGTGGAACATGGTTTATTTCATTATTTAAGAGCAGACACCATCTGTCTTAAAATACCAGAAAGAAAAAAAACAGAAGAAAAATACTTCTCCAGGTCTGACAGGTCAGCAAGGCAGAGCCATTGTAAATATAATGATCCCAGGAAGATACTTGTTCTATTTTGTGTAAAAAAGTGACTTCTTGTATTTATTTTCCTGACTCTATGGTTTAGCACCAAGTTTCTAGTATTACAGAGCCATTCCCATCAGTCTCATCTCAGAGCTCACTCACTGCCAATGATCTGATATTATTTTAGTGTGGCTTGGCCACTCGTGGTCCAGTACAGCAGAGACTACTCTGGACTCTTCGACAGTAGTTTGCAAAGTGCTTCTTGCCCTCCCTTCCTCCCACATATTCTCCTAGAAGCAATGTGCAGTTTAAGGATGCAAAGCTTGAGTCAGTCCCAAAGCCAGGGACACAATAGGAGATGGGCTTGGCGCTTGGCAAGACATGGGGAAGCTGCTCATGGCTTGATTACTTCAGAAGCTTGTAGAGCTTCATGGCTTGATTTCTCTCTTTATTTGTATGCAAAAGAGAACACTTTTGCACAAAGAAGCATTAATTTTCCACCTACCATCCTAATTATATCTTCCTTAGCCTCTAGGCTGAGTGATCTGTACAGGAGCAGCCCAAGGAACCCACACAGTACTGATAAAAGCCTCACAGTGTTCCAACCTGTAGCCAAGCAAGGTTTCTTCCTTGTATGTGATGGAAACATATTCTCCTCAAAAACTCTGCATTTTACATTAGTATTGGTACATTAGTATGTATTATTATTAGTAGGCATTCTACATTAGTATTTTCCAAGCAAACCCAAAAACTCCACTGTGGCACTAACAAAGAACCAGTAAGTAGTCTTGTTTGAAAATGAGAGGTCCCCAAAGCTGAAGTTTGCAATACAGAGGGTAAAAGATGCAGCCCCCAGCTTCTACTGAACATTGATACCTAATCCCTTTAGCTGCTTTTGGGAAAATCCACTCAAAGACCTTACACTTCAATGCAGAAATAATTTTGAGATTCAAATCATTATTAGGAAATGTGTAAATAAACCCATCCCTCTGTTGCAGACAAATTTAAATTAAACTAAAGTTAATAAGCACTTCTTCACTGGCACACACAAAATGAATGTTTCTCCAGACTGCAATGCTTCTTGACAGTTTTGTCATTGTGGAGCAGGGAAAAAAACATCTTAACAGTCCGTCTTTGGAAGGAAGAAGTTGTCAGACTTGGCAGCACTTCCTAAATACAAAAGAATAAAATTAGCAGGAAGGATATTTTATTTCCAAGCTGCAATTAGGAAACTAAATATGAGATAAGAATAAGAAAACAGGGTACTTGACAGTCTTTTTTTTCTTCCCTCCAGGAAACTCACTCTGCAATGAGCTCAGTAGAAAGTGGACAAAGCAGCAGAATCCTTAGAAGTGAAAGAATAGCACTCACAGGGAAGGGAATTCAATGCAATCCTGCAGGCTAATGGCTTCCACATTTCACCTGAGGGATGAGTGTCAGCCCAGTGTTAGGGCAACTCCCTGCTCACTCTGCTGGAGCCCAGTGATGCCAAGCAGGGTCTCAGGGGGTCACTCCAGCAGCATCCCAAGGCTGGCTCTGGGGACACAAAGCCCCTGCAAACCAAGGCAGTTACCCGACCAAGCCAGGTCAATTTGTCCCTGCAAAATTCTGTGTCCCCAAGCCTTCCTCTCCTGGAGTTTGTATGTTAGCTGTGGATGTCCACATCTGTGCCAGATGTAGCTAACAGAGCTCACTTTGTACATGAGCAAATTGTCTTGGCCTGACCAAGGGCTTGCCTTAAATGCTCAGAAGGGATGTAGGACTGGCTGATGCAATGGTCACACTCACAGGGATCATCAGGGAAGGCTTTCAGACCCAGAGGCCAGGATGCTTTGCAGAGTCTCTGTCTGGGCCAACCTCTGCTCCACACAGCCCAATCAGTACTTGTCTGGAAAGCACTGGAGCACCTCTCGCTATTTAATGACTGACTTTTGAAACATAAATGGGTAAGTTACATGACAGAAGTTGTCTCTGCTGCAGCACCATGCAGGAGAGACAGCAATGAGCAAGCCTCAAGCAATCAATCCTGTATTAACAGCCTGGTCCAACCCATATTACCCCTAACCACTGCACCTCAAGCAGTTAGTAGCATCATCTCCGTGGTGGAGGACACAATAAATCTACCAGCAAAAGCAGAAAGGTGAGCACTGATGGACAAGCTTGGAAGCACTTATCCACCCAGAGCCCCCACTGCTCTCCATGGCACTGCCTAAGTGAGCCTTCCCTGTGGATGCCAGGCAGAGTTGGCCATGGAGGAGCTGCCATCTGCCTTCCCACTGTGTGGTGGTCAGCCTGAGAGCTCTGAACACACCTTCACTGCTTTGCCTTTGCAGATCCAACTGCAGCATGCACAGGAATGTATGCTGAAGGAGATGTATAAACACTGCCTTTGCCTTGGGTACTGCTACCACGCTAACGAGACCCCTAATTTCCATTTTCCACAAGGCCTTACACCAGCTCCAAGGGAAGTACACCAGCGCAGCAGCCACTGCATGAATGCAGAAATGCAACCCTTGGGTCTCCCACCCTGCTTGACATCCTCTACAGATATGCATTTATGTGACAAGCTGTGCTTATGTGGTGCAAGTCAAACATTCACACACTTGCCAGGGGACATCCCTCCAACTCTTGGGTTGGCTCCTTTTAACTGACTCCTGAGACATTGGAGAAACAGCTGTCAGAGACCAAAGCTGTCACTTGTCTCCTTTTTTTGCAAGTTCCCCAATGCCGTATTTTCTCCAGACAGTTCCATATTTATGTAGTAAGCAAAAATATAGCTATGTAAAACTCAGCAGTAATTGAAAATACTTTAATTAACTCTGTTTTGGATTTCTTTTCTGCCTTTTTTAAGATTAAATGCGAGTCCTTATAAATAAAAATGCACATAACTTTAAAATGGACTCTTTTCTTACAAATGCTAAGGAAAACACAGTTTTTAAGTGGTTTATCTTCAGCAGCAGCCAAGTTATTCAGAAAATCTGGCTGGTATGCCAATGGATGTACACCTGCTCCCACAAGCAGTAAAAGTACAAAGGAAAAGAAAATAGATTTCATTTGTTTTAAGGAAGAGAAGTCTGGACCTACTCAGAAATTTTCATATGGAATTTGATAGGGCCACAAATATGGACCCTAATAAAAGTTAAGACCCAAAATATTGTGGCAAAGATCCCAATATAGCTTTTAGAACAGTCCCTCTTTATCTCTTTTTCCAGAGATTCAAGCATTCTCCAAGCATTCATGTCTGTCTGGGAAGGGACAGATCTTTATACCCTCAGAATCTCCTAGCCCATGTATCATACACTGCTCAACCACAAGGGATTTCACAAGTCATGCAGTTCTCCATAACACTGCACTCTTCAAGACTTAAGCACACAGGTGCCACAAAAAAAACCAAAAAACTAATGGGAGCATTTTAACAGTATGTCAAAACCAAAAGATGGACAAAGAACCTGAACTGAGATGAAATAACATGAAATTTAAACACCAGGCCTAAAAGCTGCATATTTCACACTTCCAACCTCAAATCTCATTTCATAATTCCGCTTTTATTAAAAAGGTGCTGAATCTTGTACCTGCACAGGGAAGCTGCCCAAGCTGCCAGAAGTTGAAGTATTGTGGAGATACCAGCCTAGATTTGCCAAAACCTTGAAAAATAGCCCTGTTAGGCACAGATTCTTGCAATTATATAGACATTTAACCAAGGCATGCAGTGATGATGACTCGATAACGGTTTTATTTTTTGGAAAATGCATTCAGAGACAAGTGGAGACATGTGCTGACATGTTCTGGTGCACTCCTGCTCCCCTGTGTCCACACAAACCTATGAGAGAGGCTCTCTGTGACACATATTCCTGTCTGTCCATGAGTCCTGTCCAAGAAAAATTACACCAAGGACTTTTCCCTTTCCTCAGTATTACCTAGATGTGAAGATGAAGTCTTAAGTGACTTTGGGTAAAAACTCTGCCTCTTTTAAATCACCACAGAATTTTCAAGTTGTGTTTCTCGAATCAATGTTTTTACAGATTAAGGTCAAAGTATTAAAAAAATGAGGTAGAATGAATACTTGCTTGTCAAATGTGGAGTGCCCAGCAACTGTTACAAGGATTTTACTGTGCTCAGCACTAAAACCCAAGCATCAGTTAAATAACGGAGCATAGACATTATTTGTGAATATGACTTTCAGAATTTCTTTATGAAAAGACCAGAAGAACAGATGGCAATGTGACCCCCCAGGCATAAGGCAGGCCATAGGATTGCTCGGAAGGGGCATTCCCTGGGAGGAATCTTGTTACCACTAGATTGCATCTTCTAGGAAAACACCTAGCTTGATGGCAATAAAGACTCCATCATAATGTCTTGATGAAACATTGCTTCAATTTTCGATTCAAGACTAAGTTTCATAGAAACCATAGAATGGTTTGGGTTGGAAGGGACCTTAAAGATCACCCAAGTTCAAACCTCTCTGCCATGGGCAGGGACACCTTCTACTAGGCCAGGTTGCTCAGAGCTCCATCCAACCTGGCCTTGAATGCTTCCAGGAATGGGGCATCCACAATTTCTCTGCCAACCCTCAGAGTTAAAAATTTTTTCCTATTATCTAATCTAAACCAACTGTCTTTCAGTTTGAATCCACTCCCCGTGTCCTCTCATTATTATAAAAAGTCCCTCTCCAGCATTCTTGTAGGCTCCCTTCAGGTACTGGAAGGCTACAATTAGGTTACCCCGAACCTTTTCTTCTCCAGGCTGAACAATCCCACTTCTCCAAGCCTTTCCCTCTGGGAGAGGTGCTCTGCTATGTTTTCCATTGTCTATAGTTGTTCTAGTCATGAACAGCCCACTGTTGGTTGTTCACAAACCCCACCAGAACAGTGCTGCCTGCCAAGTCATGGCAAGTCATGTTCTTTGCCTCTCCTCACACTGCCAGAAAGGGAATCAACAGAAGGGCAAGGCAGGAATGATGTATTAGCAACCAGATTTTGGACTTGCATGCCAACACTGCATGAGACTTAAAGACCAGGGGATGCTATGTTTAGATATATTGTGAATATATTGAAAGCCTTACCCTGACAAATGCTGGAAGAGACCTGCCTGCACCTGCAATGAAAGGATCTTTTCATCTTGTGAAAAACATCCAAGTTTTTCTTCGACTCTGATTTGTAAGGACTCACCCAAGACCCACAGGAATAGTTAAAAGTATGGATTTCATCATGTTTTGAATTATACTGTCATCAGGGAGTTACAATTATGAGGCCTCTAGCCACAAAGCTGCTGCTATTATTAGTTCCACAAGCTTCCCTTCTTTCCACCTCTATAGCATGCACAAATACTGCAAGATTTGGCAGGTCTTCCTCAGCATAACAGCAAGTAGCATGGCATTTTTCTCTGGTGCTTAATAATTCTCTTTCACAGATACAGAAACATTCCCAGAGTCTGGAAGTGCCAAATATAATGAACAATTAAAAGCTTAAAATTACTTCATACAGTGTTCTCAGAAAATGAACTTAAGCATGAGGAAAACAATCATGAAAAGGCATTCATTATTACACAGTCCATCTAGGATCTGCCAAGAACTGATGAAAATATCTTCAGGCTGATGTTAGTCCGATGAAAATTGGATGCAATCTTTCTTCCTCTTTTATTTAATTTTTTTTAAGAAGCAAAAGGGAAGGAAAAATGGAAAGAGACAGAAGGCTCAACAATAAAAATGCTTTTTGATGTTAATGTTAAAGAAACCAAAACTGCACGTGATCAATATAGAGTGTGATGATGAGGAATCCCTATAGCAGTATATATTAGCAGGTGTCAGGGCAAAAGGAGCCTGTGTCTTTTGCAATTATATGGAATGGCTTGTCAGAAAGGAGGGAATCACTGGTCCTACCTTCTCATTAATTATAGGATCAAGAGAATGGGCAATAATGTTGCAGATGTCATTAAGTTCTCTCTAGTTTTACTGTCTATAACAGCAGAATTTAGTTTCTGCTTCTGAAGAGGAAAGAGTTTCTCTCCAGTTAAGGCCACATCCCTTTTGGGCACTCCCAAATATTTCTAGCTTTCATTAATTATCTGAAAATTCTAAGCAAAATAAGATTCAGAAGGTTCTGGCAGTGGGCCTGTAAAGGAGTGCTGGTACCAGGAATGCTGGTGTCAGCAAACCTCAGGGATCCCTGGGAGACACAAAGCCCAAGAGCCAATGTGGATGGGCACAGCCCTTTGTGCTGTGGGATCTCATCACCCTGCCCTTCAGACAGAGCAGTACCCACTTACTTCCCAGAAACCAGACTTCTGTGCCCTTCATTAATAGACAAGTGCTTGGAAGAGACACAACTTCATCATTTCAGGAGCATCCGGGCTACCCAGATGAAGAGAGGAAACAAATGTTTCAGTCTCTACAGAACAACATCTGGGCTAAACGTTACTGTCATGAGCACTATCAACTTCAACACTGCTGAAGTTCTTCTCTGTGACAGCCTGCTTTGTAGCCTGATTACAAAAAATACCAACTCAAATATTAGTGTCTAATTGTGTCACTATTACTTATGTAGAAGTTCTGCACAACTCAAGGCTCTAATCCTCTATGTCAAACTCCTCATTCTAATTCATATTTACAGGCTGTGCTAGTGTTGAGTGAAAAGGGAAAAGCTTTTAGAAAAATACTATTGAAAATAAGACAGAATTATGTCTAAAGCAATTAGTGGAAATAATAAAAATCCCCTGCCTGATCTGCAACAGACTTCCTAGCGGGTTTTGAGGCATTAAGAGATGTCTCTTCCCCAAAAAAGACTCTAGTACACTGTTGACTGTAAACTTAGACAACTGCACAACTAAAAACTAAAAACCACACTGGTTTGGGTAGGTACAATCACAGTACATTATAGCTCATTTAGCAACCTCCTTCACAAAGACAGAAAGAATGCAAGAGAAACAGGGAAAAAGAAACCATTGAAATCTATATATTGCTAAAGATCTACTAGAACTTCATTATTCTGAAAAGTAGCTGTCACAAGCAAATAATTAATGTGCAAACAAGAGCTTTAGGGAAATTATACCAGATCTGAGTGGTGGAATGTTATACCCCCTGAGAGCTACTATGTCCATCAAAATGTGAAATGCTCTGTAGGACCTTCTTATTTCTAGTAAATGAGAGAAAAAAAGAATGTTTATGGGCTTTGACAGCCAAGTGTCAGCAGTTTCCAGCAGCAACTCCTATAAAATAACTATTTTCATGCTTGTTTGGTGGGCGGGGATGGTTTGCATTGTTTTAGGGGTTTTTTAGGTTTTTTTTTAGCACATGGGGTGCTTTTCTAGCTGTGGGGAGATATCAGACACACTAACAATTCATGTAGTGTCATCTTTTATTCCAGATCAACATACTACCTGCATTCTTGGGCAGACAACACTGCCTCAAAAAATGCTTTAAGGAGAGACCAAGGCACAGCAGGAACTTACCTCTCTGTCACCTAAATTACAACCATACAAAACGTCATATAATCTGTACAACGTGCCTTCTCAGGACTCAGAGTCTGTTTCTCTAAGCTCCCTGTGGCTTGCTGCCATTTACTAAGTGTTTCCTGGAAGAAACCAGGCAATTTGTGAGAGTCAAGGATTTGGAATTTTTTTTTCCCCACCTCTAACTCAGACACAATTTCACTTGAGATCTAAAATGGATGCAGAGGTTGTAGAGCTGAGAAAAGCAGTGTTGAGGGAATAGTTAAATTGTATAGTTTGCTTTTTGTGATTACATTTTGGATAGTAGCTTGCCATTAAGATAATTTCCTCTTAGCTAGTGTCTTCATTCACTTGTTTTTCCTTCTGCTTTCCCTCATCTGCTTTCTGTCATTAGGCTTACAGTGATTGACAGGTATTTTACTTTTCAAGAGAGGAATCAAATGTATTTTCAAATGTATTCAAATTAATCAGGGCTTACCAAGAGCTTACGAGTCATTCAGCTACTTTCGAATGCCCACTCACAAACCAATCCACACAAATACAATGAATGCTCTGTGTTCCCAACGCACAAGGGTTGTGGAGCTCTTGAAATTATAAATTGAGAATTACACTCAGATGAAAGTTGTTTACATAAATTGCTTAAGATAACATGAACTCCCTTTTATGTGTCTCTCTCTGAGTTAACAAGCCTGAAGTTCAGCTATAATATTGAAGAAAAGAAAATAACCTTCAGCCCTGCACAGAAAGAGAATAAGTCTACCCAAGTAGGTGGCCCAGTATGGCTGCACAGTCAAGCACCCAGTGCCATCCAACTGTTCTATTCTGTCCCTGTTCAAGAGCTTGGGTAACATTATGTGAGAAGGAAACAATCTACTTATAACTGAACAAGAATCAGCAACAGAAAAAGTGCATTGCTTACCATTTTCCAAAGCAGCTGTCAAACCCTTTCAGCCCTAACAGCCAGGAGCCTAAAACCTTGAAGGGAAGACAAGAACTGACTGTAGTGAGGTGTTTCAGACCTTTTCATTACAAGAGCTCCTCTAAACTCGCAATTCCTAGACAAAATCTCTGCCAGTTTCCCATGGTCCAGTTGCAGCTGGTGATGCTGACTTCCTTATCAGCTGTCAAAACTGATAGCTGTCTGAATCTGCTAAATCCACAGGTGAGCTGATTAAGGATTGACTGATCCCTCCAAGCAACTTCACAGAGAATCCTTTAGAGCTGAATTTCTAGGTTTTGCTTCAGGTATTTTAGTTCTATGAAAGCAGACACTTAAGTCCCATGCTGAATGTACATTCCAATACTGGCAGAGGTAGGTGATTTCTATCTTATCAGTGTATTTCACTCTCCAAGAATTTTACACCAATTCATCAATCCTCCCAATATGACCAATGCCATTATTTTTATTACTTGCATGGCACCAATGCTCAGGGTTCTAGTGGGCTTTCAGTTTATACATACACAGAGCAAAATCTCATTATTCAATGAGGTAAAATGACCTGTTTCATGGGAAGACATCACAGGCCCAGCACATATTGCAGTGTCTCATGTCAGCCACATAAGTATTTATCAGCAGTTTGAGCTGTTACTTGTGCAAGACATCCCTTTCTGACACAATTGGTGAGAGTTCACCCTTACAAGTTTCAGATAAGAGATCCTCAATACAATTTCTCAAGTGATTTCAGACACGTTAAACTTAAACATTCACTAATTCCTCCTGAAGAAAACATCTGCTGTAGAAGAGGAAAACCAGGATAATTCAGCAGGAGAGCAGTGTTTCTTCAGAAGCAGACCTAAACCCTAGTTTTTAAAATATCTACCATCATCTGTATTCAAAGAATGACAAAGTTAGATTTGAATGTTGAAAACCTCTACACACCTTTTACCAGGAACAGTAGGAACCACAAACTCCAGACTCCCTGAGACCATCAAATGCAAGTCTAAAAGGCTTTGACCCAGCCTTTGTTTGTATCACACCTCTCCCTCTTATACAGATATGGGCAGATACACAGTGGTTCATTCATCCCCAAATGCCTTTCAATCATAATTCAGGCTGCATTTGCAACCAGTTTTTGTTAAAAGATTTTGTTTGGGAAAAGTGTGTGCTTGCATCTGACTCTTGGGCACCATGGTCATGGTTTTGTCTACTTTTTTTTTCCCCCATGACTAGTAGACAGTACTCATAGACAGCAGAAAGCAAATTCCCTTTTCCCCTTTAAGGAGCACAACTGTTAATTGTCACCACATTACGGGGACAAAAACTCAGTTCAAACTCTGATGTGCAGGGATGCTGTGAGGGAAGCTCTCTTCCCTCCCTTGCCAGAGCTTTGCCCTGTGACGAGGTGACTGTGATGAGATTCCCACCCACTGCAAGCCAGACACAGGCCAGGATGGCTGAGGTTGCCTCATGGAAAGCTGTTCCAAGTCTCCCCTGTGTTTCATTTTGGAAACACACACAACAGGACATCCTGCCTTCCCACACACGCTGCAGAGACATTCAGAGCTAGTGTTTCCAACGAGACAGGCTGAAGGAAGTTCTGCTTTTAGAAGTGTGAATTGGAGCTGAGGTCCCCCAGCTTTCCTCATGCAGGTGACAGGACTGGTGCTCCAGTGTGGAGACAGAGGTCCTCACCTGGAGGTGTGATCCAGGCCCTCACCAGGAGGTGGGATCCTCACATTCTGGCTCCTGCTTCAGCAAATGCCCTCACCACTGATCCAAAAAAGAAAAATGTCAGTTGGGGAGACAATGATACCTAATGCCAGAACCCCTCCTGGATAGCAGTTTTACCATTCTCTTCATCCTCTCAAATCAGTGAGAAAAAGTAACTTCCTGAACCTGAAAACTATCCCAGTTTTATTGAATAGTGCCCTACTTCTGCTCTGCAACTCTAACCCTTCATTTCCCTGAACTAAAATGTTGCATTTCATCTTACAGACAGCTTTTCATCTAAGCTTTCTCCTCTTCTCCTATTTTTCCACTTCACTGGGACAATGCAAAACATTTAATTTTCATTTGAGAGGCAGGCAGGTTTGAGGAGTTCAGCTTCAGCAGCTTAAGTGAGGCAGAGCACAGAGTGTACACTGACATGGTTACATGATTTTAAGTGATCAATAAAATATTGATTGTTTAACTATCGTGCTTTGCCATCTCTACCTCTTCCGTGTTCTAACCTCACATTGGGCTAAACTTAAATACTTCAGGTGACATCTCCTTGCTTCTTCCTAAGGAGCATTGTAAAATCAGTTTTCTCCTTGATCCCCTGTTCTGAGATAAGAAAGAGACGTGACACAGAGCTCACCCTTGAGCAAACTGCTTCTCTTCCACTGGTAGTATTGGGATATTAAGCCTTAACCTCTAAGCATCACTGAAATGTGATATATTTTAGTTTCAGAGTTGTATTAGTATCCAGGAGAAGCCACCACCAATGCCATATTTCAGATTAGGAGTGCAGTGAAGCTTTGTAATCTCAGTTTAACTCCTCCTCACACTGTATCACAGGCTCTTTAGTTCCTCATGTGCATTTATGGTTTATATTTACATAGCATAATCTTATTTTTAAAAGAAGAGGCATCTTTCAAGGAACTTGTCATATTATGTTTTGTTACCCACTTTTTAGTTTCATCTTTCACATGAACTGAATTCTTATCCCAAGTGCAGGAATATAAAACACCATGATCCTGATCAGAAATAAAGTCTGTGAGCAGCATGCTATACTCTCACTTTCCTGAAAATTAAAAGAAGGAAGAACTGCAGCCATGGAGAGGTTGGAGAAGCTGCTGGAAGTCAGGTGGGCTTCATGTTGCCACAGACCCAGGGCAGGTGCTGCAACATTCTGCTTTGTCACCATCACATTGAGGAGAGGAAGTAAAAAGGTTTTCCATGTCCCTCATACAACTTGGGGGACAAAAGGCCTCAGGCACTCGAGATCCAGTTGGGAAGAGTTCCCAATGCAAAGCAATACCTAAGAGTAGGCATTTCAATAGTGCTGTAAAGTTTTTCTGTTATGACAATGATGACAATGATTGTCCTTGACTACAGTGTACAAATTTGTTTAATTGCTCAGAATTAAGCAAATAAAGGCAAAAAATCCCTCTCATCCTGTCTCCATGAGAGCTCTTCTCTCCTTTCTGCTTTCTCTTATGCCTTTGTAAGACATCTAGTCTGCAAGAATTACTAGTCCCAGAATTCACTTAAATTTGTCCTGGCATAAAGATGTACAATCCTTATCACAGGCATAGGCTAAGACATTAAAATTATTTATCAAGGAAAGGAAACTATTTCCTTAGCAGCTGAAGTGTGCAGTAGACACTTCAGCAGTTAAGTACATGTAGAAATAATACCAGACTCCACAAAGAGAATATTTCAATATAATGGAAACAATTTAATGGAAAATGCTATTTGAGATCCAAAAAAAAGACAGTGTTATCCAAAATAATGCTAGTCATGGACATAAACTCAAAAAAAGACAACAGCAGATATTGCCAGTGCATCCCCCAAATATGAGTAAACAATGCTTGGAACAATCTGTTACGTGTGCACACCTGACAAAGACACAGCTGGACAATCTAACAGAGAGCTCAGAGAAAATAAAAGTGTTTGCACAAACAGCAAGCTCTGCTAAAGAATCTCTTCCTGACATTGTTTTCAGCTAAGAGGTTACAATCCTCAGAAACACAAAGCAGTCATTATTATATAACCAGCACCAGCAACTGAAAGCTGGATTTTGGCAACAGCTTCATCATCCCACAGAAATGAAAAGTGCTCTTAATTTTTCACATTATGACATCCTAATCAAATGAACTGCTTTTAAGACCATCTCCCTTACTGCATAATAACCCCATTTCTCATGGGAACTCATTCACCAGATTGAATTTGCCACCTAGCTTCTGTGCACCCACTTCCCTGCTGCAAGCACAACCCAAGAGCAGGTGGACCTGAGCCATCTTTGTGTTGTTCTAATCACAGACTATCCAGGGGCTGGGAAGGACTAACAGATTTTAGAGGACCCAGAGGCTTGTCAAAGATGCATCTCATCCTCCACCCATGCTGTGCTCTCAAATGCCCCTGAACTCTCCCAACATGCATCTTTATCACCAGTCTGCCCACAGCATAGATTTATATCAGGCTTTATCTGGCTCTGTGCTACTGATCACAGAGCCTCACTGCAGAGATTTTGGCATCGGATTCATAAAAAGAAGCTACAGCGCTTTCAGACCTTCAGCAGGTTTTTCAGAAGTCTACAGGACAAAACATTTTATCTGGAGATGAAACAGCACAATTCCTAAACTCCTGGCATGGGGACTCCACACTGACCCTGCTGAAACAAGCCTATGGCACATGCACACACCTGGGCTACTGTGCACAAAGCAGCCTTGCATGATTTTAATTTATCCATTTCCCAACACTTGGAACTACTATTATACATCAAATAAAATCTAGAGAAATTTGAAAGATGTGACTTCTGACCTTCCCTTCATGATTTTTATCTAATGCTGCACTTCCTAGCAAATACTTGACTGCAAAGGCACAGAAGGGGCAAAGAGATGGTGCACTCATTACACCAGCACACTGGCAAATTTGCTTCATATTCAGATGGAAACCATTTGGCCCAGAAGCATCATTGCATAGTAAATCAGCTGTAATTTCCATTAATCTCATTGTGCTATAGGGGCATCCAGCCCAAAACGCCTGTTTGGCTGAAGTGGATGGAACCACCAGGCAACTGCTGGATCCAGCTTTTGTTCCTCAGTGACAGAAGGCTCTAGAAAATGCTGTCAAGGAGGACATGGCAATGCTGGCAGAGATCATATAATCTCCCTAAACTCCAAAACCTTCTCACTTTTAACTTGGATTTGACGCCAGCTCTCAGGACAAAAGTCCTCCTGGCAGGATGGCAATACTGGAGCATCTCTTGATATGCTGCATGCTTTCATTATGTGGGAAAGCTGTCCTCCAGCTCAGTAGTGGGTACTGAGCTGCCCCACTGTGCTCCTTGCCTGGGTGCCTGTCCCCATCCTCAGAGCAGAGCTCTCATGACCACCAGCCCCACAAGGAGAGGGTGACACATCAGCATGTAGGGTAATGGCCCCATGGCCATTAGGGTAGTGTGTGTAGGGTAAGTGTGGTATCCTCTCTGCAGGGCAACATGGAGAAGGGGAGGCAATGTGCTCAAGGGCTCTCACTGCCTCCAAAAAGCATCTGAGAACAGTAAGTACATTACCTGCCTTTGCCCTCTCAAAGCCAGGTCTTGCACCAAAGGAGCAATTATTAAAATACTTGCCAACAGCCCTCTTCTCTCTCTCTCTCTCTGCTTCCCAAAGCTCAAGCAGAACATGCAAGGCATAAAAATCTTTTTCCAGCACACAAAGTTTAAAGCACAAGGCCCTTCTGTCATCTACAGACAATAGGGAGTGCTGGAGATCACCAATTTCACCTGCAGCCCATTTATCTCTAACACAATGCCAGGCCTGAAACTTCTAAGAAGAGTTTGGGAAAAAAAAGAGTTTTGAAAAATAAAAAAAATTAAAATAAATATATTTGAGCTCTCAAATCCTCGAAGGCCCTTGGGAAGATTTGTTAGAAATGCTGTTGAACAGAGGCACTGGGAGGAGCAGGAGCTGTCTGCATGGGTGTGATGAGCAGGGTGGTGGGAGGTCTGCAGGCAGAGGTGCAGACCTTGGCAGCACATGAGCTCAGCTGCTGACAGGCATTCCTGTGCACACAGATGCAATAACTTCCCCAGCAGCCCCAAGCTATAAAGTATGGGTCAGTCATGATGTTGAACTAAATGAAAACACCCTTTGAACAAGTGGTGCACAGGAATGTTTTCAATTTTAGTTGCAAATTCACTTCTCCCCCCTCCCCCCCACCAATAATCTATTTTACCCAGTTAGAAAAAGCCCAATCCAGCTGCTATTAGATATTTTTCTAACAGGAGAGTTTTCCAGATCTGGCATTTGAAACAGATTTTGTCTTTAATATTCCTTTTACTTAGCATTTGCTGTTTCATAGATGACTTCTTAAGAAATATAGTTTATTAATAAAGAGGATTATTTCTAGAGCATTAGTTTGCATTAAACCAGCTAAAATTCTAACTGCTGCTCTTCAAAATCACCATCCTCAGAATACTATAAGTTGAAAAGCTGTTGTTTCAGTAAGTCATGCAATTTTTTAGCATTTATATTAAATATGACTATGTCTCATCACCTATTCTGTGACCCAGCATACTGTCTAGAACTCAGTTTGCTAAAAATAAGTCTCTACAGCATCTTCTGCTTTTTCTTGCTTTGCCTTTTTTTTTTTTTTAATACATTCATAGCATCTGCATCCAACCTTCCAGTCTTGCTCAGGTGCAGGGGTGATTAAAAGAAGATCCTTTTGTTATTAGAACTTTTGTTATTAGAACTTCTCCCCTGTGAGAGCCCCAGGTTTGCTGCTAAAAGGTGCAGAGCTGCCTGTGAACAGCTGGCTGCCTGCTGCTGCTCTAATGTGCAGACCCAGAAGGACCCAGCAGCAGCACAGGATGCTGCCATCACTCCTGTTAGCTGAGCCAAATTACTTCACAGGACAAATCATAACTAATCAGCACACAAACTTCATCTTTGCCCAACTCAAGAGAAGAGGATTCCCCAGAGGGAAGGCAGAAGTTTTTTCTGTTTTAATAGATATTTGGCATATTATATTGCATTTGATTATCTTCTTAAATACATCATTTGCTGGATGTATCTACCATATCAGAGCTCCGAAGAAGCAGTCATCAGGCAGAGGAGACAATTCAGACAAAGAGGAGAATACTTTTAGCCTGTACCCTTGGGGGCAGGGAGAATCTAGGCTCATCTCTGCATCACATCCAGCTCTGAAAACACCAGGTCCTTGTGCCTGCATTGGTTATTGAAACTGCCTCTTGCCAAATGATCTCCAGCACTGGTGCTAAAGCCGTGAGTCACTCTCAATTGCCCGAGATTTTCCAAGGCACTTACACGCTTCAATACAACATTTTGTTCTTGCTCTCAGAGAGGCTTCTTCACATTCAAACCTGTTCAAGGACAAACCTACAGCTAGCAACTACTGACAGCAGAGCAGTGCTGAGACACCCCAAAATTTGTTGTTGCTGTTGGCTTTGTAGTTGGTCCTATTTTTCAGTGTCAGAAGCTGAGCACTACCCCGTTAGTGCCGCATCCAGGACTGGGCTGGGCTCACAATCCCAAAAGGGAGGCAAGGTGAGGCAGCAGTGCAGGGGCTCTGCTGCCAGGTTCATGCAGTAATTCACTGACCAATCACCACATCTCAGATGTGAACCTCCACTCAATCCCAATGAAACAGGAGTGTGACAGCAAGGCTGCTCAGTATGATGGCAAGGGTGCCTCAGGAGACACAAAGAAGCCTCCTGAACTGCAGGAAAACATTTTGATGGCAGTGTGACACCTGCCAAAGAGATGAAATCAAACTCCAAATAGACCACATTATCCTTTCTCTACACACAGGCCATTAATTCTCCAAGCTGTACTCTGGCATGATGATGCCATATCTATTTTTTGGAAAGGGAACAAAAGAAAGAAAATAAATAATTTCTTAAAGACTGCTAGAAACATCTTTTTGCAGATCAGAGATGTAGATTAGTATCTCCCAAGTCTCACATTAATACACCACACAAAGGTTGTTCTTTCTCTTGTAGGCTTGGACTAAGTGATCAGAAGCTTTTTATGATATCAGGCACTTATTGATACCAGGCACTGCAGAGGTCTTGCAGGATCTAAGTGCTGCATAGTGTCTGACAGACTGAGGCACTGACAGGGGGATCCACCTACTCCTGCTGCTGGGTTTGTAGATAGCCACACACACAGGAGGCAAACTCAGAAAGCTTCTGGCTAACCAAAATGCCTCCAAACACAGCCACAATTCACAGACCAAACACACAAGTGGAATACTGGCTGGCCTATGTTCTCACTTTGACTGCAGGAACAAATCGGGCGACAAAGTTACAAATGCATCATATACTGCATTGAGATGTGTTTTGCAATTAAAGGAACAGGGATTGGGATACTTTAGACCCTCTGTGGCTGATGGCAGCATCTCATCTATTTCTGTTTTTTTGTTAATTTGCCCTGACCAAACGCACGAGGGTCAGGAGTCAGGACAGAGCTGAGCTTCCTACTGGGGAAGTCAAGGACTCCCGGGCAGTGCAGGATGCAATGGGAAAATTCATCACCTCTGATGAGGCCATTGCTCCAATGAGGTCTTTTAAATGCTGACGGGTATAAAAGGAGACCGAAATGCCTGAACAGGTGAGGCTGACAGTTCTACTTTCTCCTTTATGTTCTCAAAGCTGAGATAGGGTCTGCACTCTGCTGCATGTCTTCCCTCTTCCCACACTTCACTGCCAGATTGAGCCCTAAATTTCGTGTCTAACTATAGCTGATGGCACCCTCTTAGCACTGTCAGTTTTAGGCAACAAGCAGATGTCACTGTGCCTCTAACACATTGGTGGACATAGCTTTAAAGCATCATGACTTTGTTGAAAACATCTTCAGTTTGTATTAGTATTACAAAACCAAGCAAGAAGAATAGAGACAAAGTTCAAAGTGTTTAACAGATAACAAATTCTGCTTCCCAACACCCAAGAAATATGTGTCATAAACAAAAGGTTCAGAAAATCAAAGCCTGGCCTCAGCTGAGGAACCACCCATAGCATTTCATTTCCTGGCCACTTTCTATCAATTCTTTAAATATCTGGGAGTCAAAATGTCTCTTGCACTCTGTCATATAAAGGACATGGTCAACACAAAAATAACTGTCAGAAGGAAAAAAAACCAAAAATCAACAAATAATTCAACTACAGTGAGTTTCCAATTTTTACAGGAGGTTTCTTACTGAGATAAATCACCATGCTTAAATCCCTCCACAGGACAATTACAGCGTATCTCTTAACTTTTTAGGTCTTCTCTCCCCATCTAAAAAGATCCTTCATTAAGATTAGATCTAGACTGAACTCCAGCTATAGTGTCTAGGTCACTGAAGATGTTTGGGTATGCTCCAGGAGCTCCAGCAGCTCCAGCAGTCACTGTTCTTTTCACAGAATACTCCAAGACAAGAGCATTCAAAAGTTCCCACTGATGTAACGACAGTGAGGGGGAAGACAGAAGGCCTATGTGAAGCCCTTCATTCCAACTGGAAAACCAAGCACTGTCAAAAAAGTAATCTTCCTGCACACATAAGAATCAGTAAAAAATTCCAGTAAATTACATGCTTTAGGATTTGATCAAAAATTTATAAACAACAGCAGTGAATCTCACCTTTTTTAAGGTTTTTGGGGTTTGTTTGGGGCTTTTTTACTACCAATCTGGGCTGTGGAATAAACCTTAGTCTCTCAAACCCTTTTACCTTGGAACCTTAAGTAGATTCAACTTTGTAACAGCTTCTGAGGCTAGGAAAGCATTTTGCTGCCTGACTGGAGAGTAAAGAGAGTGAATAATCAGTCTAGCCTTTAAGCTAGATGCCTGCAGTAGAAAGAAAAGCAATCCTTGTTTTCCCAGCAATACAGGATGTTCATTGAAGAATAAATGTTCAAAGGAGTCATATATGCTTGCAGAACAGTTAGAGATAGTGCACTGAATTACCAGTGCAGTAAATAAATTACTTTGACTTGTGTAACACAATAGGAATAAGAGGTCCCTACTTTTAGTTCATTGTGATGGGCTGCTTCCAGGCAAAAAAGAAAGACATGGTGGCAAAGCACCAAACTGCTACCATCGTAATAGAAAAGTTAGCTTATCCAAGGGCACTTATTTGACAGTGTGCTACTAGACCTATCTACAGATAAAATAACTCACTTCAGATAAATGCAAATGGATTTCAATCCCACTGTGGTGTGCAGGTCCCATGAATTTCCATTACTGTAAAGAAGCTCATATTGCAAGGTTCAATTTCTCAAGTAGAAAATACTGCATCTATAAAGTATGTCATTTCAGAGATCATATAACGGTTTGGTTTGGAAGGGGCCTTTAAAAGCCACCTAGTTCCAAAGCCCTTTAACACAGGAGAGAACATCTTCCACTAGACCAGGTTATCAGAGTCCCATCCAACCTGACCTTGAAAATTCTGGGCATGGGTCCTGTCCCAGTGCCTCACCACCCTCACAGTGAAGAATTTCTTCCTAATGTCTAATCTAAACCTACCACCTTTCAGTTTGAAGCCATTGCTCATTGTCCTATAACTACCTTGTAAGTCCCTTTCCAGCTAGTGGAAGGCGCCCAAAGGTTTCTCCAGAGCCTTCTCTTCTCCAGGCTGAACAACCCCTTATTTCAGCCCATCTGCACAGGAGAGGTGCTCCAGCACTCTGATTACTTTGTGGCCTCTCTAGACTCATTCCAACAGGTCCAAGTCCTTTCCATGCTGGAGGTCCCAGAGCTGTAAGCATTATTTTTCAATTACCAGATGATGACACTTCAGTTTCTGAGTGCTGGGGCATCCCAGCAATTTCAAAATAAAAAGGCTTAATTTTAAGGCTTAAACAGCTAAATTCTCAATGGAGCTGAACACCCTCAACCTCCCCATTGCTCAGTGGCTACACAGAGTGCTCATCACTGACCTTAAGCAGTTTCTCAGCCTCTGAAACCCCCCAGGCATCCCTCCCTTACACATGGAGCCCATCTGCACAGGCTGGGGCAAGGCTCAGGCAGACCTGCAGCATCCAGAAACCTCAAGCCTCTGACAACCTTCCTGTCTGCCTGACATTCCTTATGAAAGCCCTGCCCTCTAGCCCAGGGCTCCTGTGTTGATGAGCAGTGCTGAGTTCATAAGGTGCTATTTTTCACAGGGCTTTGCACGACCTGTCCATCAGCCAGCAGCATCCAAGCCCTGCAGAGCCAACAGAGCCATTTCCTCACAGACTTTGGGTGCTACAGTAGCTTTATCCTCTCCAAAGATTAATGAATTCCCCTTTGCAGTGCCCTGTGACATTTTACTACCCATCTACCCACAGAAGAAGGATTGCACATCTGCTCCTAGTACGTACTCATGCTTTATAATTAAGCCAGATTGTTTCTGTAATATCAATACATGCAGTTCATCCTTTAACTTAAATCAATACGGATCAAAACAGGTTATGACTTCTATGCAAAAAAAAAAAGAAAAGGTTTGAGACAGTCTGTGAACAGCTGTATGGATTTTGTTGAGCCTGAAGGATGGCTTTGTTGAAAGCAGGGAAAGCTGCACATTTTCAAGTAGTCAGAAAAGGATGGAAATGTCATCAGCTAGTGTCAGTGCAAGTGCACCTCTCAGCAATGCCAGAAACTAAGCAGGATTGGGGAAATGATTAAAGCATACTGCAATGCAACACTCACACAGACACCCAACCTATACTCCATTATATATATACATATATATACACATATGTATGTAAGAATGTAGGGAGAAACCATTGAACTATACTGTGATCTGTCTTCTTGGAAAATAGGTGCTTGTCTTTTTTCTAGGCAGCTCTCTAGGAAGAGCCAGGTAAGAGGAAGAAACAGCAGTTGGAAGCAAGAGATTTCTTAGGAACAAAAATTCTGTTTTCAAGGAATCTTAAAAACATCCAAAAGAAATAAAACTGTAAGTGCATTGACCTTTTTTTTTTTTTTTTTTTTAATAATGAGAACCAGCCCTTGAAAATAAAGTAATTTTAGAAACATTCTCCAAAAGCTTTTGCATGCTAGGCCAGTAGAAATTTTCCTTAAGTCTAAGGAAAACTGAGACAGACCACAGCTATTACACAAGAAAATGTGGCTTCCTAAATGTCTGGTTTACCAGTTTGATACATTTACATTGAAGAATGTTAAAAGCCCTGTGCAAGGGAACAGAAACATAAGAGGCATGAGTCAGCAATAGGACAGGATCATCTTTCTTTTGATTTAAAAGAGCTTGAAGAAACTCTGAAACATAGAAGCATTCTGATGTAAGCAAGTTGAGGAAGATTATAATTTTTTCAATCTATATAGCAGGGACTGACTGGACAGAATTAATGGGTGTTTTGCAAAAGCCCTGCAGTCATAGCAAGATGATTCATGCTACATTGTTCTTATACAGCATATGTGTATGGAAATCTGTATGTCGTATTTAAATGCTACAATATATTCACATTGTATGCAAGATTTAATGGGATCAGAGCAGGAAAGCTTTCCCACACTGAAAAAACACCATTTATGTTTTATTTTAACACAATGGATACCAAGGAAAGAACAGTCTGATATGCCCACACTGTGTAAAGCCACTCCCACCCTGAAGAGAAAGAATTGTCAGCTTTCCAACAGGCACCTGCTGTAACTGCACTATGGAGATGAGACATCTAATGGGGATTTCATTCAAAAGAGGCAGTGAGACATCACTCAGCTCCAGTAAGGAACTACTACTGCTGATGAAAGGATAATGGAAGAATATCCTGGACAGATAATTTTTTGAGAAAAAACTTCCAGTTAATTTCTTTTTTAATCACATAACATGGAAAAACTGTACTCAGCTCATTTCAGATGGTACAAAAAGGCCAGATTTCTGAGACTGGCCACACAGAACCACAGGTTTCCTCAGTCTCAGGACCTGTTCCATCACCAGTGGCATTCATAAAACCATATAATCACAGAATACTTTGGGTTGGAAGTGGCCTTTAAAGGTCACCTAATCTGACCCTCCTGCAAGGAGCGGGGAAATCTTCAACTGGATCAGGGTGCTTAGAGACCTATCCAACCTGACCTTGAATTTTTCCAGGGATGTATCTGCCATCTCTCTGGGAAACTTGTGCTAGTGCCTCACCACCCTCATTGTCAAAAATTTCTTCCTTACATCTAGTCTGAATCTACCTTCCTTTAGTTTAAAACTATTTACACATTGATACAGGCCCTACTAAAATATCTGTTCCGGTCTTATAAACCCCTCCTATTCTCCTATTCTTATTTTTAGGAAAACATAGTGGGAACATCTCCATGAAGCACCATAACATGACTGTGACACTCCTAAAAGAAAATTGTAAGGTGGGCATGGAAGAGAAGCCAAGTTTCTTAAACCAGAGTGAAATTAAATGTCTGACAAAAGGGCTGAAGTGAGGTACCTAGTCCTCAACATATCAAGATGGCAACTTGATGGTTTTTTGCATTAGAATTACATTTCCAGAAGTCTGTTTAATCCTTTACAGATGTCATTGCTTTGTTTTGGCTTTCCTGCTAGACTGAAATCAGTTATCTCATACATTTTTAATTATTTTGTCCAAAACAGAACTTATTCTCCTTTGGTTCAATCATCCTTTACAATGAAAATTTTAGAGGAGATAATTTTGCCCTGGCTTCACTTCTTTTATTCCATGGGAAGGATGAGGATACTGAGAAGGGGCTTATAAACCTGCTGTCAGCAGAGCAGGTGACAGTGCTGTGACAGAAGCTACAGGCTCCCTTCTTGCAGGGCCACTTGCATTAGGAAAACTACTCTGGACACAAAACTGTGAGGG
This sequence comes from Toxostoma redivivum, assembly GCA_013397375.1. Taxonomy (NCBI): domain Eukaryota; kingdom Metazoa; phylum Chordata; class Aves; order Passeriformes; family Mimidae; genus Toxostoma; species Toxostoma redivivum. Next base: position 277,654 of record VXBI01010446.1, on the reverse strand, counting down.
ACACAATGCTGCCACAGGTGGTACGAGGCCTGGGAGGTTGCCATGACACAGATAGGACAATAGGTTTGCTAAATTTATAAAGTATTTCTTTAAATTAAAATATTTATTTAAATAATATGGGCCTTTCCTGCCCCTGAAATGGCCAATTTAGGAGGAGCCAAGCTCCTAGTCACATCCTTCTGAGGTGGAAGTTCAGCACAGCTTCACTGACATTCCTGGAATTGTCTAAAGAGGAAAGCAGTTACTCAGTAACTGAAAACCCTGCCTTCAGTAGTAAGGATAAAACTATACAAAAATCTATCAATGAAAAAGAAAAAAAAAAAGAGAGTAATTTTGGAAGATATTCAACCCTTACCTCACTTCACAGCTTTGCACCATCATACTTCTCTTATCAATTTCTCTATAAGAAGTTTCACAATATTTTTGTGATCACAAAAATAAAAGCTTTAAAGCTTTTAAGCTTCAGTTAAAATAAAGCTTTTAAGCTTTAGTTGAAGTAACTTCCACAGCAAGCTGGAAGTGGGAGGCCAGGTGCTGCAAGCAGCTGTAGTTAGAGCCATGCTGGAGTTCTTAGGGCACCTGAAACACAGCACTTACAGGATTAAGTTCCCTACAAGTCACCAGCACATCTGTTGAAGTGCTACATACCTTTATATAGCTTGTAAAGGAAAAAAAGGTTTTGTGACAAATTAAAATATTAAAAATTTCAAGCATCTGACAGAGTATCTTATAGCGATGTTCAAAAGATGCCTCCATGCAGTTATTATTCTGCCTTTATTCACTGACCCACATCATTTCCTTACTGTGCTGAATTTTAAAGCCAATGAGAGCGCAGCCTTTTCACATTCACATTTTGCTCAGTCTGAATCTTTGACTGTCCCTATTTTACCATTCAAGATAAGTAAAAAAGTCCAACTGAATAGCAGTGCACAAGTGAGTAATTCTGCTACCTATTGGATTAATCTTTAATTTCTCTTCCCCATCTGAGGGATGCTTTAAAGCATTAGTTTAGGCTCAGACCTGTAGTGCCAACCTGCTACAAATTCAATACACTACAGTTCAGTGCAAGTATGCAGCCTGAGCCTGCATTTTTGAGAGATGCAACTCTAGGGAGTGAGAAGTAGTCAGGAACTCACCTAACCCATTACCATTCTGCCCTGCCTTTAAAATCCTATCAAAGCTGGTGAGGAAGGCAAGCTGTGCACATGAGTGCTGTTCTGGGTCTCTCTTCCCATTCTAGAAAAGAGCTCTTTTGAAGTTTGCTGGTCCAAGGTGTAGATGCAGATGTTCAAAACTGGATGGGTTTCCTTGGAGTTTTTAAAAGTACAGACATGGAGGGGTTTTGTTTGGTTTTGGGTTTTATTTTCATTTGGGTTTAATATCTCTGGAAATCAGATCCAAAACCAAAATACAGAACTAGAGAGGCATATGGATTTAGTATGGGTTCAGAATCTGAAAGATCATATTAAAACACTTCTCACAGATACACATTGGATTTCCTATGAAGTAAAGCCTTATTCCACTACTGTTCTGGTGACTCATGAGAATACAATGCCAATTTTCTTCATTTCAGTGCTTTGGCATTTAAGCAGGTAAAAGTTACTGCTCAGGCTCAATAAACTGGGAAATACAGGCCTTATTACTCATCCTTATGAGATGAGCAGAAAGGGTACAGCTTTTTAACTTCTTTTATAACTGCACTTGTTCAATTGCTGCTGAAAAATCCCTCCCATGCTTAAACTAGCAGATGTTTTTTGCATGGTTTGTCCTCAATTCACATATAAGATACAAAAAATGCCATTGCAAAAACAAAACAAAACAAAACAAAACCAGCTAGGACAGAGCAAAGTGAGAGGACATCACAATTGAAACAAGATTATGCCTTGCGTGCATGACCCTTGTGTAAAAATACTTCATTTGCTTTTGCACGATGCTACCCCATAAAAAGGTCAGATCTACTGTATTACCAACCTATAAATAATTCAGGGTTATAAAGCTTCTTATCTGATGTTGAAAATGCAGAGGGCACACAAGAGTGCTTTTTGAACGAAGTCTTCATAAACCTTGCAGACCAGAGAACATTAAACTGCGCTGCCTTTACCCCAACCCCTAAGAACCATGCACTGCTCCCTTCCCCTACAAAGGGCAGGTCCCTGGCATGGCTTGCACGAGGTGCCAGTGAGGAGCCACTGTAAAGCAGCTCCAGGCTGAGGGCACAGCCTAGGCTGGGCTCAAGAGACAGAGACCAGCCTTGGGTTTGCATGGGGGCTCTTTCACACCAGGATTTGTGCCAACAAGAAGAGCCAATGCTTTCTACAATGAGTTTTTGTCTAAGTGGTCAGGAGAGGAAGATTCACTTTCTACCATCACAGTGCAGACACAAGTATTTATCAGAAACCAGGCTAATATTAACTCTGTATGTCCAGACTCCAAACCCATACATTGCTGCACCTGAAACATGAATCCATTCTGCTGACAGCTCTGATGCCACCATCAGACATTGCAATTATCATCTAATGTTGCCACTTGCTTTCACTAGTTCCCTTCGCAGAGAAATTTTAGAGTAGCATGAGAATTTTTGTTTTCACAACTATTCCAACTTTTCATTTTGTTGAAGTAAACCTGATGTGAAACATCAAAAGACTAGCCATTTTAGAGTATTTGTCATCTTCTGAAAATTGCTAACAAGAATTAAATCCTCTTTCTTTTCTTCCTCACTTGTGCCTTAGAAAATTAATTCTGATTCTGTATAAAACAAGGAATTAAGGAGATGGCTTTGAAAATGACTGGACTTTATTAGCTAAATCAAAACTAATTGCTTTTCTTTCTCGATGATGCTTTAAATATTTGCAATAAAGAAAAATACACCCTTAATCTGTTTGAACCATTTTCCCTCTTTATATATTTTTCCCACTGTTTTTATGGATTTAAAAAAATGCGTCAAGATGAAACATCTGTTTGACCTTAAAGCATACAATTTGTCCATTGTGTCCTATGGAAAACAGAAGTTATATTGATTTTCCAGCTTTTTTTCTTTCTCAGCAATGAAAATTAGAAAATTACTTCAGCATGCTTAGACCTTAACCTAGACATGGAGGGCCCAGCTGGCAGTTCTGTAGCCCACATTGATTCTTTGGGATTTTTTCTACCTGTGCAACTATCTTTTCCAGGTATCTTTTCCCAGAAGAGATTGGGAACAGCTCCAGAGGATGACTGCTCAGCACTGATAGGAGACTGTGTCTGCTCCTACACCCCAAACTGCAGCCACACATCCCCTTTGGTGGCAGGAGTGGGGTTATGATGCACCTGAGATGCAGCACAGCACCAAAGAATCAAACATATCAGTGGGAATATGGGGGCATGGAGGGGGAGCATGATCCATCTCTAACAACTCACAGGGATGGATCTGCAATACTTTTATCTGGATGTGCCACCATCATGGCTGACTGTTTAAATAGCTGCTGTGTGCTCTACAGGCATGCAAAACAAAAATCCTTGGTTTAAAAGAAGGTGTGCTGTCCTGTGCTATACAGCTACCACACAGAGCCTGAACTGAATTGGATCCTCACATCTTTGAGCACATGTGTAGAGAAATGAGCTACCTGCCTACCTGACCAGGGGCAAAACATGAGGGAGCCAGTCCCTGCCTCCTACTCTGCTGAACCATCCACCCAACACAACAGGGAAAAACTCCACCAGTCAGGTCAACTAACAAACACAATGCTTCTCCTGGAGGCTGCAAATTACAATTTTCTCGGAACAAAGTGGAGAACTGGTAATTTTTCTGGATGGCAAATCCTTTCTAAGGTGCTGTGAGGAGCGGCACAGCTACATACTGCAATTTATAGAAAGATGATGAACTGTGACCAAAGCCCATACTCCCCAGGTTAAATCACTGCTTCTACAGGACTGAATTCTACCAGAGACCTACCACAATCAATCCCATTCTCATAGAGTTACAACCCCAGAACATACAGCAGCAGAGCAGCATCTCAAATGGGAAGAGGAAAAGGAAGAAAGCCTACAAGCAGCAATTGTCACAATTTTCATTTTCTCAGTATTATGCTTCCTTTTCACTTGTTTATCTTGTTCCAAAATTCTTATTTCTCATACAAAACAGGAAAGTGGGTCCCAAATGCATTATATAAGTGCCTCAATAATACAGTCTTAAAAATTTAAAATGAGTGCTTACAATGTTGTTTTCATTTTATTTTGGTGAGACAAATAATTAATATTAATGCAGGGAACACAGTATCATTTTACATTCATTTTGTTAGCTGTTAAATTGCTGCACATTCCCCACTCACTCTTATTACTCATCGCTGTTTTCCAGCTCCCGTGGTAGCTGTAGGAGTGAACTCCTGGCTGCTGTCTGTCCACAGCACGTAGCTGTCTCTCAGTCAGCTTCAGAGCCTTAGCAGTCATGCTCTGATAAATCTGCCACGGTAGGAACAGGATTTGGACTTAGGTTACTTTAGCAGGATCAGAACTAAGCCTTGAATCCTCGCATATGTTACACACACACATACACACACACATAGAGACGTGCCAGAAAGCAAAATACTTTCAGTGCTTCCAGAGGCCTGCAGCACCTGAGCTTTGCACCATTTGTTATAAAGACTGTTAGGCAATTCCCTGGACAGGAGTCCTGTGTTGTGTGAGCCACAGAGCAGGGATGGACACGGAGTTCAGATGAGTGGGACAAAGGAATCCCACTGCGGTGCCATGGCACAGCCAGGGACAGAGTGTCTGCCCAGGGAAGGCACAGCAAGGGATGCTGAGCACAAGGCATTCTGCCAACAGTCTGACCTGTCTCCTGCTGCTGCCACACACCAGAGCCTGGCTAAAGCAAAGGTGAGTGCTGTGCCCAGCAAGCAGCTAAAAAGAACTGAGCCTTGTGAAGACTTGTGCGGGTGGCAGCTGTGGCACAGACTGGTCCTGGGCTGCAGGAGGGACTGAGCCTTTCCAGGAGGCTTTCTCCTCCCTGTCCCTGTGCTGAATGCCTGCTCTGGCACCCTGGCCAAGTCTCCTTCCAGGTGATGGGAGAGGAGCACAAAGGGACACATCCTGCATCAAACCCCTTGTGTGGATATACCCTTAACCCATGATCTGGGGAACAGGAAAGCTTCCCACACTCACCATAGCTCACATGTTAATTAGTTTTACCTTAGAGAGCCAATAATCTCACTTATCCAGCTGCAAAGACATGGCCCCTTCCACACAATATAGAAATAGTGTGACAGCACACAGTATGTTCTTGAAATCCCACAGCACAGGACAAAATTTGCCTTGAGGATTTCTACTCAGTTTCCTATCATCAGTCTCCAAAGACAACTGTGGTTTAATGTAAGCACAGACAACTGTGACCCCCCGTTGGGGCAGAACTGCAATTACAATCTGAAATCACAAATAACTGGCTGTACCTACAAGTATCTCTTACTCTGCAAAAGAGTTATATGGAGATAAATTATCACAGCGATATATAAAATAGAAAAGGCTATTTTGTGCAAAACACACAGCAACAGGAGGTAATGTGCACATTTACTGCTTTGCTAATTTTTTGACATATTAAACTACTTCAGAAGACAAAGGTAAATCCTCTGTCACCACTAATCAGATGCAGATGCAACTACAGAATGAGCAATGACACCAATGAATATAAAATCTAGAGCAGTTAACCACTTAGCCAGGTGGACAGTCCACTTGAACATTTGGGAATCATACTCTTTTTTCAAACCTAGCTGGCAACAGCCACATAGGCACACAGCAAGATACTGGAGATACACTTCTCTTGGTCTTAAATGTCTGGCCCAGACTCAGTTAATAATAATTCTGTCTATACTCATTAATAATAATTCTGCAGTGACTTGAAACTTAAGATATCCGAACAGTTAAACTTTGCTGCAACATTACAGTATTGGGAATATACTGTTTCCTCATGATAAGGAGAAGTATCAATAATGTATTTTCTAAATAAAAATGGAATAAACAGATGGAAGTAGTCATTGCAACCACTACTTAACATTTTGCTTTAATTTGTCTTGGTCTTAAACCTCTCATTTATAAGAAAGGAGGGAATGCTCTTAGATGGCACACCCCAGGCACACAGCTGGCTTGGGGCACATGCTCTCCCATAGGCAGTGCCTGACCTCTGTTTTCTCTATTAAACCCTAAAACTAACATACATTTAAACCAGATATAAGAAGCACATGCCTGATGATCCACTTGCAGTTACACTTATTCAAAGAATTATTAAAGAAAAATAAACAATTGGAAAGGGGCAGGTTTAGAGTAGGGCAAATGAAACTTTAAATGTTTCTCTTCTCCCCCCAAATGCTATTTCTGGCTTTGCTTTAAAACTGGCTGAAAGATGTCAGACATGCAAATTCCCTCCCCCAGCATCAGCTCCAAGAGGAGCAGAGCTGCAGCAAAAAGAAGAGCAGAGACCAAAGCTGAGCATCTGCTGTGTTAAGTGGGAGCTCTGCAGCCTCCACAGCTCTCCTGGCTCCTTCCAGCCCCCTCTGCCCTGCACCAACCGCTGCTCCTGTGAGTCAAACATGGGTCCTCATCCTTTATTTCTCCTTCCAGTCCTGCAGCAGCTTTCTTGGAGCAGAGCTGACTCCTCTGCTGAACTAGGAGCACCTATCTCCCACATTGTTGTCAGACAAAGCCTGAAATATTCCAGGTACTCCTCTCAGTGAGAAAACCCTGAGCAGTTGGATATAACTGCTACAACAGAAACTGCTGCTGGACTGGGGAACCATCTTGGGAAACCTCCAAGGGTCAGCAGAAAAAGGGCAAGCAAAAAAGAGCAGCTCATCTCAATCTCACTTGTAAAGCCCTAGGCTGAGTATTGCTGTATTTGCTGTGTTCTTTTGGGACCCGTGAAAGGATAAGTCTATGACATATATGTACATATTTCCAGAAGGCATCTTTCCAGGGAAAATGCTCACTGAGCTCCAAGTTAAGAAACTGTGATTCCCACCACTGTCCCAAACAGCTCTCATTAAAATGTTTGTGTGGTTTGTCACATCAGCCACAGGCTGAGCATCCCCTCCCACCTTTCCAGAAAGCAGGAAAGCCTCATTCTGCTTCTGAGTAAAGCAGCATCAATGTCTGAATTCAACAACAGCACACAAGCCTCATTCCTGTAGTAAAGCACAGGCAATTCTCAAGGGCTACCTGTGTAAGCAAGCAACATCCATCTAACCATGAGGCAACATACCTCCTTCAGTGTGTCCCTCAAAAAACCTGAAGTATGTCCCTGCTTTCCAGCAAACCATTCTGCAGGCTCTGGTGAGATGCTTCCCAGCCTTCCCACAGAACACATAAGCTTTTTTTTTTCTGCTCAGTGGCAGGGTTTTAGAGCGTGGAAAGGCTTTAGACACTGCTATTGTACAACAGAAAGGACCATCAGTGTCCATCTCCACATGCTGGCTTCTCAAATATACGCTACAGAGATGTTCTCAACAACTAAGGACTGATATATTTAGCTTCAAAAAAGGAATGAAAAATTCTGATGAAAATTTGTTTCTGCACCTCAAAGGATGCATTTTCAGAACCATTGCACAAGTATGGCACAGCTGCCCACAGTGAGCTTGCAACAGAAGGGCAAAACAACAGGAAAGAGGATGTTAGATAACCACAGCAGATAACCTTCCACAATAGGCAATATCCATTTGTATGGGAAATGGTAGCTATCCCTTTAGTGCAGACCTCAAGGAAGACAAGAACTAGCCTGGCTGGAGAAAATTGAGTACCTCTATCTGCAAGGTCTAGAGGAACTATCCACTGACACATACCTCAGCACAGAGTCAGTACCTGCCACTAAGATTTCATTCAAATAATTTGATAAATAACTGTATATACATCACTTCTGTTGCATTAGTCAAGCTGACAGCTCTTGCTTATAAAATATAAATAGGATAGATAACAACAGGATTAGTTCAGTTTCATCTAACTCAGCACTGTTAATATCTTTTCATAAAAATGCACTCAGGAGTCTGCCTTGCAATCATCCAGGCATAACTTTGTTATCATGAACTAATTATTATAGACAGTTTGCAATGGCTACACATTTCTGTCACTAGTAAACAGATTAAATCACTGAAATATGTCTACAGCAATAATCATGCAAGACTGTTATAGTGAAAACTCCATTTGCTAATCTTTTTCCTTAATGCTCTGTATATCACAAGCAACTGATTCACTGGTGAGGCTGCCTGTAGGACTACCAGTGAATGCTCTAGTAATGTCATAGGAGAAAATGCTGACATCTTTCATGGAAGAATGGGAAAAACATAGCCTCAATTTTGCAATTTTTACCTCACCATGATAAAACATTATCTCAGTGCCACAAGCCATCCCAAGTTAAAGAAAGTTCATCATCTACCACTACACACATGATCAAACCTCACAAATATGAGCTGACATACAGGACAAAAGAGAGAGGACAGCCCACAGTAATGCAGCAGCAGATTGCCAGTGACTTATCTACTTTCATATATATGAAAAACTCCATCTCACTCATGGCTCATTTTCTACCTGGGCCTCACCACTCTCCTATAAATTCTTTCCTGGAATTTACTGGAGTTGATAACCACCCAAGAGGCAGAAAGCAGGCACACCACCCATACAACCTTTTCCAAAGCAATTCTTTGCTTCTGGTGTTTTGGCAGCTCCAACTGAGTGACAATAAATCACAGCTGTTGGCTGAGTCAAATGTTGCTTTAAATGCCATTGTCTGTAAGAACTCATACCAATTTACTGGTGCTATGCTCTGATGAATGGAAGACAGCAGTGTTGAAATCCATTTTAGAGTGACACCTTTACTGTCAGTATTTTGTAAACAATGTAGAGGCTGATCAGGGTATCAAAACGAGGCATGTAAATATTTTGTTACAGCTTTTGTTGATGGCATTTTATAGATAAATAAGTAAATTATATGAATGTATATACGTAGAAATTGCAATTAGAAGTCTTTGTTGATTCTGTTCAATCCCTTTGTTTTTTGAAGTAAAATTCAGTCTTGTAGAAACCTCACAGTATTGTGAGCATTTAATTGGAAATGGTTATTTTCCACCATTTAGCTTTGATTATCTCCCACAGAAGCTTTGTTTTTCTCCTGGTGACAAAATAAACTTGGTGCAAAGTTCCAAACATTAGTGACACATATCTGCAGAGCCTGAATTATAGATTTTCCCAATATTCAAAAAGAAAAAAGCAGGAGTGGGTTGTGTACACAATGAAGAGCTCTTTACCTTGGTATTAACCTGAGGCTTGAAACCAGACTGGCTCGATAATCCAAGAGTTTCCTAGAGCCACTTTTATGAAGAGGACAAAAAAAAATGAACATAACTGAGTATAATGGAACTTGGTTTTATCACTCAATTGTCTAGAAATTACCAGGTACATTCACACTACCGTTGGAAAACCATTATCATTAACAACCATATCGATTCCCACTTACAAAGAAGTCTTTGAAAAAGATAATTGCCCAGTCTGACTAGACAATTCCCTTTTAACCACACAGAGAAATATGTGGCATTGCAAACTCCCTACACAACAGCAGTGTTCTCTACCTTTGCTGTGAGTGAAGATGCAGTAAAGAAGCATTTTGTGATCGATCTATGGTATAATTCATGTGATGGCACTGCTTTCTCCTTTGCTGCCCTCCCAGTGGCACTTAACACAGACTTAAAAGAACTGTATGTCGAATTTCTGTCTGCTCAAGCTTTGTGTCAACAAACTACGTCCATCAAGTATCTTAAACTGACAACCAACTAATGGCTCTTGCTTTGGGATGTACACTTCCCCTAAAAAAGTTGGTATTGTTCTGCAGGTCCTTTAAAAGAGGAGACTGTGATCACTGAGGTGCTTTGCTGAAGGGAACACTTTGTGTTTAATAAGTGTCTCTTAGGAGTCCTGCTCAGATTTCATCAAAAGCCTGGAACAAGTGACAGGGTTCTGCCAAGAGTCTGCTTGCACGGTGGAGCAGACATCCAGAGAGGAGTGTAGCTGGTCAGGGGGGCTGAGCACCCACACAAAAAGGCAGGAGCTGTTGCTAATTTTGATCTTGGTGCTGGTCTTGTGCCTACTGCCTATTCCCCAGATCAGTCTGTTCTGAACCACTGGGGGAGGAAGAACAGCTATCAGGCCAACACTTGACCCCACCCACACGAAATCAGCAGACAGTATATGTTCTTCCCAAAGCAAGTTCCAAAGAAAATACAGATCTCCCTGTGACTATCTCTTTCCTGGAAATAAAACTTCTGAGCTATAAATGTAAAAGCATAGACCACTAACAGTGTCAGCATCTTCAAGAAGGATAATTTGCCAGCAAATCCTAGACTCTAATCTGAGAAGGAAATAACATATTTAAATTACACTGCAGGTTCAACAGTTCGAAACAGATTTCTCTCAATTTCTATGTGAAAAAGCTTTTCTCTTAGTTCTTTTATAATGCTTATTTGCCTTTTAACTAGTTTTCCTGCAGGCATATACTATAAAGCCATAAAAGTGGATTTTTATACTGCCATATCTTAAAAGTTGTGTGTCTGCAGCTACCTTAATGATATTCTTTATTGGAGTCAGCACCATCAAATTTATCCTCTCATCATTTGTAACCCTCATATAGCTGCTACAATTGCATGAAGATCCAAACGCATTTATTTCCAATGCATCTACATTTAAACCATTTATTTTGCTTGACTGTTGACAGTCCTACACAGTAATAGAAAACATTTTTGATTAGCTGAAATAAAGCACCCTTCTAACAAATGAAGTCTTGATGAGGATGTCATTTTCTATCATTGACTGAATTTGTTGAAGTTCTCAATATTTAAAGTTGTTTCGACTGGTTGTTCATTTGGGTTGATTTTTTTTAACCTATTTGTACTACAGTTTATAAATTACTTTGATCCTGAATGGAACATCCAGAATAAGGTAACAGAAATATTTCAGTTGTTGTAGATTCAAAGGTTTACAGTGTCTGCTTCTGTGTGCAGGATGGAGCCAGAAAGATCTTAACCGTTTGAGTTTCTGGGATTAAATTTTTTACTATTTTAAACCAAGATCTTGGCTTCTGCTCTTCCTCTGTATAACATTTTCTACTCATCCTCCTATCCATTACAGACACTCAAAACTTACAGTTACTGCTCACACCATCACCTCTGTTGATCCTCTGTGGTGATGTGACACAAACCAAATATTCTTCCCTTCTTCAGGCTAAACATCCCCAGCTCCCTCAGGTATTCCTCACAGGACTTACTCTCCCAGACCCTTCACCAGCTTTCCTAAAGACTACACAATAAAAATCTAAAAACAATGAATGCCTAAATAATTCTATAAAAATTAATTTTCTGTTCAAAAAGGCAATTTCAGCTAAATATACCCTACATATGTTGGGCCTTACCCTCTTATAACAACTCAGCACTGAGATCTGCATTGCCATCAGCCTGTGCTGCATCCTTTACAATACTTCCTCACTGTGCCCTTGAACAGACTGTCCAGAAAGGCTGTGGAGTCTCCCTCACTGGGGATATTCAGGAATCTTCTGGATGTATTTCCATGTAATTGACCCTGCTTGTGACTCTGCAGGTTGATGGGAACAGGAATGCACTTCTGCCCTTCTCTCAGAGGAAAAGGAACATTTCAAACACAAAGCAGCAGAGAACTTCCAAAATCCCCCTGAAAAACTCACAGCCTCTCCCTAGTTCTGTTCATCTTTTATAATCTCCCTGGCCAATACCATCAGTGAGTCCAAAGAAGAGGGATCACATGCTTGGTGGGCTGCTGGTGCTGGTCCTCAGCTGAGGTTCCTTGACAGTGGCCCACCTTAGGGAACAATGGAAGGAAAGATGTCATTTATGATTACAGCGTATTTCAGTTTCTCTTGACATTTAATTATCCACAGTCATCTTTACCCAATCCTGAATGCTATTCTGAACATCAGCTCCTTGTTGCATTAAATGCCTCTGCATTCCCAGCACTAGAGCACGTTCCTGCACTGAAAGTACAGGTTCTGTAGACTGAATGGAAGCAAAGAGCAGATTTGGTGTGCAGGGATGGATGAGGGAATAGGGAGAGGTGTTCTCTAGCAAACAGTTCTGTGCTTTTCTATCTATAACATGACAGCCAAGCTTTGGGGAGCACTAACAAGATCACTGCTAAAAATGGATTAGGAACAAAATCACTCTTCTTTGCTGGATCATGCTTTAAATATCCTAAATAAAAGTCAATTCATTTTGCAATCAATGGACAGTTAAATCACAAAGTATCTTTTTTCATCTCTTCATTGGGAATGCTTCTGCACTGACAAAGCATCAAAGCATACACTTAAGTTAGCAAACAAAACCTGCCACTTTTAATGAATGTTGTGCTAAGATTGATTTTTAGCAGGGCGTAATCACCAAGATAAAGACACTGTTACTGGAAGCCACAGTATAAAGCTGAAATTCCTTTAACATTGACTTTTCCAGTCATGGATAAGTGACAAAGAAACATTTAGACTTTTAAATGTCGGCTTTCTTAAAATGTGAACTGCAGTAATATTGTTCTCTGGAACATATTTGAATCCCAATGCAATAAAGCCACATTAAAAATTAGCTAGCAATGCAACTTTTCCATAGAATCGTAAAATCACAGAATGGTTTGGGTTGGAAACCTTTAAGATCATCCAGTTCCAGCCCCCCTGCCATGTACAGGGACACCTTCCACTAGACCAGGTTGCTCCAAGCCCCATCCAGCCTGGTCTTGAACACTTCCAGGGATGGGGCATCCACAGCTTCTCTGGGCAACCTGTGCCAGTGCCTCACCACCCTCACAGCAAAGATTATTTTCTTCATATCTAATCCAAACCTATTAACTCTTCTTTCTCCACTGGAGATAGAACAAATTCTCATTTTGCAATACTACAGCCTTAGCAACAAAGCTAATTTTTACTAAACTGCTATTTTACTGTTTGTCATCCATTAATATCACCACTTTAAAACAAGATACCCTATTTTTGCATTTTAATATGCAGCTTTAAAGAATGTATTAGGTAATTATCAAATAAGAATCTAGCCCAGGCTACAAATAGGCTTGAAAAGCAATATGGCACAGACTCAAAACATAATAATTTAACTTTCTGTTGTGTAAGAGAAAGATTTCACTTATTTAATTGCCTTAAAGGAAAACACACAAAAAAATCCCTTAGTTTATTCTCTTGTGGTAAGGAATCACATTAGAGGTAGATACAGTGCTCTCCTTTCACTCTATTTTCAATGTCCAGGCCAGACAGCCCATTGGCAAGAGGCAGATTAAGTACAGGGGTTGATTCCAGTGACTCACAGGCACCTCACTATTGTATAATCATGCAGAAGAAGATGCAGAGGCTTCTGCACAAATTGCTCATTTGTGGAAGCAATTTCAACTAAGAGCAGAATAAGAAAGTTGGTAGATACATTTATGGAGTAATTCAGGGGTGATGGATGCAAAAACACAGGCAGGACATTTGCTCTTGTCAAATCACTTGACTTGGTGTCTGAAGACTGACAAGAGCAAGGAATGAGACAAACAGGAGGAAGCAATTCTGGAATAAACACTAAAAGTGGAGGGACTGTAGACATTTCAAGCCAAAGACTTGCACAAGTGTGTGTGTAAATGTTTGTACACTCAGACTTGTCTGTGTAATGACAGCAAGATTTGAGAGGGCAAAGGAAGGGGAGTGAAGAAGGGAAATGCCAGACATAGTTTTTGGTCCCTTCTGGCTCTGCCAGTGCCTCTGGCTGGGAAATACTGTGAAACACAGAACTGACTCAGCAGGTTTCAGACTTTGCACCTCAAGCATAAATACCCTCACGCAGGCACGATCCTAAGTGCCCATGTGATTCCTCCAGTAACATGGAATAAACAGAGCTATAAAACAATTCTTGCCAGCAGGACAGGGAACATAGGCTTGGAAGGCAATGACACCTCCTCCAAGTCCAACTGTGTGCTGTCACAGACAACTGCAAGCTCTTCATTGGCTTCACAAGTTCTGTCTTTGACCTAATTTGACTTCTACTCATATTTAAAAGCCAGTTTCAGCATCTCATCCTTTCCATAATAAGAAACCTGATTCTGAATTCCATCTAAATTTATCCATGGTCAATGTAGATGTATTTGGTGTAAGCTTCAATCTTTTTTTAGTAAGTAGTGGTCATTAAGTCCCATTTTATTTCCTCTTGGAATCCACCACTACAATATATTATATCAAAAGGAAGACTATGCCATTCTCTGCTTTCAAACTCAAGAAAACATACTGTCAGAAAACTATTTGACCACCAACTGTAAATGAGTTGGAAGAACAATATGTCTTAGAAGTCCAGCACATGAAAAACAATGATTAATGATGGATGCCATATTGGTCTTGTTGCTGCCCATGGAGCATTTGTTGTGGCCAGGAAAATGTTTTCAAAAAGCCAAATTTGGCAGCAAAGGCTGCCTTCCAGCTGGCTGGGAGGTTGTTCTGTACCTGTTAAGAAACAGTACCCTGTTTCCTATTTTTGGAAATTGTTGGGAATTCTCCACAGTTTCTCCAGGTAGTTTTTGGTGGCTTTTTTTTTCCTTTGCACTATTCTTACTTATTAATTATAAAAGAAGGATCATATTCCTCAAACCAGCTTGTCACAATATGTTTGTTTGCTATTCAAGTAAGTACAGTAGGTGGAATTTTAAAAAAAGGTTTAGAGCCTTTTACTGAATAGTAATATATCAGTAAGTGGAATTTCTACTTAGTGCTGTAATTGGACACCTAGAAAAGTTAACTGCACATGCATAAATATATATATTTACATATATAAAATATATAAAACATACTTCTTCTGTATAAGTGTATGCCTACATTTTAGAACATAACAACAAAATACATTTCTGTGAAAACCTTCTCATATCCAAAATCTTTAATGAAAGTCCTATGTTTTGTGACTACATTCTTTTTCCTGTCCTTTATTTTATAAAGAAGTAGATATTTTATGAATATTAGAGGAACAAATATATTTTTCCACCATTATTTTAGTGCTTTTAAATTAAAAGCCTAATTTAAATAAAAATAAAATTGATTATTTAAAATATATTGGCTATATACAAAACAGAGGATCAATAACCTTGAAAAGTAATGCTAAGATGGGTATAAAATAACCTTGCTTCTTTTTTCTTCTTCAAAACAGGGAGGAGACTATGTTATCAACACTAGTATTGCTTATCATGCAAATGGGTTTGGAATTCACAAGATTAGGAACCAAAAATACCCTGCTTTTTAGGTTTTGTATTGCACATTTCCAAGTATTTATAACTGTGGGATTCCTAAATGTATGAGTTGTGTTCCTTGCATAGATGCTTGTATCCAGGAATTGTGCCATCAGGGGAAAAAACACCAAATGGAACCTTTTCATGAAATTACAGGAGCTGGCAAGCGCTGCGACTCTTGCTATTTTATTGTGAATCTTAAAATATAAAGTGGGGGGTTTTGTAATAGCCAAGTTCTCAGAACCAAACAGTGTCTGCAAACGAAAATACTTTCAGTAAGCAAAAAGAATGAACTTGCTGTTGGTCTGTAACGGGGTTGGCTGGCACTCTGAAGTGTTACTTTAAATATGTGGTAAAAAAATTCTTCACCATTGTGTGAAATGAGATTTCTGGCACATCCTGACCCCTTCATCTTATACCATCTGCTCTATCTCTCCTCTCTTCTGAAAGCAGCTCTATGCCCACCTTCAACCTCAGTGAGGCAGAAGAGGTTTGTGCTGCTGAACATTGGGCCAGTGCACTTTCTTCTCCTCCAACCCTTCCATCATCAACATGACTCGTTTTCCTAACACTGTACTAAAGGAAGCAAACCAGTCAAATACAAACCATTCATCAGCTGGACAGAAAGGGTGCTGGAAAATTAAGGGGAGAAAAAAAGAATACATGGGGGTTTTTTAACAGAGGCAAAAAATAAAAGTCCATCAGAAAACAGGAAAGCCATTGAGAATTTTCACAGCTTCAGAATCTGAAAAATTCAAAGCAACCAAAGTGCAAAAAGGAAATAGTTTAGAGAGTTGTAGATTCATTATACCTCATTTAAGGTACTAATGCAGCCTGAGATAGCTTTAGGAAAGGAAGGGCACCTCAGAGTTAAAGGCTGTTCAGAGCAAAATGCAGTTCCACATCAGGATTAGATTCCATGCAGCATTCCCACCTCAGCAGAATCCAGAGGTAAAACAGTGGCAGACAGAAGCAAATGGAGAAAGAAGAGCAATGAATGAGGAAGAGCTTTATGCCATGTTGCTAGAGTGCTGCTGTCAGTTTCTGCCTCATCATTTATTTGGCAGGTCTCAAATAAGCACAGACTTTTCTAGAATTCTAAATATGTTTTACCTTTCCTTCAAATTAAAATTTTAAAACCCGTGCCAAAAAGCAAACAATTTATATTGTAATATTTTCATTTTATTCTCTCTACTTTGGGAGGTTCTCAGTACCAAGGCTTTTAAAGCAATATCAGAGAAATTACAACAACATAAGGAAAATCATGGGCTTTACTGTAGAAAAATGAAGTCAATTTAGCACCTGAAAAATGACCTGAATGCTGAGATATTGAACTGCAAAATGAATGAAACCAGAGCAAAAAGCAGGTTGCTTTTGAATACCATGATGAGGTACATTTGGAAAATCAACAAATTAAAGCCATTTCTATTAATATCAATGACTTCCTTTCAGAATTACTCAGACCAGTTGCTTATCCCCATTCCCCAAGACTAATCAGCATCTAACTTATCTAGAGGGCACCATGGACAATCTTATTTAGAAGACAGATGTGCAAGGAGAGAAGAGGGGCTGGGAATGGAGGAGCCAGTGCTGGAATTGCTGTCACTGTGAGAGAAAGAGGCAGAGCAGGGTCAGGCACAGTGAGCAGTGAAGGGTCACCAGCCCTGGATCTGAAACCTGGAGGATCAATCCGAATAAAGAGTGTATTCCATCCAATGATGCCTGTGGGGGAAACAGTAAAGCACTTCCCAGCCAAAGTCTTATAACCAGCTCCCCTGGTTGTACAGCAAAGTGTTAACAAGCCTCTACTCCACACAGCTCTCTGTGGCCTGGGACCTGACCATTTTCCATCACAAAATAATTTACTCAGGCTATTCTCTGAAAAGGCTTGAAGCAGCTTGTTCCCTTCATCTCACCCCTTCCCTGTGCTCAGCAGCTCTCCAGAGCTCCTGGTTTAACAACAGCAAGAAATAGACCAGGTCACTGCTCATTTTGTACCACTTCTCTCAGTACTGTTGGCAAAATAACTTTGATGATAATATTACTGATTGCAACCAAATTCATTGCAATGAATTCATTACAGATTTAGTTTCATAAACAGCTATTTTGCTCTTGCATTGCTAGATTCTCTCAGAAGTAATAAATCAATTAATAAACAAAGTAAGTGTCTTCATTTTCAGTGCTGACAAGGTATAAATTTTGTTAATTGTAAATGTCAAAGTCCGTCATTAAACTAGTAGGCATACTCTGCATAATAAATACCAAACAATCACCCTTAATTCGAATTTAATTTCTGCACTACAACACTGCATTTACATTTGGGAAAAAAAAAAAAAAAAAAAAAAAGAAGAAGTTTTAAATTATGCAAGCTGTGACTAGTTATCCTGAAAAAAATGAGGGAAAAAAAGTAACTTGTTCTCAGATTGTTTAAATTTCATTATCTATGTTTTAATAATTCTACTTTTCCTGAACAAAACTTTGTTTCTCTCTGGAATGTTCTGATTGGAAATCATAAAACATATAAATTGGTCACAAAGTTGTAAAAAACTAGAAAACATGGGTAAGCACAGCAACAAATAGGCAATTTAATTAGGATGCCTGCATAACTATGAAACAACTGTGTGCTTTATTCTGTCTGGAAGTGTTGGTTTTCAAACACTGGGGCAAGTAATATTGTTCTAGATGGACATTTGATTCTCATAGCAAAATGGATAATCACATTGTAGCAACATAAAATATTTTTTCTTTGGTATCAGAGGTAGAAAAACTGCAACCTAAGCACTAGAAACTGGAGGGGAAATAAGCAGACTTTGCTTTTTTAAATGTAAGCCCAGAAGACTTGAAAAAGGCCATGCTGGAAAAGGAAAGTGCAAAATGTCACCATCGTATTATACTGAAATATTCACATTAGAGCCCCTTGTTCCAGGCATCTGTTTCCAGATATATTTCAGAAAGTATTTTCATATTCTCAAAGAGCTGAGGTTGAACTTGGCTTTTAAACCTATTCCTCTATACTGAAGAAAATGTTTCTATAACAAAGACTCCTAAAAATCACCTCAAAAAATTTGACACTCGTCTGCAGCACATTTACCTTCCCAGCACAAAGTAACATTGGCAGAAATCTGATCTGATTCTTTTGTTTCTGAAACACTCAATGGCATAACTCAAATGC
Source organism: Toxostoma redivivum (assembly GCA_013397375.1). NCBI lineage: Eukaryota > Metazoa > Chordata > Aves > Passeriformes > Mimidae > Toxostoma > Toxostoma redivivum. The sequence goes on along the minus strand of VXBI01010446.1, from coordinate 259,212 downwards.
AACCAAGAGAAACATGGGAAATTAATTTGTCCATCACAAATATTTTATGACCATCTGAATTTCGTGCCACTTTACAGGCCATGCATTTTCCAGAGCTGAATGATTTAAATATATCAGATATGTTCAAAAACATTGTTAAAATTTTAATTAGCCCAGAATTAATTTGGGGAAGTAAGGACTTTTTTTTTCATTTAGAAGTCATAGTAATGAGTATTTTTGGGGAAAAAAATCCTGCAACTTCAAATGTTTTTATAGTTTTGGAAGTTATTCTGTCAGCAACTTGCTTCAAAATTTCCGCCATGCGTAAGATTTACAAAAGGAGCTTGAATTGGTGGGGTTTTAGGACAAAAGGAAGATTAATGTACATAGCACTGTTTTGCACTTTTAAATGCTGACTTTAGTAGTAAGGTTTATCTTTAAGTTACTTCTCCAAATTAGCTCGTTCCCTAACTTTACTGACTGAAAAACTATGGAAAGCGGGGGAAGGACACTTCTTTTTCCCCCTTCCAAGTAATTTTTATTTCAGTGTTGCTTTTGTTTGTTTTCTATAACAAGATAATTCTCCAAAGGACACTTCTAAGGAGACAGCAACCTTTTATGTCATTATTATGTCAGTATTGAATCTCTGAAGGAAATGTGAGGTCACAGCTACAGCTCAGACCACGACTGATTTCTGATATCTGCTGATAAAGCACTGACTTCCCAGAAGATACCACTGCTTAGCACTACACTGTTGGTCATCTCACAGATTCTCAGAGTGCTGATTGAGCTTTCCATTTAATTAATGGTTACATTAAAGTAATAAATGAATTTATTACTTCATTCAGAGCATCTATACATGCAAGTTCTTCAGCGTATGCTCCTCAACATAAGTTGTTCAAAAAGGATAGTGCTGCCCAAAGCAAAATGCTGTGGAATCACAAATTAAGGTCACTGCAATGGCAGCTGTGCCTCTTGTCTCCCCATCCAGGAGCAGTGCAGATCCACTGCAAGGAGGAGAGGTGGTGGACCCAGGTTCTGCCAGCAGGAAGCACATGGAATGATCTGGGGGAAGCGGTTTCCATTGCTATCACCATGGATGAGCTGCCTCAAGGACACACAGCACCTCTACATGCACTAAGCAGAGTCAAATGGCTGCTAAACATGACCACTTTTGGCCATACATTTGTGCCAGAAAGCACATGAGTGCCAAACTTTAAATACAGCTGTATTTAAAGATTCACCAAGAAAAAGATTACCAGCAGCAAGGAAACAAATATTTTATGTACATTGACCATCTCACATGTTTCATCACCGTGCTATGGAAACTGAGGCTCACACCTTCAGTATAATTTCAATTCTCTGAAACACAGCTCTGGTATAGAGCTGTGATATTCCCACTTCAGCCTTCACATATACAAAATGAGCTACATTGGCTGCCATCATGATGTTAAAAATGGAAAAGGGAGAGAACTGCCCAACCACCTATTCCGCTTCTGAGCCAAGGAAACATTTTTGTTTGCTTAGTTTGGCTTTTTTTTAATATAGACTTCAATGATTTGCCAAGAATAGATGGGCAATGTGATTTACATTTCTTTTGTCATACTTTTTAATGAACTAATTAATTCTAGCTGTAATGACCTAGATAGTGCCTGAAATTCTTACTACAGGAAATAACTTGCATAAAATAATAAAACAAGAGAATTTTTTTCCTTGTTGTACCTGTGCTGAAATGCAGCCCACAGAAAATCTTATCATCTAGCATGTTGCAGAGGAGCATCTATTCATCTAGGAAATAATTCAGACCCCACAAAGTAGCAAGCAAAAGTACTTGTCCCTTGCCACTATTGCTGTTTGTGAAAAAGCAAACTGGGAGAGACCCAACAGTTGCAATCTGCTGGCTTTGAACTACCCACTCATTGCTATTCACACAATTACCAGCCAATATGTGCATTTCTATTTCTCATTTCTTCTTGGAACTAATCTCTGAGCTGAATCATAACCACATGAAAGATGACTTTTCCAAGGCAGCATAATTTCAAAATTTAGTGTGTACATCAAATATGGCTTGCTTGTTTTGATCACATTGCTTTTACTGGACACTCTCTGAATTATTGTGAAAAACACCTCACCCTCTGCTGCTCCTATAGCCAGTGGACTCTCTGCAAAACAGCCCATAATGAAATAAAGTAGAAAGGTTTTGGTAAAAAAGGTACTTTTTGGGAAGTCCGTCAGCCTTCTCCAGCCGGAACAAAACAGACCTGATTCCCTACATTCTTTTCACAAAATGAGCCACTTGGTCTCAACCATGTGATGAAGAAGTTACTGGTTATGAAGGTTTCAGGCAACAGTGAAAATGCTCTTTAACTGGAAAATCAATCCCAGTATCTTAAAAGAAATGAAATCCAAATGTTCCAGAAAGATAGAAGAACTGTAAGAAGTTCTTATGAAATATAGAGGGTCTCCTCTTTGACATACCTACACACACATCTCACACAGACACTTCAATCCCCCAGTGAGAGATAGGAAACCAGTGACTGAAGGTCAGTCAGGCATAATCCAAAACCAGATTATGATATCCCTCTGTGTTCCCACTCTTTTAAAGATTCCAGGCACTACTCTAGAGTATTATTAGGCCTACAGTTGTACTATCCATGTTTTGGGTTTAAAAACAAGAAGTAAATTAATAAAAACATAAATCTGAAAACAACAGTGGGTTCCAAAATCATTCACTGTTCTCCTGCTGGCACAGAGATTATTTGTTTTTAATTTCCACCCAGTAAGCTGAAAGCACCACGCTCTTCCAGAATTTCTTACATGCATATCCAGAATTCAGCAGCTCACTCCTCTGAGTGACTTTGCATTGCCATCTCTTGTTTTTCAAAATGCCTCTGCTGTGTGAAAAATAAATAGCTTCCCTCCTCCACAGCACCACTCACTTAACACTGTGGTGTTAAATAAATATTAATATAAGACTAGGCTCACACTGTTTTATTACGAGTAAGTGGTACCTTACTCTGCAAATATTTCCATTCTCTTTACCAGAGCAAGGTATTCCTCTGCAGCTGTAAAGGAGGCAGAGCCTGGCTCAGCCCAGCAGCACCATTTACTCCTCTTCCCCCCAGCTCAGCATTCAGCTGGCATGTAAGCTGGATCCACCTAACACTCAGGCACAGAGCAGTGTGGCACAAATATGCACATTTATGCACTTGTACCCTTTTTCTCTCCTGGGTTACAAGAGAAGAATTCTAACTCTCTTGCTTTTTGAGAAGGGGACAAAATACAATGTGGAGTCATCCAGGCTTACATCCACTTGTCCACCCAACTAATTCACCTTGTGCATATTGTCAGTTTCTAAAATATTCCCCTTGCTTCAAAGACTCATTTACTCTCTCCAGTTTTACTCTGTGGTACTTAGAATAAAGCACCAAACATTATGCTATTCTGTGACATTTCTCCACAGTAAAAAAAGTTCAAAGCTGCAGCTTTTATTGCTCTTATTTTCTGCTGTTTGATTTTTGTTTTCTTTCTTAACTATTTGTAATTTAATGCATACTGTACTGAAAGACCATATTTTTCTAAAGAAACTGTTTAAAGGTATTTAATAATTTGCCACATTCTGAGCTTCCTTCAATTTGTCTTCCTAAATTGTTCTAGTAAAAGCATGCCAGCAACTAAAACTTAGGTTCATACTATACACAAGTTACATTTTTTTAAACAGCACATAATTAAGAGTAAGTTTGAAAACCCCATAATCTTCATATCTGTATCCCCCATTTACTTCCAGATTTTCTTCTCAGTTTTATTACACTGACTTGTCTAGAAGGTGCTGACCATATGTTTTCTTCTTCTAAACAGTGGTCTCTGACTTGCCACTTTAAGCTCTTTTACAAGCCTGTGCTGCTTTGGGCTGGGATAGAGTTCCTTTTCTTCCCATTAGTAGTGTGGGGCTGTGTTTTGGATTTGTGCTTAATCCAGGATTGATAACACAACATTTCCACAGTGATCTCTGCTTCAACCATTTCAGACTTCTGATTGGAGATGGCATAGCTATATTCTATATAGACAGATATGTTCCAGTTCACTGAAAACAAGGTCCAAAATATTCTAATCAGACAATCAAAGATTTGACCAAATCAGAAGTATCAGGCTATGAGTGTTTAAGAGATCTTTAGGAACACCTCTGCCTTAGTAGCTAGGAGGAAAATAATGTATTCAACTGCACAGTGCTTCATATTTATTGAGAAAAGTCAGATATCACAGTTAATTAATTCTGCAGAGTAATAGAAAAGGTTTTATGATTCTGCAGATTAGCTATAAACACAGATTAAGCTAAGCAAACATACTTGGAGTATTTGAAGTTGACAGTTTGGTTCCAAGACTAAAATTGCCTTCTATCCACATTTGCCTGGAGTTTTGTACTATCAACAAAAAAATAAAAACTGAGTAAAAGCATTAAAATATTAAAGTATTAAAAATATTTAAGCAGAGGGCTCTTTGTGCTTTATTTTTAACTTTCTAGTAAGCAGTCAGACTGAAACTTTCAGAATTAAACTGATGATTAGACCACAGCTAGATGTTGAAGCAGCCAGAAGAGGTATGGCTACAAACCAGGAAGGGCAAAACCAAAACCTTGTGTACCAATATCTGCATAAAGGCTGCAGGGAGACCAACTCCTCCATCCTGACACCTAGTTCTGTGCAGACCCTGTGCATGCTGGATTTTGGCTAGAAGATGGTGTCCCACAGCTGGGGTGGAGCCAGGCAGTGCTGCCAGTTAGACCTGGCTCCCACTGTGGAACAGGTGGAGGTCTGACAGCTGGAAGGCTGCAAGGCAGCACAAGGACTGAGAGAGACAATTCACTTCTTCAAAAGAGAAAAGAAAATCCTTGTTATCTGCTATGTACACTTGAAAAATGCTGATTAACATGGAAGTAAGCTCCTGAAAACATCCTCAAAAGATGTACTTTGAGGGAGGAAAAATGCTTCATTATCTTCTCAAGGTTTTTTCCCTTAATTATATTGTTTTGTGTTTAAAGGTGTTTTTTCGTTTAATTTAACCACTATGAAATGAACAACTGACTTTGAAAATGTGAAAACAATTTTACATCATAATTTTTTCTCATCACACTTTATTAGTCAAATTCAACATGAAGCTGTGAATGACAAGTAGTCTCACACCTACCTTGGGGGGTAGGGGAGAGGAAGAGAAGAGGGGGAAGAAGGAGAAGGAAAACATGAAGGTGTCAAGAGAGAGCTATAAAATCATTAGTGTCACATTAGAGGATGGGGAAATGCTGCTGACCCTCTCTTCTCATGACAAATTAAGTGGTATTGAATGGTATTAGCAGGTTCAAAACAAGAAAGGCAGCTTTTCTCACAGAGCTGACTAACCTTTAGATCTCCCTGCCACAGACCTTACGAATTTTTAAGTCTCAGTTTGAAGAGGACTCAAAAGGTAGCAGAACAAAGTCACAGAAGAAAAATACACAAAGGATTATTAAATACAAACAGACCGCTTCTGATCCTCTCCCTTAATTGGCTGGGTGCCAGAAGATTATTCCAAACAGCACAGTGACATTTTCCTCCTGTACTTGTGCTGTCCCCTATGCAGTACTGCTGGACATGGTCTCACACCCAGTTAGATGGACCTCTGAGAGGAAAAATCTCTCTATGCTTGCATCTATGCTCCTAAGCTGGTTGAATAAATATTTGTTTTAAGACACCAACGCAGCCTGAGCCCCAGACCTGTGTGTTACTATCCTGGACCATGCTTGTTTTCCCCTGTTTTACATAACTGAGAGAAAAGTGGAAATTCCACTGGCTTTGCAAAACTGCATTCCACCCAGACGAAGGCTTAGCAACCACAGCATGCAAATACATTCTCAAAAGATGTGCCGGTAAAAATGCAAGCACAAGCACTCTCATTTATCAGGACAAACTGAATGACTGCATGCACAGTTCTGGAGCAGGAATGCACCACAGCCATGCATGGTAGTGCTTGAAGACAGAAAGGACTGTGGAGTAACCCTGGAGCCACCTCCACAACCAAGTGTGGGTTACCACATTGTACATCAGCTTTTCACCAGGCCAAATTTGTATCTCTTTAGAAGTTTTAGGGCACTAAAACTTTATTTGCACTTAGTGTGTACAGGCACCATTATTCTGCATAACTGACAATATTCTTCGGACTTAGTAACAAAGAGTGCATATTTCCTAAGAACATGATGCAAGCTTTTACTAAAGTAGCTAACACAAAACCCAGAGACAGCAGTTTCAGCAACAATGTACATTAAAAATTCCAAAAAGTAAGAAAATTCCTTTTTCACAGAAAGTAAGGAAATAATTGTAATTTGGGGATTTATACTTAACAGACTTTATCTTTAAATGCAAAATGGCTTCTTTTATGTTGCTTTGTAATCTTGGAATTCTAGTACAGCAACACAAATCAAAGACAAGATCTGGAAGTGGGCAGAATATGTCTCTCTGGACTTTACTCCAAACCTATTCCTTCTATACACAAGAAGCAGAAGCCAGAAAGAGAGGTAATTTATTTCTAACAGTTTACAGATCTATTAATTCTTACTAAGCAAACATTACTGAAAAGCTACATGCAGCCTGCTAACCTTTATCAAAATCCTTCCTTACTTCAGTGCTTGTAGGCAAAGCACTGCCATCATGCAAAGATCTGAGAGAAAAGCAGAAAGATGCGCAAGAAAAGAAAGAGGTACAAGATTTATATGAGGATTATTATTTGCATTACAAAAAAAGAGGCTCCACAAAACAATGACAGATTACAGGAGCATCCCATTGTGATTTTTGATAGAATAAGAAATATTTAGTATTCAATCAGACATCTTTACTGTAATGCCATAGAAGAATGTAACAAAGGTGTAGAATCCTCCACTATTCAGGCTGATGCACAAGGCTAGAAAGAAAATCAACATTTCTATTTTTGGTGTCTGTGACGTTGAGAACATGAGGTGCATGTAAGCCTAACAACTCCCATTTACTGATTGAAAACACTTAGCAGGCATGCTGACAAACTCTTCCCTGTAGCTCTGCACAGACAATGCCATGAAGGAGATTTAGTGTGAGAAGGAAAAGCTGGAACTGAGAGAAGTAGCACCAAGATACAAGGATGTTAGCACATTCCCATATGCTGTATCTGAGCCTGCTATCATAGATGCAGCTGAAGGCACTTTCACAGCCCAGAGAAAGGTGGTGACTGGAAGCTCAACATGGGGAAAACCCACCCAGCTCTTATTCTGCTCCTGAGGGGCCCTATGGGAAACAGCTGGGTACAGCACCAACCAGACTGTGTCCTTGGAGGTTCACAGGATGGACACTACTCTAGGCAATCGATTTTCAATCTCATAGCAAGAATTTAATTTAAAAAAANNNNAAAAAAAAAATTAATATAAAAAAAAAAAAAAAAAAAAAAAAAAGGATTTTAATTTAGGGGCTGCACTGGAGACAGCAAAACTGTCTCCAAAAAAAGGGTAAGGAGCTCTTTATGCAAAAGAGGGTAAGGAGCCCTCTTAGGGTGACAGAGCTCTGCTTCACTGTCTGAGCTGTACCCAAAAGCTGGCAGGAGACTCTAGGTTCCAGCTCATAGAGAAATCTCTAAAGGACACGGTGCCCCACTACATCTTGAGGCCAAAGTCAAACTGCCACAACAGCACAAGGCACAAGTGAAATTAAATTGCAGTCCCTCACTCTCTGAAACTTTACCATCAGATAAATGACATCACCACAAATTAGTCATTGTGAATGTATATAATTAAGTCAAGGTCAATTTGCCTCTGCATTGGGTTGTCTAGCTAAGCATAGGACTGAGATTAAAGTAAGACTCAGAGATTTCTATAATTCAATATTTCAAATGGTAATTTTAGTGATGTGTCATTAAAAGACACACTACAACTGTGCAAAAATGGCTACAAATGCAGGTCTACTTCATGGGTTTCTAGTCTAAGAGGCATTATTACTTTCCAGAACTGCCACTTGACCTACAGTCTCTTTTTCAGGATCCAGCTTACAGATTGAGCCACCCCAGAAAGTTCCTAATGACCTGGAGTGGGAATTTGGCCATCTGGGTTTAGTACCTAGGTCTGTCAGAGATTTCCTGTGTGAACCTTGGCAGGTCATTTAATGACAGGGGATGAACAATAAGAAATATGTAGAGCAAAACTATTAATAAGGTTAAATGACTTTTATGGGCAACTGGACCCTGACAGGCTTAGGAAATCCCACAAGGTACTGAACTCTTTTGTAATTTCCAGCTCTTCAGAGAGAGAAATTAATTCCCCATCAGTGCAACAGGAATCATGCATCCTCTGCCTTCACCACTCTTGCGTCAGAGCAGTATCTCTGACATGGTGACTGCAATAGGCAAGTATGAGGGTCTCAATTTGCTAAGGACACTGTTCTGTTACTGACCAGAAATCATGAAATATCACCATCACAACCACTGTCCCCAGCCCTCAGTGAGGGCACAGATCAGCAGGAATTTCTCAGCACCTTGCTGTAACATGCATCACTGCCCAAACCCAACTTTTAAAAATGAAATCTGGAGTCAGAATAGTGTCAGACAAGTAAAACAGCCATCACTGACATATTTTGTGGTCTAGGAAAGATCTTTTCAAGTTGAAAAACAAAGTAAGTCTGTGGTGGTTGGCACAGCAAAGTCAATTCATCTGCTCAGGAGGAGTCTGTGAGCAACACTACTTTGACCACCTCAGCTGTCTGACAGGGAATCTGTCCTTTTCTCTTTGATGCTGTCTTGTTAACTCATCTCTTGTTAACTCATCTCAATTAATTCTTAGACTACAGACTGACACAATTTCTAATTATTGTAGATCATCGATGCAAATCCTCAATACCATTATCTTTTGTGATAAAAACATATAAAATCTCAATTTCTCACTGAATTCTTAAGAAATGTAAAACCTTGCTCAGTTTCCCATTTTCTCCCCAGCTCCATAAATTCCAGGGGTATGTTAAAAGCATTTCAGTTCTAGAGGAAAACACAAAGTCCTGTGTTCATTGGTATGGAAATTACTTTGTTCTGTAAAGGCAAACTCAACTCTCCACCAAGGAAGGAGAGAGCAGGCATGTTGGGCACACTGCCAGATGGCCTGGAGAGGAGGCAGACCCTGCATAAAAATTATAATGCAAGAAGCTGCCCAGAACCTGAGAAAAGAAGAGACAGAGGAATGGCAGCATGACCCACACTCACTGCGAGACTCTACAGCTGGCACACCAGAGAAGGGGAAAAGGCAGCAAGAGACAACACCTTTTCCACCTTTTTTTACCATAGGGAAAATTACTGCAATAGTTGAATCTATCAGGTGTTGCTGCCAGAAAGGGGGAAACCTCACTAACCTTCTTTCCACTCCAGCAGCTCCCTCACCCCTGCTTCCCAGCCACCTCTCGTCCCTTGCTCATACCCAATGGTGCTCATCAGACTGGAATTCCCCTGACCCATCCTCTCTCTTTCTGCCACAAACTGAATGTGGCTGCAGACAGGGTCTGAAGAGTGTTGGAGTTGCCAGACACAAAGGAAGTGCCAGAAGTATGCACCAGAAACAGGGAGGAGGATACAGCAGGGATTCCTTGCTATCAGCCACTGAGATCTACCAGATTCAATCCAGACACCTCATGTAATTTTAAATTATTTGAAACTACTCAAGCTTTTAGAATATAAATTGTCTTTCAAAGACAGAACAACCTGAGAAGGCCTCTGTGTAACTTTTTGCATTGGTGGTATGTTCCATAATCACACAGAAGAGAATGCATTTTCAGAAGATTACAGCACTGCTGGAGTGCAGAAAAACTATCCCTTTGAAAAAGAATATAGAAAATCTCCCTACAGTCCTGAAATGTAATCCATTCGTCATTGTTCAGTGGAGATGCAAAGCTGTTTTTATTGTGAATTATTAAGATCTTTATTTTTATATATACAGAAGAACTCCATTTTTCTCAATACTCACAAAAGCTCCTCAGGTATGAGATTTCATAGAAGGAATTGCAGGAATGTCTCCTTACCTTTCCCAGAAAAGTGGAATGCTTAACAGGTCAATAAGAATGATAATAGGTCTCAAACACTGAAGAAATTATCACAGCTAATGAAGAACTGTTCTAGCAGAGGAAGGCAATTCAAAGTAGGCTTCAAAGTGACTTCCTGCAGTTCCCAATACTATTAAGGGATGATAAAAAAGAAACTTGAGTAAAGATAAGACAGATGAAACAAAGAGGGTGAAGATTAAAGAGCTGCTAGGGATGGAAAGGACAGGAGCTATAAGCAAAAGAAAAGTGATTTTCTAGCTTTCTTAATGCACAAAGCATCGGGACATGTATTAAAGGAGATTTAAAAGAAGTCGTTCCAAGAGACACCATCACTGCTGTGCTTGCACAAGAGCCCAGCTCATTAGAGATGGAACTGGCTTTGGGAAGAGGATGGAGGAAGAGCCCTGAGGCTTTTTCCTGCCCAGCTCGGCCAGTAGGTGTCACAGCAGGCAATGCTATCAGTGCACAGCAACTCCAGGCCACAGAGGTGTCACAGAGTTTGGAGAACGCTAAATTACTGTACTTAAAATAAATCGGCTTTAATTAAAGTTAAAGGGGAAAAAAAAGTCATTAGTCATTTCTATGACTTTCTATCAGATAGCTCAAGTATCCTTAAAGGGTTTGGAAAGAACGCAAACAGATTGCCAAACATGTCAGCAAATACCACAGCTCTTACACCTGCACTTAGGGCTTTAGTGAGGCATTCAATACTCGGAGCTGGCACAGGTTAAAAGAACAGAGATGCTTGCTGCCCCTCCCCAGCTGTATCAGCCAGCCCAACCAGCACACACGGCTCAGGTCTGCTCCCAGACATGCCTGCTCTGAGAACTGCAGCTAGAAAACGTGAGGCTGTCACAACACGAACATAAAGCCAGAGCAGTATGAGTTGCAGAAGCAATAGAATTTAAAATAATTTAAAAATTTTTTCTCCTTCAAAGAAAATTGAGAACAAACATCTCTAGGAGAGCTCCTTGGGTTTAGCTTCTTTTTTCCTGGCACGAATGCTCCAGCAGCAAAACTTCAGGCTGGGTGTTTTCCTATCCTTCCCCAGCACCAAGGGAAGCAGATGGGCTCTAATCATGCTCTGATATAGCACAGAGAAGAAAAGCATATGATGGCATTCCCCATCATGAGTCTGCCTTAATGTTTGCCAGTCAGCTGTGCACACATAAAGCAATCATGACTTTGTTTGGCATTTCCTCTGGAACATATGGTGATTTACTATGCAGTTTCCAGCATGTATTGACACTGTTTTGAATCGCACTGAAATCTTTCCCTACTACACAAAAAAACGTAAATACATGTGGTTTATGTTTAGGGCCATGTCTACCTGATAGCAGAAGGGACCTACCAACAGCCATAGAGCAGCTGCTGGCAGCTGGGCTTTATTTTTGGGGGGAGAATATGACAACTTGCTACAAAGCAAGGCAGCTTTAACCAGACCTCGTGTACCCAGAGGACCCCCACTGCCTGGCTGAGCACACCAAGTGGTTTCTGTTTATCAGCATCCAGCCCTGCCCTATCCTTTCTGCCTAGTCCCACTGAGTGGTGGGTTGCATAATGATCCAAAAATAGATCACTAAAATATGAAAATTATTAGACATACTTAATAATAATCCCTGCAGCTAAATTTTTTGTAGCAGGCAATTGGCTGGCAGGTTACACAATACAGCATCCAAGATGTGAGTCAGAGCAAAAAAGAGAGAAGCTGTAAGAACATCAGTTAAAAAAGCCCAAGAGATTTAAGCAGTGCTTTCAGTTCATTACCAAAATACATCAACTGTGGCAACTGGACCTTCAAACCCTGGGCAAATTTGAAACAAGCAATAGTTTTCTTTTTTCACCAGCAGTTGAATAAACCATCCAATAATTAATATTCTCATGTGAGGAAACACACTCTTCTTCAGTAGCACTGGTATGAAGAACATAAGTTAGATTTCACAGTCACTGAAATTTTGTAAAATCAAGAGAAATACCAAATAAGATGCCCTATGAAACATCAAGATTGGAATATTTTCTATTGTATGCTTTTCTTAAAATAAAAGAAAAAAAAGGAAATCCATTGGATTGCCACAGTGTCTGCTGATTTTTACACAGTCATATTTGTAACACTCTTGAAATGCTTAAGAGAGGAAATATAGTCTTTTAAAAGACAGAAGTAATTCCAGTGAGCAATTCTTTAGCCCTTCACTCCAAGGGAAAATAACCATACTGCCCATAAGATACATCTCATCAAGAAAATGTAATTAGGTATAATTACTTCACCTTGCATTTAAGAAGCTATTACCATTTGCTGTTCTTGGTGCATAGGCTCCACCTTCTTTGATCTACATGTACTAAAAATCCTGACCAAAGTAAACCAGGATACTGAATATACATTTACTTCTCCAAGGAAAAGAGGTGTCAAAGAATAAACTACCTAAGGCAGATGTTCAGATGTTAGTTTGTGGGTTAGCTTTGTGCTTCACCAAAAAGACACTGGGATAACAGAGTGATAAAGGCAGTGAGAACCTTCATAAACCTGAACTAGAAAAAGTTCTGTTCATAAACAGAACTAGAAAAAAGAAGGAGAAAAAAGAAGCACAAATACTTTAGCGGTACAAGAATTCAACCTAATCAGGTGAAAACAGGTTATTTATAGCACTTTTAGAGCCTGAAAAAGCGTCATGCAAGCAAGAAACCCGCCTTTAAACGTTTAATCTTGGATTGCATTAAGCAAGCCAGATAAGAAGCACTCATGATTGCTCAAGGCACTTGGGTGAGTGGTTCACTCACCCAAAGCTCCCACCCATCTGCAAAAAGCTGCTGACTGCTGGCTTCCAGCTCAGAGAAGACTTAGCCAAGAATGTGTGAACAAGAGTGCTTCACAGTATCACACTCAGTCATCAAAACCTTGGTTTCAACAATGACCTTGTCAAAACAGGTTGATCAGTTAAAATCAGAAATAAAATAATGCTACTGTTGCTTTGCAAAGCCCCTGCTCCAGTCTCACCTAATGCTGCATGCATGCAGATTCCCACCTAAAGGGGCAAGAAAAAGCTTTGGTGTTCTGCATTTGGTTACAGACTTTAAATTACAAGCTTTGTAGAGCCCTGGAACTCAGTCCCTTACGATGTAACTCACGCCAGGTTGTAGAGGGAAGATATTCTCTGGAAAGCACAGGTTTCAAGGGAAATCAAATGGGAGTTCCTGTCTGGGTGGCAGTCACTAGAATCATAATCAAGGAAATAAAAAGAGCTTGATGGCACCCTAACAAGCATGAGTCAATGTATTTGATGCTTGTCTGCCATCAGGAAAAGCAGAGACACTTTACCAGTGCCCAATAAAAAGAGCAGTTTAATTTCCAATGTCTAGCAAGCAGCTTGTTCCAAATCTGTTGTTTGCTTCATTGGAGTATAAAGCAAAATCAAAATTAAATCATTTGTCTGTTTCTCTAAATCACTTTGGATGTCTAAAGGCAATTGAAGCTTTTTAATAGGAAACAAAGAATATTTATATCACAAAACGATCTTAAACAATTAATATTATGCTATTAAAGAGTTACTCTTTTTCTGCATTTAATGCAAGCTGCCGTATCAATAACCTAAACAATAAATAAAATGGGAAGCTTCCTAATGCAATCATGATTAGTATGTCTAAGATAAGCATGTGGGAATGAAAAGAGTAATGGATCCATCAATATCCATGCTGAAGTTAGTAATTATTTAGTTAGCAATGTTATTAAATATTTGTAACTACTATAAAATAATTACTAACAGTAGCTTTCTTTACATTACAAAGGTAATTTGTTTAGCTTATCATTATTATTATCATTACTACTGTTGCATCTTCACACCCATATAAGCCCTTTGGATGAAGTACTCCATCTGTGTACCTTAAAATGTCCAGTAAAGAAATTCCAACATGTAATAAAATTATTAATAATAAATATTATTAAAGCTAATTTGGTAGGGGCCTTAATATTCTATGAAGCATGCTTTTCTGAACAGCTCTGTGAAAAGCATGATGGGGTTTGGAAAATCCTACTGATTGGAAAATCTGGTGAAACAAGCAATATGCAATATTCAATGGGAGATTCTCAGAGAGTATACCAAGAAACACCCCCAGTGTTTTTGAAGTTGTGCCTTCACATTACTAACAAATATGCTACATATAAAAATAACAGAGCAACTGCAAATTTAGATGAGCTTTTAGAAGTTTTGGGAATATGTTACAAACCAGAAGCTGCAAGTTTTCCAGACTCCCTTCGTGGCTGCATCTGTGTTACAGGATGGTTTGGGTATGAATGCTGGAGGTCATTTATGAAGTATTTTGATTGTCAAGCACAAATGACCGTTTTCAAGGTTGCTGAAAAAGACCACTGTAATGCTTTTATGTTACAGGATATAACTGATCCCAAATGACATTCCAAATAAAAGCTTTTCATTATTTCTTCTTCCACTCACTCGCATGAATTTGTCATTGGACTAAATGTGAATCTCCTCTTTCAGAAAGGGTACAGGATAATTACAGAGAACATGTAAGCCACTGAAACTTTTACTCCTACAAGACTTGCTGCTTGAGCAATTTGAAAAATGCAGGCAAGGAAAACCAAAGGTTAATATTTCTAGACTACATCAAATTTCTAATGGCAAAGCCAATATCCATTTGTTAGAGCTAATACTATTTCCTTCCTCTATTATTGCTTTGCATCTTAGCATGACCAAAGGTTACAGCATCCTCATATTTCCACTCTAGCCAACCATCTGATCAAGTATGTGATGGAAATCAACAGCAATTTTGTTTTCATTAATCAAGATAATAGCTGGCCATAAATAACATCTTTGCAGTTACTGTGAAGCAACAGCGAAACCTTGAAAAACAACAAATTGCACGTCTCCCTGCTTAGAGGAAGACTGCAACGTGCCTCACTTCTGCTGCACTACAAAGAATGCTGGAATTTACATGACATTTAAAATTTATACTGAATCCAGGCATCAGCCTTGAGGATGGGAGACACAGATGTATCTATTCCAATCAACCTGGGTATAACATTAGTTCTTTTAAAGTATTTGGTTTGGGCTTGGTTTTTGGTGGGTCTTTTTAAGAGTCAAAGTAAAAAAGAAGGTTCCAAAAGAGGAACATAATTCTGTATTTTCACACAAAGACAATGCTTACAAAAGTAAATAATCTAATGTATTACAAAATTATAGTGGCAGAAATTTTCTTGGATTCTCTGATGTCAGCTGTGTAAATTAATAATGAAAAAATTTTGTTGTGTAGCATGTTTAATACAGAGCATATGAGAGAAATGACCAACCATGAAGCATGTCAGAATGGTGGAAGCACATCCTCTGAAATTTTAAGATGGAGGAACAATGTTTAGATGAATTGCAAGGCAAAGCCAGGTTGGGGAATGCTGGGGAAATGTTGTAGATGTGATTTGCCAAGTCACAAAGACTTGGAACAGTGCATGTGTGCAGCGTTTGCTTTCTGTATTTGGAAAAGACCCCAGGAGATGGCAACAAAAAGAACTACAAAGGTGTAAGGTAGTAAAAGCACAAAGTATTAAAGTCCAAACACGTCTTTAATTGGGCATTGGGTTTTCACATTCATAATGTTGTACTAATTAAAAATGGGATTAGCAGACTTAGCTCCTAATAAAAATCTGGGGAAAACATTATGCAGTCTCACAGCTGCATGGAGAGACAATGGGTTTGGACCTGTGGTTAATTATGATCCCTTCGTGTCCAGCTGCATGGCTGTTTGTGGATAGTGAAATTCCCATTCCAAGCCCTATAAAGACAGCATTTGGTACACTGAGTATACTCAGAGTAGCCTACCACTGTTACTCCTGCTTCAGTTGAGGGAGCTATTACTGAACATACTGTATATATATCTATATATGTGTGTGTGTGTCTTTATATTTTTATGTACACACATATACAAACACACAAGATGCTGAAGTTCACACCCCATTTTGTAATTCGAAAAGCAAAAGAGAAAACTAATGGGAACAACAAAAAAAATACATTAAAAGAGGGAGAATACTAATATTTTCAAGTAGAGTTAAGACCCCTCTGCAGCCTGCTAATTTAAAAAAAATTACTCAAAAAAACCCACTTAGTACATTCACTTGTATAGGGGTTTTACATTCTACAGTGTCAGGTATCACATTTCTGTTTAAAATCTGAATTCAAACAGGTGTTTCACATAGCACATAACAAAGTGGAAGGAAGTGGAATTTCGAGGAAGGAATCATACACAGTTTGAACAAAATCCCATTTGCTGGCTGCAAAATTAATACCAAATGAGAGGGGATGATTTGTGATCCTACTCTCAATGCATTTCTCAACATAAGTTCTTATACTGAGCCACAGCCCAACACATTCCCTAACACCTATTTTAGCTGAAGGAATAGTTGGTAGCTGCAGTTATAGCAGATGACTGGCAAGGTGCCCTATCAAGTTTTGTTTGCAATGGTTCATTCCCATGATGGCAAAGCGTGCTGGATTTCAAATCCAGAAACTCTCACAAGGCTACAGCTTGTTACTCCACTTCAGATTCAGCAATCAAACACTCCAATGTCACTCTGGAATGGGCAGCAGCCTGCAGAGCAGGTTGACATCAGACACCGAGTTACCTGCCTGACTTCTCACAGCAGAACTGAGACTAAGGAATGTGGCACGCTCCTGGCTATTCTCCCCTGGCAAGATGCTCATTCAGAGACAACTAAAAGGATTCTCAAGGATGGATGTAAGAAAAACATCAGCTGTTTACATACTTAGGTTAGTTTTACCTCTCAGTGTTTACTTGAAGAGGTTTATCTTTCCCCAGATCAAGCTGGGAAACTGCTTTGTTTCACACAAAATCTTAACAGGATTTGTTGCATTTAAGGTGAACTACTTCTTTTATCCCCATCATGGCACAGCAAATAGAGCCCTCAGAGGAACTATGGAGAACTGGCTAAGGCACACAGAGAGGGAAAGGACCTCCTTGGTCTCGCTGTCCAAGAGCTCATCTTTGTGATAAAAGTCTCAACATGTCAGCAAGAGAACAGAGGACCTGGAGGAAGGGTTTGGTCTGGAGCCAGGATCACAAAGTGTCTACACAACACTAGCTGCAACCTCCAGAACTTAGTTTCTTCTACTTTCTTTTTTTGCTTGTTTTCCCATAGAGGGCAGTTATTTCAGCTTTCATTGCAGTGACAAAACAGGATCAGTTGGATTACTTAGATTATAAAGCTTGATTGCTCAAGGATGTAGGTTGGCCAGCGTAACTCAGCTTTCATATTGCAGTTATCTGCATTTTCTCTCCTTCATGGAGCACCTTGAACAGGTTGTGTTTGGATCTGCAGTTGTATGAGTTCAGCCCTTACTGACCCTAGAGAAGGTCAGAAGGTCAAAGCTGTTATGCTAGAAAATAATTTCCTTTTAATAAGTTTGTCCTGGACCCAGCTGCTTCCCAGACCAGAAAAAAACATTTTCAGAAAAAAATAATACAAGAGGGTATCAAGTTGCTGTTCTGTCTTTTGCTTGGTCAGTAGTGCTTCACAGTGAGCACCAGCTTACACCAAAACATAAAACCACCAGGCCACAGAGGTTACCATGGCATTGACATAATTAGTGCAATTATAATACATGATAGAATGTGGCACACACATGGAAAAAAGCCTGAGTAGCAGCATGAATGCATTAGAAAGAGTGTGTGACACTGGAATTATTTGGAAGCTTCAGCAGTAAGTCAGTCACTGTATATGCATACACACAGATAGAGATGGCAGGTACCAAAAAAAACCCGTACCTTACTTTTTTAATTAGAAATACAGAAAAATTTCAAACTCTAGCCACTCAGTCATGGTAAGCAGAAGACTGCTTTGGAGAAAGGGTAGGAATTCTTTGAATTCCCCGGGAATGTCCCCTCTTTTCAAGCTTGGTGGACTAAGGCACCTCTTCACACTTGACTGTGAGCAGGTGGTGGAGTGCCACGCTCATACTGAGCACACCACACAGACAGACTCCACATATTACACTTCTATTTCTCTAAAGCAACACATCAGGAAGAAAAAGCATGAGTTTAAATTTGGGATTAATCCTTCCTACTGTAAAAATACTAGCAAGAATTTCACGGTTTTCACAAGAAGATCAGATTCCCAGACTGTGTAAGAGCAGCTACACTGACTTTTGGATTGTCTTCTGTCCCTGGTGGTGGGTCAACATTTAGAACTTCCTCAGTTCCTAGGAAATGCATTTTCTGTTTTAAGAAGGCTTGGGGGAGCTATTCTGGGGATTCCTCATTCACTTTGAATAACCTTTCTCTGTATTAAAATTATTTCTATGCTTTAGTCTACGTAGGTGGAGTAGGGTAAAAATCAAAGCAATGCATTTTCTTCTGTTGGGATAAACAAATTGGTGTGGGTGGTTGTGCATGTTAAAATGAGACAAAACCTTTTTTTAATATCAACTTTCTATTACTCATTTGAAAATAGTTTCACAAAAGCCAAATGTGTCTTTTTTTTAAGGATTAAAAGAGTATGAAAACAAGTTTTATTTTAATTCACCATCAGCCTTGTTAAGTGCATTTTTCATCTACTCAGAACAGCTTTCCCATATACGGAAAAACTTTATGAACATTCTACAGATCTCAAAAAAGTCAGAATTTTTTCTTTTATATTTTATGGGTGAATGAGGAAAAATGCTCTTTCAAAAACAATTCAAGCAGGTCTCCTCAAAATGTGATAAAAACAAACAAAGCATCAATTCAGTTTCTGAATTGATGAATGAAGTGCTTAACCCCAATTTCTGATTGACCAGAACTCATTCAGTTTACTGCATTTTTCTTCCAAGTACTGATATAGAATTGAAATGCCTTTATTGACATAACAATGACATAATTTTCTATACTTAAAAAACATATTGTGAAATAGCCAGAATTCTGGGTTTGCAAATTTCCTCTGCATACATTTAATTCCTAATTCAGTGATCAGAATGCAAATGACAGTTAAGAATTTAGTGACCAGCATGGGAAACCCTATAAATCTACAATAGAATAGGAAATATTCTCTTACTGAAGATACTTCAAGGCAGTTATGATTTTAGTACCAGCTTCATAAAAGAATCATATTCTTCCATTTTAAGGTGAATTGGAATTTGAATTTCACCCATACCAGCTCTTCCATCAATTTTATTGATGATTATTAATACCTATTGATGACTGCATTACTTTTAATGGGATTTGCTAGTGAATGGCCTATCAGAACTTCAACAACTTAATATTTCTGTGAAGAAATACACAGCTTGCTTTGTATGGCACACTAAGTTACTTCTTCATAACAACTGTACAGACATTATACTACAGCACCTAAATGTATGAAAATTGCTCATTATTCATAGCAGCAGAAGGCATCTCAAACATGTGATGAATTCATTAAATCAGTTTAGAAGGGATTAGTCATATAAGAGCATTCTAAAGAAGCATTTTGCTACTTATCCACAGAGCTTTATCTAAGCTAAAATTTACATGACAACATACCACGTAGTGAGTAACAGCAAGAGAACAGTTTTGTTGTCTGTTTTGGGTTTATGTGGCAAGGCTTTGATAGCAGACAGACCTCTGTGAGAAGGCACCAGGACGTGTCCCCATGCAGGACAGAGCAGGATGAGGTTTGCTCCAAGGCAGACCAGCACAGGTGAGAGCCAAGCCCATCAGCAATGTCAGCAGCACCTCCGTGGTGACATATTTAGGGAAGAGTAAAAAACACTGCACTAAAGCAGCTGAGAGAGAGAGGTGAGAATAACTGGAATATCTGCAGACACCATGGTCAGAGAAGGAGGAGGAGGAGGTACTGCAGGGGCTAGAGCAGATATTTTCCTGCAGCCCAGGGTGATGGCCATGGTGGAGACTGTGGAGCTGCAGGCTATCCCCTCCAGCTCATGGAAGCCCATGGTGGAGCAGAGCAGATATCCACCTGGGAAGGAGAAGATGATCTTGCCAGGATCTGTGGCTCCCCAAGGGAGCTGCTGCATGCTGGAGCAGTCTGTTCCTGAAGGACTGTTCCCCATGGAAAGGACCTGCACCGGGGAAGTTCCTAAAGAACTGCTGCCTGTGGGAAGGACATACATTGGACAGGTTTGTAAGGGACCGTCTCCCATGAGAGGGACCTTATGCTGGAGCAGGGGAAGAGTGTGAAGAGAAAGGAATGACAGAGAACAAGTGTCATGAACTGACCATAACCCCCGTTCCCCATATCCCTGTACTGCTCAGGGGAAGGACACAGAAGACTTGGGAGTGAATTTTTGCCTGGGAAGAAGGGAAGGAATGGGCAGAAAGTATTTTTTAGATTTTTTTTTTGCCTTATCTGTTGTTATTCCACTCTGATTAAAACTGGTAATAAATTAAATTAATTTCCTTCAGTCAAGTCTGTTTTGCCCATGATGGCAATTGCTAAGTGATCTCCTTGTCCTTAACTCACACGATTTTCATCTTATTTTTCTCTCCCTATCCTGTTGAGAAGGGGGAAGTGATAGAGAGGTTTGGTGGGCACCTGGTAATCAGCCAAGGTCAACCCACCACAGTGTTTTAGAACTTCCTAGTTAATTATCTTTTCTATTGTACACACACATCCCCACTATGTAAGCTCTTTGTTTGTAGCCAGATTTTCCTCCCTATAGGACTCCAGACCACAAGCATTAAATAGAACAGAAATGAGTTTAGAATTTGGAACTTTTGGAAAATCAATAACAGAGTTACTTTGGCTTGAACACAGTCACATATGTCAACAATCACTGTAGGTGTATGAATGTTAAAGGCCTGCAGTTCATCAAATCTTCTGTAAGGGTGGGTGTTAATGCTAAAGCATTAACCTGGAGGGGTCCAACAAACTATAGAGGAGCAGAAGGAAGAAATCCAAGGGTGAATCCTCCCAAGAGCATGAAGTTTCAACCTCATAGCACTAAAATCATCCACAGATGTGCAAACTTTATGGCACACAATGTCTCAGAGCACTTCCAGTACAGAGTTTAAAGTCTTTCTGACCAAAAAATTTGTGGGCTAGCTAAACAGCTCTCTGTTAGAGACAGAAGTTAAGATGTTCAAGGCCAGAGAAAAGATGCAAAATTGCAATATGGAATCTACCAATGATGAAACAGAATAAAATACCTTTTGTTTAGGTTGACATAGAGAAACTGTGAACAAGAGCATCTGACACCCTGAACAACTTTTAAAAAGCAGCATGGGAAAGAACATAGTGCTTAACTGTTTATTTACATTTGGACAGTTTTCTTGGAAATTGACAACTTTGCTTCCTAGGGAATTTGGCATAATTCCCAAACCACAGGCCCTTCCAGACATCTCAGTTATGTCCAATGTCCTCGATTTTCTGTGCTGGAAGATGCATGCCAGTCAAACATCAAAATCCTCTTCCCACAGGACTTGTGGGATTGTTTTGGTGAGTACAAACACAGGAGAAAGAAGCAGGTTGTCAGTTTGACTATTATGAAATCCATTATCAAATGGGACAATACTCTAAAATTAAAACCTTTCTCTTCTCAGTGTAAGAAAGCTTTGTTGAAACCTTACAGGAAATCTGGCTTCTGTGTACTGGAAAGAATTCTGGGATACCATTTTGAACCTTTACCATGAAAAAGAATTTTAAAACTTGTCAAATGGAAAGGCAGACTATAAAGCCATGGACTGCCCCTCTGAAAACAAACTGCTGCCAACACCCCCTGAAATTTAAAATCAGGGCTTGAGGCACTCCAAGCTGAAATTAATGTTTTGAGAGAGGTTCTCTCTCTTGTTAGAGCTTACACTATCAAAAGAAGAAAGATTAAGCTAATGCTGAAGAGGAAAGCACAATTACATTTTAAAATTGCTTTTTGAAAGACATGCTGGGAGTCCTGTCCACTGGCACAGTTGGAATACCATAGAATAACCACACCACTACATGTATAAAAGCAAGTAATCTTACACTGCCAAGGAGAGAGACTATTCTGTTACAATCACTGCTCTCTCAAGTATGCCCTGACTAGGAGCTTTGGCTCTAACTCACTAAATCATGTTTGATTTGTAAAAATGCAGAACATTCTTTGCCACTACTTTCACTCCAACAAAATCCCGGTAACGTACCTAGATCCTACTGCTTTCCTTCTTTTATATCAGGATACAAATTTCAGCTTCTGGCAAAGCTACTTGTGCTTTCTATCATGACACTCTAAAGTAATCAGAATTAGTCATTTAATCTCTATCCAGGCTAAAATGGCTTACTAGAGAAATCTCAGCTTAATAAATTATGTATAAGAATTCTCCCTTTTATGTAGTGTGAGCAGACATTTGAGCTATAACATCATTTATAGCTGCAGCAGAATGAAATGAGCAAATCCAGGGTGGTACAACCCAGTGGAAGTTAATATTGGTCACAAAGCTTATACACATGGAAAGAAGCAAGTGCCAAAGCCAGAACATTTGCCAAAAGCCTTTCCCATTCTTAAAGACAGCAAACTTGCATCCCATCATAAGCTAAAGACAATGACAGGTAGCTATGAAGCAAGCTTTTCTCTTCTTATGCTTCTACCAGCCTGGAGCTATGATGTCCAGTTTGGACATCAGAAGTGTTTCAATATTTGGTGGGAAAAACCAGACCTGCTCCACCCAGCCTGTGAATCCTGCTGCCCTCCCCACCTGCAGTATTTATTTTGTACAGCATATCTTTCATAAGAATGAGTTTGTCACTTGACTATCCCACAACACCCCCAGTATCTACATTCTGGTTCCTCTCAAAGATTCCAAAAATGGAGAGAAACATCAAGTTAACCTGCTTTAATTTCAGAACATTGTTACAGCAAGTATTGCTCTGAAAAACCTCTGTCAGCTTCCTTTCAGCTGCAAAGTCTTCAAGTCCAACACATAGCACCTGCAGGCACAGATTGCAGTTTCAGTTTCTTAGGATGGTGGAAAGAGAGATGCAGCAGATGATTATCCCCCTGTTGCCACTTAGATGAAAATTTCAGTGACTGGCAGCAGAAGGAGTTAATTAAAGGTCTGCTTTCTCTTTTCCTTTAAGAAAAATATAAAGTTTTCTAAGTCTGAGCTCCACTCTGAGGTAACTAGACAGCTAATAACTTCAGGAGGGATTTTAGTCACTTGAGGAAACTGCTCAGGGAGTCACCTGACAGCAAGCTGACACTTTTAGAAAAGAGGATATTTCACTGGCATTTGTTGAGAAAGTGAGTGAAAGGAAACTGCTTTCACAGCACAGACAGGGACAATAATGACATGCCAGGCACAGAGCACTGCAAACTTTTCCCTTGGCCACAAAGTCTGTAAGTCTCACAGGCAGTAACATTTTGTACCTGCAGGTCTGTTCTAGGGAAGGCATAAAGGGGATAGGGGACCAGGACTGTCCTGCCCTCCCAGCTCAGCTCAAACCCCGTTCAAGACAAGCAGAAAGAACAGCACAAGGAATGTTGCCTTTTACTTTGCCTAAATCCAGCTCTAGGTTTAGCTTAGCTCAAGGCCAATTGACCACTTTGAGAACCTTCCAATGTACGTGCAAGTCTGCTTATTTCTGTCACAGTCATCAGCAGGGAGCCCCAACTCCACCAGGGATCACCAGAGGAGACCCAGCACCCAAGGAATACATGAATATGGTAAAAAAATGGACCAGTGCTAGATAGAGCTCACTAAGCTGAGTGAAACTTGGCTCCAAAGCACCTAGCACTGCATAGTTGGTACCACAACCAACTAAAGGCATAGGTACCCTGAAGATGGGGATACCTCAGAGGAATAACCAACTCTAAAAATATGAGATCTTTCGGAAAAAAAATCCCCAAAGCTGCTTTTTCATGTATTTGGAATCTGTATGAATATATTTGGGAGGAATATACAATATCTACATTTCAAACTAGTTGAACACTTTTGGAGCCAGAGATGGAACTGTTTATTAAAATGAAAAGTGTAAGTCTGGTATTTATACTCTGAAGGATATGCAATACATCATAAATGTAACTAGCAGAAGGTACCAGTTCATCTTAATTCTACAAAATTCCATTTGCAGAAATAGACCAGAGAAGTGTTAGAAGCGACAGGCTGGGGAGCTGTTTCTGTAAAAAAAATCACAAATATTTAAACCAGAATAAATTCTAAATTCTAAAAAGTTGTCTCTTAATGCGCATCACCTCAAATCTCAAAAGTATTGTACCTTCCATGCATTTCCAAGAGCATATATTATTCACATTATTTAACATTTGCATTCTGATTGCAATCAACCTTCTTTTAATAAAATAAATAGTGTTACAGTCTGTTAACCTAGAACCATCAAACTCTTGCTTCCATTATCAATCAATGCCACTTTTCTGCTGACTGCAACTCAATTAAAATCCAATTATTTGAATAACTGGATGGAAATTGCTATCATAAGATGTACGTTTTTATTAGGAACATTTTGTGTAGAAAATTGACAGCACAGGAGTTGTGACATTATGGTTAAAAAATGTTTTGTAACCTGGGCTGGGAAAAGCAATGTCAATAAATATGGAGAGACAGTGTCACTTCTGAAGTAGGTATTTGATTCTAAAGTTGGGCTTTTTGACTCAGAGCAGGTCCAAAATGATGTGAATTCTGCTAGCATTGCTATGAGTTTTGAAAAAGTTGGTCCTTCTAAGCCTCAAAGATTGCTATTTCTACAGATTTTAAGAAAGAAAAGAATTAATTATATATTCTGAGAGCATCCTACCACATTACCCATGGAGTTAATTATAAAACATGTCAGTCAGTGATACTGATTCTTGAGGTGATAGCAATGCCAAATTCTTTCATTTATTTTATTTCTTAAATTAACTAAGACCAGGTAAGGAGCTATTTATTAACAGGACATCCCTCTTAATATGCTTGCAGCTGTGTACCTTATAAAAAATGTCTTAGGAGGAAATCTCCAAGTATAAATTTGCTTCTTAGTTTTTAATCACATCAATTTTCTACCACAGCTCTGATTTATTCCACCAAAGTGTGGATCACATATTCTTCTTTCATCCAACACTAAAAAGCTGAATACTTTTATACTGATAACCTATGCAGATAAAAAATATCATTACACTACTTTACTTTCAGTATGCCAACTCGATATATTAAAAAAAATCTTTTAAAATGTCTAGTTGTAAAGTGTAATTTTACTAAATAGATTTAGAAGATTAAAAGATTTCTCTTTTTCACGTCTAATTATCTAGGACTCACTTGGCACCTGGAAATTACTATGAAGAATCATTTTTAGGAACAAAAAAAAAGCCTCCATCTAACATATTTCTTTAGCTGATCTCAAATACCCTTATAAAACAAGTACAGGTTCTCTAATATATTTCTTTTCAATGTAATCTTATTGTCTTCTACCTTGCATCAGAAAATCATATAATCTGAATTATACCTACTACAGTTTTAATAAATTTCTGCAGAGGCTGTTCACTGAAGATTACTCAGAGGATTTAAACTGGGCTATTAGATTATGATTACTTACATTTGACAAAATAACTTGAAATGGCACACAGCAAGGAATGAAAAGAGCCCAAAAAATCAAGGATAAGAAAATAGAAATATTATAGATAAGCAAAGTAATTCCAAAATGTGATTTATAATAAAAGAAACAACTCTTGATAGAATGTCATGTTCATATTACTTTTCCATCATGTTTATTCTACTTGATTTTTGTTCCATAAATTAGATTTTATATCTTCCCTGTCATTTTCCTTGTGATTTCAGGCAACACCCCTAAAATATTTTTAGCTGCTTTACAAACTGTGAAGTTGCATTAAGCAGTGAACATTGTTTATCACAAGTGCATGACAGTTTTCATATATGCTGGAACATGTCTACTTCCTGGAAATGTATAATACTTTTACATACACACAGTCTAGCTCTCTCTGAAGCTAATAATAAATGTGTACTCATAGCCTTTTGACTCTACATGCCAGCAGGGTCTCTTAGGCAAGCTCTGAAAAGTGATCTTATAAAAGGGGTCCACAAAAAATTCCAGAATCCAAGCCATTGGTTTTTCTTCACCCAGACAGTCTTAAAAGTGAGATAATTTAGATGATGTATGTTAAAATCACAGCTACTCACCCTTTTTCTCAAGTTGTAGGTCAAAATGAGATTTCTGGAGAAGGAGTGTGAAAAGGCTGTGTAGAACTCCAGCACTTTCTGCAAGGCATCCCTTTTAATCACATGGAGATCACAGTAAGTCAGAGCCCTCACATTAGCACAGGACTGGGCCAGAGTCGACTCCTTCCAGAATACATCACCAAAAACGTCTCCTTTGCCTACAGAAAACCAACAGCATTGCTCTCAATAACAGCACTATTTCCATCAAAATATAAAAGAACAGACATCTCATTCATACAGTCAAGTTTCTTCTATTTTTGCACTCAGGAAGAAAAATTGTCTGAAAAAAAAAAAACCTCGACGTTGAAATATTTAATTGATAACTTTTTCCATTATCTTTTTTTTAATTACAACAGGCTAACAAAACTTCATAAGAAGAAATCATACTTAAAAAGTATTCTATATGACAAGTCTCCTTTAAATATCAATAAATGTTTTTCTTTAAAAATTGAGAAAAGTGGTTCATTCTTGGTTCATGTTCTCTTCTGATCCCTTTCAAAGAAATTAATTAAAAGGAAATGGTTTTTCCCTTCCTCCTTTTAACTGTCACACAAAGGATCTGTTTCTTACATCTGTGTTGTTGATTTTTCATAATCTGGCTAACATTTACCTACTGTCATATCAATAAAATCATCCTGTATCACACATCAGTGCTGTCACAGGCTGCAGCTAAACAGAGTCCAAACCAAGAAGAGTACAATTAGTTAACATAACAGTGACAAGGCATGAAAGTTTAGCTGTTTCACACTGGAAGGAAGGAAACACCCATTGCCTCACACCCTTCCCATGTGCATGTCTGTGTGAGCTCGGGGCAGCCAGTGAAATCCCTGCTGTGGAATTCTGCAAGGATGGCACTTGCACCACTCTGGGCACCAAAATCTGGCTGAGGAGCAGCCCCCAGTCAGGATTTCACTGGTTACACCCCAGCTCGGGCTGGGAACAAGAGGGAGTGTGTAGGAGAAAGTCAGAAGTTAATTTACATGAGTAAATGGTCTTTTTACCCCCCTGTATTCCAATACATAATGCTAACAAGAAAGGAATATTCACTTGTTACCTTGATAATGAAAAGCTACACTGCTCTTGTTTTGAAATCTGTCTTCCTCCCAAACTTCTGCTGTGCTGCATCATCACTGCCTATCTCTTCAGACCAATGAAATGGAAATACATTCTTATCTATCAAGTTGTGGTACGAATGGTTCCTTGTCTTCTAAGTAATACCTTGCCCGTAGCAATTCTTAAATCCAAAGCATCAAAATATATATTAGTTTACTGACTTCTCCCAGGTTCTTTCAGATTTTCTTCCTTAAATAGTAATTTTTGAAAGCCTATATGAAGTCAAGAGAACTATCATAAATAAGGAGCTCAAGAAAACTTCTAAATCAAACTCAGAATTCCCATCTCAGCCCTTCAGCTGTACTTCCACCCTTACCTAATCTCTTCCATTAGATGGTAAGAACTTTATCTTTGAGAAAAAAGCTATCAGCTTTTAGTAAACTATCCTGAATTGCAGTAAGTTGTTGTTAACTCTAATGTGTTCCCAGTCTTCCACAAAAGACCTAAACCATCCACCTCACATGGATCAGTTTAGATCCTGACCACTTTAGACTTCATTTTAATTTTAAATGTGCATATACACTGAAACCACCTGTTCTGTTAGCACGTTTTTCACCAAATTAGGCAAAGACACCATAAAGATAATCTTTCTTCCACCTCTTGTCTCTTGCATAGGACAATGCCAACATCTGGAAATAGTACAACAGCTTTGTATCACCAAGCGTGGTGGTAGTCCCACAGCCCACTACAGAAAACACCTTTTCTTTTTAATAGCAATGACTTTTCAGATTTTCATTTATTTGTATGGTTTTTGTTAGCAGATACATTAAAAATGTCTAAAGAAAAAAAGCTTCCATGCATTTGAAACAGATCATGTACAAGGCTTTTAGACAAATACACAATATATTCAAAATTGAAACAAAACAATTTTTATGCACCATAAAAACTGATATGCTTCACTGGGTAAAAATGGATTGTTTGCCTTTGGAATAAATATGCTTTTATTCACAATCTTCCGGGCAATTAGCTAAACAACTGTGTTTTAATTAACGCTCTGGAATCTATCAAGCATTGAATTGTGCCATCAGTGATGAGCAACAGTTAGAGCTGGTAGTCCAAGCACAAGGGAGAGGAATTCTAACTCATTTCTTAGTGTTTTGCTTAACATCTCCAGGGACAAGCTTCCCTACCTTAAAATAACAACCAGTAGGTTACTGCCCCACAGTAACACCACAGTAACATGATGAATAATTAGTACAATCCAGGCACAAACAGCATGGTGCTGCTGTGCCTACCTCAGCAGTGAGGTACAACAGAAGTTAGTTGTGTCATACTCTTTTTGAAATTTAACTTTGTTTTTCCCATAACACAGAAAGACAAACTTTGTCCTTCACTTGTGGCAGCAACCAATTTCCCTTCACTATTTAAAACTCTTCCCTCTGAAAAAATCTCCCTCCTGCAGTATACTGCCACCTCCCATTAGTGGCAAGAACAGCACAGGAAGGAGCTGGGTCTGCTGGGTTCCTACTGAGCCAAACCAGAGAAAAGCAACACATGAGCAATAAACTCAGATCACAGAAGTCCCTATTTTTAAGAAACAAACTAAAAAACCCAAAGAAGTTGTACTCTTTCATTCAAAAACTTCCTTGAAGTTAACAGCCAGTGATCTAGCTGAAAATGAATCCTACCCTCTATTTCAGTTTCCAAGGCAAGGCACATGCAAGCACCTCATTGCTTTATTTCTGTCAAGTCCATTTTCTAAATGATGTATACCAAAAGTATTAAATTTGATTATCATATTCTAAAAAAAAAACCCACTTGTTTGACATTTATATAAAAATGAGGGGGGGAAGGAGCAGTAGAAATCTATATAGCAAGAAGGAATTAAAATTCCACCCAGGATTACCTTCATTAGAACAATTGGCCTCTTATGCATAATAAGGAGTTGCATACCATCTCCCTTTGTCTATATGTTCTCCACAAAGTAAGATCAATCACTGTGGGAAAAGGAATTTAAGAAAAAAAAGGAGGAGGGCAAACTAAGTGGGTGTTTTATCAAAACCATCTGTAGTTGGAAAGCAAGAAGGGTATGGTGATACTTCTGAGTCAGAAGGTGGTTGGCAAAGTCCATTAGGGAACCTAAGCCAAAAGCCTCTTTTTATATATAACTCCAGGCTTTATATATTTCACCTTACCTCTGAAGAAAGATTAAAAAGCTAGAGAAATGCAGATGGCCGCTTGTTTGTCAGTACTTTGCATTTCTCATTCCCAGCTTGCTGAATTCCAGATGTTTGCCAGGAACATTATCTGTCAATCACACTTAAAGTGGATGATCTAAGCTTTCACCATCAATCATTTATATTCCCTGCTGGATTTGTGGGCTGAGGACCTTTTCTACCATCAGCTCAGCATGCACTGGAAAGCCAAGTAGTTTTCTGCCTTTTATGCTTCCTTGTTTGTTTTAATTATAATAACAAGTCCCCAAACCCTGATATATTTAAACTGCAAAGAAACTTTTTATAAAACCGTCTGTTTCCATGTTTGTTCTTTCCCAGTTTCTTCTCCACATCAAACTTGCTGTTTATCTCATAAGTGAAAAGATGATTTCTCTGTTACCACTGCCAATTCAGCCTGAGTCAGGCATAAGGTCAAGCCACATCCATTCTGTCTCCTGAAAGCATCACCAGTGACGAAGATCTGATTGTTGCAGCTTAGTCAGGTGTTCAGCTGATTCTGAGGAAAGAACCACACTTTCACATTACAACTGTACTGCCTTGATACCACAACAACCCTTGGCCTTTTCACTCTTAGAAGAGGAAAGATTGAAGAGCTCTTCTCTCAGAACATATTCCACTCTACTCCAAAAAAATATGACTCATGTGGAATATGTGTTTAGCTGATAACCTACTCAATCCACTTTTGGGTTCTGGGTGTCTGGAAGTCCTGGTGTAGTTTTGGTGAGATAGCTGGGGGAGAAGTTGAGGCTATGTATTCATGTGTTGCAGTTTGGATTTTGAAGGCATTCAAATGAATGCATGGATTTTCAGTATGTCACAGAAAATATTAATGTTTGAATCATTCTCAAAGCAATAGCAATGGTTGTTACAGCAGCCAATAGCAGAATCTGTCTCCCAATTTGCCTTCATCTACATGCTTGAACAAAAGAATTAGGATCTGACAGTATCAGCAGATCCAAAGATCAGACAGAATGGCCAAACACTGCTCATGGTTGAGTAATGAATGACCAAATACTGCTACCCTCGGTGGCACTGCAGAACTGAGCATATCTTGGCAATCAGGTGTTCAGCAAATACAGCTATCTGTGACACTGATCCACAGTGCCTGCCACAGTGACTTTCCCAGCACAGCTCCCTGGAGCTCCCACACTGGCCTGCACCCTCAGGATCTGCTCTCCACCTCCAAGCAGTGGGAGACACCAACTGCTGTAAAAGCAAACACACAGATTTTCTAGGGTCAAACTCCTGTGATCATCACATGATAATTTGGCTTCAGCTGTAAGTCCTTCCCTTCTCTCTTCCCTCATTTCCTCCAAATATAAGTAAGGCACACAATTTAAACTTTCCCACTTTACAGGGAGGAGAAAGATTCAAGGAAAGTAAAGACACTAGAGCAAAAATAATTTTCCTCTTGGTGCATTAATGCAAGAAGAACTGTCAGCCAGAAAAAAAGGAGCTGTCATTTGGCATTGAGGTGAAGTATTCAGCATCTGTCCTACAGATAAATTGCACAACTTGACAGCCACTGAATAGCCTTAGTTTGGCTCTCCAACACTGTACAGCTGGCAGGGGATGATGCAAGGAAGTGGTTTGCTGCTTTGGATTTTCTTAAGATTTCTCAAGTGCAAACTGAGACACATAGTGAAAAGTGAATGGCCAACTGCACTGCAGAGAATACACTATTTTTCATTAACCAGAGGTTTTAACTACTCTTTTCCTCTAACCTCCAAAAAGCCTGGATATCTTTGCCACAGAAACCAAAGTGTTACAGAGAGAACAAACTGAAGTTGCCCTTTCAGTGATTTGCCTGGCGCACAAATAGAAACACAGAGTATCTGTTCATGCTGTAAACCACAGCCTGGCAACATTTTGTAGACAGTTTACTACACAACTGCACCAATTTTTTCTGTTGAAACACATTACTGTACAGGCAAAATAAAAACATTTATCTTAGAGATGAGTAGCAACAACATGATTTAGTTACAGCAAAAAATTCTGTTATTGTTGCTATAATAATTATTTGTCTCTCAGAATACAGCATGGATTATATTTCACTACTCAATTTCACTACTGATGCTTTAGACATTAATTGGGCCCTACCAGGTTTACTCACAAAAAAAAAGCTTCACCAGAATCTGCATCATTTATCCTTATTTGCATTTTAATGGTTACTATAAAAATGGTATAAATATGTGGCCAGTTTATACAAACTCAGAGGATATGGAGTAGCTCAGGTAACTGGAGAAATAAATATATTTGAATGTATTTGCACTGGTTAAGTAATAGGAAAAACACAGCTCAATCTGTGTTGTCATTGCATGTGCAGTGCTAATTCTCTGACCAAAAAACCCCAAAAAACCTATATAAGAGGCTCAAATTGCATTATCCTGAGTTACTTCCCTGATTACTTAGGGACAGGCTTTATATTCCAGATATTGCTTGAAACATACATTAAAGCCCCAAAATTTTATTATTTTATTTCAGACAGAAAAGATTCACAAGAGTTTAAATAGTAAGTTTTGTGCTCTGAAATACAGAAAGTAAATATTTTGAAAATCTCATTAAATTTGCATCTATCTTGTATTTTATTTTATTCAGTATTTCTAGTAATCCCTTAGTATAAATTTAACAATGTTACAGAAACATATCTCTGAAAAAAATTATTCATTTGAAATTTGGAGAAAACAAAGAAAAACTAGTGCTTCGTGAAAATTTTTTTCAATTATTTTTTAACCTGTCTCTTTAGTGAAAAAAGAATTGTTCTTCCTCCTTCAAAATTCTGAAACAGAAAAAAAACCCTACCCCCAAAAACATAGGAAAATTAGTTCACCTGCCAGAAATCAGGGTCTTTATAGAAAGATGACTTCCTTGCTAAATTATAATTTCTACCTCTTCACACCTCTTGTTGCAGCATGCACACAAATATGATGTGCAAGCCTTCCTAACAGATATCCTGAGATATCAAGGGACATGCTGGAACAGAGAGCCTGATCCCAACCAGATCTCAATTTCAGCTGCCAGTGGCATGGATCATTGTCCTGCCAGACACTGCCAGCTTCCAAGGGGCTCTTCTTCCACATGCAATGCTGTTGGGCTGTTTAAGAGCACATTATGCAAAGGTATAAATCCATGGCAATAAAACATGAAATGTGCCCAAAAGTTCCCTACTGAGGCATCTGTTCACAGGGAACACTCCTCCTCCTTACTCCAGCAAGTCACTGAATGTTTTAAAAATCTGTTTTTCCAATACACTGTGCAGTCTTTAACCATCTACAAACAGCAGTGGACAGGAGCTCTGGCAATTCATGCTTTCAATGTCTGTCAGAAATTAGACAAAGAACAAACAAAAAGTCTCAAAAATGGCAAGTCCTGATATCAACCCATCCCAGATGTCTGGAGGACAGGAATAAGGAACACTTTCTGTCTGAAATCACCACGTGGGATAAACCTTTATTTCAATAAGAGTTTTAGTGCTGCTACTGCATCCACCATGAAATTAAAATTTTACCTTAATGTAGACCTCTTTATGCCATGGCCTTTTTAAAAGTTTAGCTGCATCTCCATCTGTAATGCTTTTGCTAAGTGTGCCTGGACACTCATTGAGCAAATCAGACTCTGAAAATTGTTCTTTCAGTTGATGTTTATTGAATCACTTCACAGAAACATGCAACTTGTCCAACCTGCCTATATAAATCAATCTTAAAAACCCCACATTTCAACTATAAATAGAAAAAGCACAATAGAACTACTGAGGATAAAGATGGATTTTAATTTCAATCATTCCTTTGTCAAAGCACCACTGGTCATGTTTCAGTCTTACTCAACAGCACAAACAATGCTGTGATGTTTGATACTGTCAGAAAACTCTTAATGCCATCCATAATCCTGCAAACATTTTTTAAGCCTGAGAGCTCAGGAGCTTGGCATTTTTAACATAGAGAGGTGTACCTAAATTTAAAATTCAGATGAAAAATGAAGCAGAGAACTAAGGGACTTCTTCAAAGGCTTGGAATTAAATAACAGGCTTTAAAATAACAGAACTAATTTTTGAAAATGGGGTAGTACACAGACCAGTTTCGTTCAGGGAAATCTGTATTAGCTCAGGTACTAGGGACAGTCTATAGATAGCAGCCTGGGCTCAGTTAATTTATTTGCCATGCTGAGAAGCAGTTTTCACATGACTATGTGGAAGTTGCAATGTTTGCCATGGAGAGGGACTAACACAGACAATACTTCTGCACTGCTATTGTCCCTCCTAAAACAGACCATCCCTGTGGCACAGTTGCCCTTGCAGTTGGCATTGTCCTATCTGGATGCAAATCTGTCCCACCAAAATCTGAATCAATCCTCTGGTGTCTACATCCGAATGAAATGCTTACGGCTAAATGAGTAAGCTAGAGCAATTGTAAAGAAAACAAACAATTATTCTTATAACATTTCTTTAAGACTGCAATTAGATCAAATTAAATCAGCAGGAATTTCTCCACACAAAGCAAATGGAGCATTTAATATCCTGCTGAAACAAAACATGGCACACCAAGGTCTCCTATAACATCATGTTAAAACCACAGTCTCCAATCTTGTCAACTTTGTAAATACAAAGCTTTGTAGCTTTGTAAATAACAATGAAATATCTGTATTTCAGGGTCATGGAAATTTCACTTCCTCAGCACCTGTGTGATCTTAAATGTAAATCTATGTGCATCCTTTGCACATTCCCTGCCCCATCCCAAGAAATCCCATTCTTGACACTGTGTTACTTGCATACCTACATAACATCTCCAGCTTTGATAGCAGCAAAGGAACAGCAACAAAAAAACTGCAATTGTAAATAAAACTGCAATTGTAAAGAAAGAGCAATTGTATTCCTTACTCACAATAAATTCCTGCCTTGACTTCCCTTCCTATCTCATTCACTATATTTGCCCTTTGTGGAGCCAGGAGGTGGACTCAACAATTCTCACATGTCCCTTCCAACTCAGAATATTCTGTGATGCTAAACCAACAGTCAAGAAAAAGGTTTATTCTTTTGAAAGTTTTTAGCTCAAATAAAGATAGCAAGAACATAAATGCAGAACAGCTGGAATGCAACACTTGGGACAAACTTTGGTGAGAGAGTGTTGTGTTTTCTTTTTAACTGAATCTTCTAGTTAATGCTATTTTTCTCATCCAGTGCTCAGCTCTGAAGATCACAGTGGCTTTCGGGGCTTTGGATTTTAGTTGTTAAATAAAAGCTTAAAGCTCACTGTCTCTAATCAAGTCCACAAAATTAACCTCCAATCTTACCTTCCATACACACATGGCCCCCTTGCAGGAAGTTATCAAGACCATTTCAGCAGCCCTGAACATCTCATATAAGTAAAGATTTGCTGCTCAGTCAGGCTCCTCTGGGAGCCATTAAGTGACAAATTTTGCAGCAGTTCTGAAAATTTAAGTACAAGACAATGCTTTCCCTACTGCTATCTAGAAAAAAAAGTTTTTCACCCTAATTTTCAAGGATCTTCTCCTTTCTCTCTCTAGTTTTTTACTGGAATGTTTTCCTAAATGTCAAAAATTACCCCAACTTCAGGTAGAACGACTTTGAATCAACTTGGGTACTAACAAGGTCTCCTATCCAGCCATTCAATGTATTTCCAGAAAATATGTACAAAAAGTTATTTTGCTGCTATGACATTCTTTTCTGCAATTTTCATTAAATAATCTAAGCACACACACAGTTGGAGACATAGCACAGGAATTAGCACTTTTTCAAGCAATGTTGAGGAGAGATTGAAAAGGTTTAGACTAAATGGCTGGAGAGCAGCGAAATGCCTTTTCCCCTGCATATTGCAAAGAAAGCTGCAGTCAGACCTTATGGTCTGTGCCTGGAACACAGTTAATTCAGGAGGAATATTTCTAAGAAGTTATTTGATAAATTAAAATGTAGCCAATCTCCTGAGCACAAGTAGGTTTTCACTTTTCAAAGACCTGCAGTAAAGTCAGGTTTTCAGATGGTCAGTGTTTCAGCCTGAAAGATCTGCTCCAAAACAGAGAAACTCGAGCTGCCAAATGAAGTGCACATAAACACTTGTTTTTAACAGAAAAAACAAATCCTAACATTTTTTCTAACCACATTGAAATAAGTGGCTAAGTCTTTAAGTAAGAGAAGTTCAAAGAAATACTATCAGTCTCAGGTGGATAAAGCAGCATCAGAACAAGTGGGAGGGCTCAGGAAAAGTTAAAAGCAAAGCCAAGTTGAAAACACTCTCTTAATAGAAGTCCTGCATGACCTTTGCCTCACTCAGTTCTCTTCAGGGCAGGGACTGTGTGATTTGTCTCAGTCTTCCTTAAAGTGCTGAGTGTACGTCAGCACTTCATCCTACGCAGTATCAGCAGTGTCAGTGGAAGAACAGCAAACTACCAAAAACAGAATTGTGTCTCATCCAGCTTCCCACCAGCTAAACTTCCCTTCTACATAATCCCACTCTCATACTTACACATTAACATAGAAAACATAGTAATAGAGTGGCTTTGCTTGCTAAGTCTTCTTTTTCTGACTCATTTGTATTGGAATGAATCACAAATAAATCAATCACCTGGCTAAGAGGTCATTTTCTACATTGTTGTTTCTATTGCTTTGACACACCAAATCCAAAGATTGTGTTACATGAACATCAGTAATTTCTGTATTTTAGCATAAATTTTACATAGAATTCAAAACATGTATCTATCAACCCCACAAATCAAACTTTATATGAAGTTCACCAATTTCTTTAAGTTTTTAGTAAAACATGCAAAGGTTTGGGGTTGTTTGTTTTTTTTTAATTTGCATATTTTTGTGTTTGTGTCTTAATAGGCAATCTTAGGGGACACACAAAAAAAGTATCTTTTTTCACTGCTGGCCTATGTGCAATTTCTTCCAACTCATATTAATCCAAGTCAATCAAAGTCAGTGTTTTGTTCTAAGAACATAATCCTGAGAATATACCTGTCTCTGGGGTATTACATGGAACTGATTTGGAAGGATATTATGCAAGTGTACACAGCACATTCCAGGGCTACACAATACACTCTTATGGGCCAATCTGCAAGGTTAAATGATTTCAGAACTTGAAAATGTTGCCTATGAATTGTATCCTTTAAGGATTAAGTGCAGTTTGCCTTTGGTTTATGTAATGCTGTACAGCAGTCCCACAGACTGATTCAGAGTTGCAATTCCTTTCTCCATTGTAAGGAAGATACAGCCTGCACTGCAAGTTGCAAAGGCTGCTTTATTACATGACAGCCAGAGCTGAGCAAATAATTCACCTTAAATAATTTGTGCACTTATTTTTTTCATTTTCATTTCCAGAATGCCTGAAAGAAGATTACAGTCTCTGTAACATACCTGTCAACAAAAATTACCCTATGGAATTCCTCACATGGTTTGCTGTTACATGCCTGATGTTCACAGCTATGCTTGGTTGGGACTGGTAAACAAAATTTATGGCATAGGCTGTTCTGGCTGAGTGATCAGCAAAAATCATGTTTCTTGTACAATGCACTTTTATCCTCCCTTGTGGTACTTGGTTTTCTGTGGTATACATCAATCAAGAGCTTGGCAAGTTTAGCTAACTATGAAATTAAAAAAAAAAAAAAAAACCACACAAACAAACCAAAAACCAAAACAACAAAAAACCCCAACATGTAGAAACCAAAACATGGTTGTCTACAGATAAGAAAACAGAGTACAAAGAAGTTAGAGAGGAAACTCTAATCCATCTCCTCACTCATCCTTCAGTAGTGTGATGATTAAATTACCCAATGCTGAAGGAAAAAGAAGTTCAACTGATTTAGAATAGCGAAAAACTTAGTTAAATACATAATTTCTTTACAGGATAGAGAAACCGTCAGCAGAAGTCTTCACAGCTTGGGGGAGGAAGGTACACACGTGTGGAAGGAAAGGGATTCCTTAGTCCAGAAACTGAAACACAAAAATTGATGCACGTCCAAAATGAAATCTCACAGAATCCCAAACAGATCCCACTTCTTTTTACTTTCCTCTCCCCTTACAATATTCACAAAGAAAAGAATAAAACTCACTAACTTTAGTGAGAGCCAGGGAACTGACTCCAAATTTAAAAACAAAAAAGAAAGAAAAATAAGAAAATAAAAAGTTGTGGAGGGAAGAAGATCAATAGTTACATCCCAAGAGAAGAGCAGCAACAAAATACTTCTATTCATCCAGATACCAAGGGAACAGCCTCATTTCTCCATGGCTATCACTCTGCAGCAGCAGAGAGTAGGAGTTAGGTTTCCTTAACACTGATTCCTCGAGCAATCTTGACTGAGGGTTTTCTAAAGTGAGTGTTAAGATAAAATGCAGGAGTTACCAGTAAAGATGAGGAGAAAACTGGTATCTTTAAAGAACATTTTAAAGTGCTTTTTTACCTATATTTAAATAGAGCAGCGAGATGTTCTGAGGTTTTCTTCTCATGCTGAACCCAGGTGGTGTCATAAAGGCACACAAACTGAGAGGTCTTAATTTCTGTTCTGCATTTGTCATGGTAATTAATGAGAGTTCGACATGGCAAAAGGTAGCAAGTTCTTGATGTGCAGCATAGACAAGCAGAAGTTACAAATATCACATAGCACTGAGCAGCACAGGTGATTCCAGAACCAAAGAGAATCAGTTCTCCTCCAACTTCTCACCTTTTTAGCTTCTTGTGTGGCACAAAGTACTATCAACTTGATTCCTCACAACTCTAAATTTACCTTATGCTGTACATGCAATCCTGTTCAAAAGTAGATAAAAATGGACCTTAGCATATTTATTAGCCCCCTTATTTTTCAGCAGACATTCATCTTAGGAAAGAAGAGTGTATGTGTTCAGAAAAAAGTAAGATTACCAAGATGTTTTATTCTCTTTTTGCAGGCTGCTATGAGTGACAGTTACAGAATTAAGCCACCATGAGAATTTACCTTATCACAAAAGGGCTTGACAGAATCAAATGGTAGGTATCACCTCCTCAATGCTCCAGCCACCCCATGATTCTTCTACATCTACTGGATTATCCCACTCTTTTCTGTTAGCTTTGCCTCAGAATGCTGTTCACACCCCTTTAAGTTTCTTTTCAATACCTCCAACCCAAAGCTACCATTCCAAGTTAACACAAATCGGCTTTAAATGTTTTAAATTACTTTGACTCTAAAACAGATAAATATCATTTCAACATGGCATCCTAAATAAATCTAACTGGAAAAATTCTATAGTAGGACCCACAGCTGGTCTGTGAGTTAGAGAGGGTTAATGAATGAGGTTTGTTTTGAGAAGTATTCTCTGACCAAGGCTGTTGGCCTGGAGACCAAGAAAAGAAGGAGAAGGAGATAAGCGAAAAGAAAACCTGAGCTGGGAAAAGTATTTTTAGAAAAGTTTTATGGAAAATAGAGGTGTAGATGGCTTTACACCAATCAATGTTACGTTGACTCATTGTGACCAATGAAGAAAGTGTAAACTTTGTAGAGTGTATAAAAGACAGCTAGCTGTTGTAATAAATGGGATATTAACCTTCTGAGATGTAGTGTGTCCATTGTGTGTCATGCCCATCCCTACAGTGACCAAATTCCAGCAAAACTGGATGATTATGGGGCAGGTGGGAGTGAGACAGGGAAGCTAGGCACTTCAAAAACAAGTTTTTTGAAGTTCTAAATGGAATTTCTAATTAAAAGGGACATGTCAAGACAGGGAAAACCTCAAGAATGACCACGACTCCATGCTGAAGTAAAGTTTCCATTGACCAGATGAAACATGGTTGAAGTAATCTGGCTATTAGATGGTCGCCCTTTAAACCTCTCCAGGCTGGTGGTAAAACAAACTTAACTGAAGCTTTTGAAAGAATGAGTAGAAGAGGCTATAAATTACTGTCCATATTTGTATTTATGCAAATGCATATTACCAGCTCTGAAACTCACCTAGTATAGCAACGACTTCATCATCCTGGATTACCTCCAAAGAGCCCGAGACCACGAAGCACAGGCTGTCGACGCTCTCGCCAGCATGGTAGATCAGGTCTCCTGGAGCACAGTGCACTGTCTGGAATTCCATGGCCAGCGCCCGCAGGCAGCCGTCGCTCGCCAGCCTGAAGGCGGGGTGCTCCTTGAAAACCTTGCGGTTCAGGTGCACACAGATATCTGCTCTCATGTCCTTGGGGCAAATCTGCAAAACCTGAGAGGGAAATCAGGCAATCAGCTCCTCTGCATGGCTTCTACGTGCCTGCTCTGGCTAGTTTACCACACGAGGTTTAAGAACTACATTCCTCCATCTTATAAAACTTCTAATCTCAGACTGTCGGTTTATTTTTATATTATTTATCCACATAAGCCACAATACTAACTTTATAACACCTACTTTATAACATCTGAAAGTAAACACTCTTTTCATCTCAGCAACATGCTCTGCTGGATATTGAATTACCAGAAGGCCTAAGGTTTTTAAGACAATAAAACATAGAGCACAGCAGTACAGAAAGTGTTGAAGAAAAGCTTTGTGAAGAATTGTTTCTAGAGGGTAGGTAATTTTTTTGATAGGCAGATTCCATGAAAAACCTGCACAAGTTATGTGCTTTAACAACTAAAACAAATTATTTAAAATTTAATTAACTAAAACATTGAGCATTGCAGGTATCCAAATTTACCCTTCAGTGGCACTGACAAGTTTTTGTTTACACAGGGAAGGGACTT
The DNA here is from genome assembly GCA_013397375.1 of Toxostoma redivivum. NCBI lineage: Eukaryota > Metazoa > Chordata > Aves > Passeriformes > Mimidae > Toxostoma > Toxostoma redivivum. The sequence continues at coordinate 219,053 of VXBI01010446.1, read as the reverse complement.
TAAGGTATGATGCTGTTTTGGGCAGCTTTTGATGTTCCAAATGCAATGCTCCTCACAGCAATTCATGATGTGAGCTCTTAAGAGAGCATGAGCTGATGCTCAGCACAGCGGGTACCAGCCAGGGCCATTTCTGAAGGGTTTTAATATAATACAGACAGCAGAGTGGAAAGAATACAAAATCACTGCTGCATGTACAGATTAAAAGTGGAAAGAAGTAACATGAACAGGACTTGGGGACAACAAAATCCTTGGGGGATGGTCTATGATGAAGCACATTTAGGACATATTATTTGAGAAAAACACTGAGTAGTCTCAGTCTGCCTTTTTTTCCCCCTATTTTCTTAGTAATAATTATTCCATCTAACTAAGGAACACTCTGGTTGAACTTCAGAGTTACTCCCACACATTTTCCTAGATGGAAAGAGAAGACTGTCTCACTGCAAATACTCCTGTAAAACATAAAGGTAACACAGGAAGTACTATGGTTATGCCTACACTTTGAAATTAGGTTCTGTGCAAGATCTGAGCAGAGAACCAAGCTCTTAATTCTGTGCATGGCACTGGTTCCAGCCAGATATCATGCCTGGTACTCCAAAGACAAATGGCTCCACCACCAATATCATCATCTTTGGCCCACCTCCAGACAGACATTTTATTACAGATATTACTTCTAAAAAGAGATGTAGTTCTGTAGTGCTTAGGTGTAGGGCACTCATGGATGATTTTTCTTGGCTGCCCTGTACAGAAACACTGCCAAACCTGCCAGTTCTCAGTTTTCAAGGCTCACAGAAATGGGCTGGGGCAGCAAGAGCAGAATTTAACATGGAACACAGGCAGCAGCCATATCTGTCTTTTCCATTATCTCATTTACTCTGGCAACAAAAATATTCTCTAGTGGCATATTCTTGCCAAATTTTACTACTGGAATTACACACACATGCAGTTACCTGAATATCACACACAAAAAGGGTTGTTGTAATAGAAATAGTAGCAAAAAGCCCTGAATATATGAGAGGGTATTTAAAATTATGCTGTTATCCAAAAACCTTTTGGTATAGCAGTCTTAAGAGTAAGTTAATAAATTTTCCATTCTCTATTTAAAGAAGTAGTCTTCAGACTTCACAAAAAATGAAAGGGATTAAAGACATTTCAGAGTTACAGATACATGGAAGAAGACTTTCATTTGTATGGGAGGTAAGAAATATATCTTCATGCATCAATTTTAGATTAAATTTTGTTGTACTGGCATTTTCTAGACAATAACTTAGCATGTCTGCAGTGAACACAGACAAATTTGTGGCCTACAACATAGTGATAGGACCAGTTCTGTGCTCAGTTCATATTTAAGTCTCTGCCTCATCTGTAGGAAGGAAGCTGTGCTGTGTTTCAGAGGAGAACAACCACCACTCATGAGCAATACATGTTTTATTCATGACAAGACATCCCAGAAGTTTTACACAGGCATCAAAACAACAGAGCTCAGACCTGGGAGTTTATGGATTGGCACAGCCAGCCACAGCTTTTGCTGTGCAGATGAAAGCTGAGTTCTTGGCTTAGCAGTCATGGCCAGCAGAGTTCAGCTATGAACACACAAATTACTGAAAACAGCACTGTGTTAAGCTCTTTGGTGTCCTGACAATTGGAGACTTTTTTTCCTGTTTATTAAGATAATTCTCAAAGGCTACACTGGATATTGTTGTGCTTGGCTTGGTTATTCTGCTGTCTCATAATGCATCCTTAAAGCATTCCTCTCCTTACCAAAGGAAGCCAAGAATGAACTTTGAAGATAAGCTAAAAAAAAAAAACCCCAAACCATGTTTTACATAGCAATTGTTTCTTGTTGTTTTGTTAAAATGATGACAGGAGTTTGTAATGGGGGCTGAATGAAAGCACCAGCACTCATTACACTACATATCCTCAGATGTCTCTCCACCATCCCCAAATGCACCTACCTCAAATCACAACCCCACACAAAGACAGATAGTGAGAAAACATGCAGAACAGCTTCTAACCAGTGCTATCCAGCACTAAAATACCATTTCTTTCTGAAAGCTAGTGTGGCAGACAGTGCTTACAGAATCATGTCTGGGATCTAAAAATGGCAGATATGCTGAAGACCATTTAGGAAAGCAAACAGTGTCCTGTGTGCCCTTCAGTCTCCAGGCAGCTCAGTGCAAGGCCACATCTGTTCTACTCCTTCCTAACAATGCTTTAACAGCTGTACAGAAATGACACTGTTTGCTCTTTAACTGCATCATCCACAGTTCAGAATACTAAATTAAGCTGCCATCCAGAAGGCTGGTGACCAGAGCATTGCTATGATTTCCTGAATTCCTGAATGATCCACCCCACACATCACATCTCTTTACAAGCAGAAGAAAAACCGTCTATCTCTACAAAAGCTGCCAAGCTAATATGAAAGTGACAAGGAGTTACTTTTGTACATTTGTTCTGGTGAAAGGCCATCTGTTAAAAGACACAATGGGAATTTATTTGTAAATTCAATTAATCAAAATGAAAAAATTTGCCTTACAGAAGGTAGATTTCAAGCAATACATTATTAAATACTTCCAGTTTTCATTAATGTCTTTAACCTGCACAGAGAATATTGCATTCAAATTCTCCAATGACAAAAATTACTTTGTTTTCAGGCCCACAGAGCTGCAAGCAACCTCAGAAGAAATACTGCAAAAAAAAATCTCATTTTGAAAAACTGTGAGGTTGTGTTACAATCCGGAACTTGTTATTTACTTATCACCTTTATTTATTGTAAACTGAGCTTTTTCCTTTATTATTTTTACACTATTTCATGCCATTTCACTAGCAAAGCATACATACTTTTACCACTATCATATGTCAGTATGATAGAATAGCTGAAATACCGCATTTGAAAGTTTAAAATTAAGGGAAGCTGCTGCTTAGAACTATTTAAAGAATATTTGTCTCCTTTACTAAGACAGTACCTCCTGTTTATTTTAATGGACTACTTTCAGGATGTGACTTCTTTCCTTGCAGTTTAATTTACTTACCTTTTCAGTATCTATTCCTCTGGACATTGACCAGGTGGAAACGATGTAATCCATCACACGTTCACTCAGTCCTTTAGGGACCTGGTAGAGCTTTAAAAAGTCCCGGACACTGTTCAGCATTTCATGGTATCTGTTTGTGTTAGCATACATTTGCTGAAATATGGTTGTCACATTACCAAAAATGGTGGCATACAGAAGGGCTGTGAAAAACAAGAAAAACCACAGAGAAAATACATGGTAAGATGTGGTGATCAATGTGTGTTTCACTGGGCTTTAAGACCAGAAATGCTAGGTCATAAAAATGCACACAAATATTGGTGTGTTATTAGGAAGGCTGATGAGCACAAGCTTTTTATAGGTCACCTTCAGCACTACAAATTGAGGACCAGCATCTACTTTTGTGAGAGCATGTCCTGCATCACAGAGCTCCTAATACATGACTGTTTGTCCATCAAACAATTCAGTAGTGCCCAAAACTTTACAAAACCACAACAGCAGAAGGAAGAATTTCAGGAGAAACAGCTTGACAGCAAATACTTTAATTTTTCATCTCAGGTTTATAGCACCTGTGTTGAAATATCATCAGTGACAGATTTCTAGGCTTTAAGTGCATTATCACAGTCGTAAGCTGAGTCATCGTTACCCACCTCGGTGTGACAACAACAGTGCATCAAAGCAGAAGATGGAATATGTAATGAACAGCTACTATGGGTCAGTAATTTATAAACATAGTTTAATAATACATAAAAACTCACATTACATTTTATATTCTTCAGGCAAAAGAACAGCAAGGCCTGAGGCAAGAGCTAGAGCCCTCACAGGCAGACCTTTGCACAGCCCTCCTGACTTCACACAACACAGTCATGAAGCCAGCTGGTTCATCAAGATGGGTTTAAGAATAAACACAAGGAAGAAAAAAAAAGGCAGTGTTTCCAAGTGTGGAGAGAAGCAGATGAAAACACACAGGACTTGAGAAGATCCATCTGCTGAAGCCCAGGACAGAACAGCAGCCAGGTTTGATAGCTTGCAGAGGCTGGGGCTGAGGCTCTCCCAGCCAATCCTGCCCTGAATGAAATGGAGAGACAGGAAGGCTCAAGGGGAGCTTTCCTATGTTGTGAATCAGGTCAGTGATATGTGACAGGTTGGCTGTAGAGGGAGAGGAACAGTCAGATGGAACATGTGATGATAACCACCCTTAAGTGTTCTGGCTTGCTGAATAAGTTCTTCCTCTTAATCATTTCCTGTCCCCCAAAACAAGCACTAAATTGTGAGTATCATATCTCTTCCACTCAAGATAAAAATAAATCAATTAGAAGCCATATTTATTTTTAAAATATTTTACCTTACTGAAGAACCCCCTTTTTGCTGTTTATTTACTCCCTCATCAGCTATTAAAAAAAAAATCTTCATCCCACTCCTTCCTTTGAGAATGCAGCTATTTATTCAGGTAAGTGTTGTAGGCAGATATCCTTAAGCCAACTAAGATGCTCTAGGGTTCTATGACCAACAAAAACCTTTGATACTGCAAAACAAACTTACGGCCCTGTCTTTGTCTTAATCATCAAGAGATGTAATTTAAGGTTAGGTTTGCTCAAGGCCTTTACACTGCTGATTTTCTGTTGAATTCCTTCTTGATGCTGCATGACTTCTTTTTATGACTTTCTGTAGAGAACAGCTCTCCCTTTTTCTACTCCTCTGTACAAACAGGTATAAAAATGGTCAGAAAAATGTGCACACTCAGTTTAAAGAAAAGTGGAGATCATTAATACAGTGACCAGGAAAACATTTTCCCTGTTTAACCTTAACTTGTGCCTGAACAAAACCGTACAAGGCAGCCTGGTGAGTAGTGAAGAATGATAAAATGCTTTACAAAACAGATTTACCATAACAGCTCCTTAATCCATGAGTATATTTGTATTAGATCAGCATTACCTGTCCCTAAGTAAGTCCTGGTTTGCTCTCTGTTATGCAAATGCAAACATGACCCTACAGGAGACTGCAGCAGCACAAGGCAGCCAGAACAGCACTGAAATAGGTGACAAATTAGAGAGAGGTGGCAACCAGATTTTTATCTGTAGATTTCTTGACAACACCATACAACTTGTGTCCATACAACTCTCTTTGCTCTCTGGCCAAGTGAGACCTGGGGGTTCAGTACCTTGGCATGTACAGCTCCATGCCAGCAAAGGTACAATGGAGTCCCCACTCTGTCCCATTAATGTCCAGCTACATGAAGCTTAAAGAAAGAACAGAAGTTTGATCAGGTATTTTGATTATTATCAAGCAAGCAATTTCCACTGCAAATTGCAGCTCCAGTATGACAATTAACTTGGCAAGAAAACTTATTCCTGCCTAGATTAATTTTTTTAAATTCTCACATTTACTTTATTTATCATTAGCCAATCATTTTATTACTATTAAAGACACATTAAAGCCAAGGATTTCTGCGGCCTAATATTGGGTAGATACATTAGCATATTAAACCTTGAACTCTTCTGCACAGAAGTAGCTGGCTGTGTGCCTCTCCTTCCTTTCAAAGGAATAATGAAATGAGCCCACTGCAGTAGACTGCAGCCCCAGAATGATTTCAGAAACACACACTCGACTGAAGGAAGAAAGTTGGGCTTTTAATGACAGTGCAAAATCTCCAGCATTTCCTCTCCAGGAATGTCAAGAACCCTCAGAAATTATATAGACCTCCCTCCCTGACATTAATATTCTTTTCTGAGAATAAAGAAAAACATGTTGTCCCCAACAATATGGGTCCTCATTTACACTGCAGTCTGTGATACTCCATTTAAACCAGTGTTTAAATAACATCACAGATAGGACCACAGTAATTGCAGTAGAAAATTACCCACAAGTGAATCATGAAGGTCAGGCACAGGTCGCAAAATCATCTGCTATTTTTAGTGATGTAACAAGTAAGAATAGAGAAATAAATACAAGCCAGTGCAGGCCTCAGTTACCACAGTAAAAGATCTGGGGTCTGATTTTAGAATGATAAGAGGAAGAATTTCTCTCTGTAAGAATGAGAGGTTTACAATTACCCCAATTACAGATGTAAGTGCTGCATTTGGTTCGTGAGCTGAATCAAGAGATTGATGATGATTTGTTCAAAATGCACTCATCCAATGGCCTGGCACACAAAATGTGTGCAGAACTACACAGCAACAAGTGAGACCAACATCAATTAGTGAGCAATCTCTTATATCTTGCCCCCAAGACTTGCAGTGCTTTCTGAAAATGAACTGCCTTCATTTTTGCTGTCTGGGAAGCTGAGTGAAAAAGTCTGTCTGCATGTAAATTCCACTTAACAGTTAAAAAATCAAAATAAACCCCTTTTACATACTGCACTAACCAAAGTACTATTCAAAGAGCAAGCACCTGGCATTTGCAAATAGTAGATGATTTAAATGTATAATTGCACTTTTGTTTTGCCAACAAGTTCCTAGTATACAACAAATTATTCAGTTCATAGCTGGCTGAAAGCACAGCCTTGAAAATTTGTTGCACTGTATCACTTACTGAATATGAAACACAACTGTAAATTAACCAGAGAAACTGCATGTCTCAAAGGCATTTTTCAGATAACACGTTCTGAGGTCACACAAAATTAACATTGATCAGATAAAAAGAAAGGCAGAAATTAATTGTATGGATCATCTCATAATTATGTGAGAAAATGACATTATTTTCAAATGTGCAATTAGAACAATGTAAGAGCTTATAATTGCCTGAGATTAGGGGTCTTGATTAGTGGCAATTATGCCTACTTATGGGTAGAGAACATGCAGTTAAAAGAAAAACACTGAATTGTTGAATACAATATGCAAGCAAATACCAAACTTAACAGGTATCGTAGAGAATTGTTTGCAGAATTAGTTTTGATAGAATTGTTACTTGTAGTCTTGCAATCTGATATCAAAGCTTCTAAAGCAAGATGTACTTATCAAGTATCTACACAACCTTCTAGAACAGTACAGACAGACCCAGAGCTGCTTAATTTGCCACTTCTTAGGAAGCTTTGTGTATTATAAAGTTTTCTATTTGTAATCTTTTATATTTTTGCTTTTTTACTAACACAATGTATAAAGATATAACTCCATTTAGCTAGTAAAGGGTAAATGTAAACAACTTAGCCAAAATCTAATAAGTCAATTAATTTTCTGCACTTCATGACTTTTCACAATATATATCCAGAACATTTTCACCTGCTATAAAACAAATTGCAATTGCTAGTCTTAGCATGTACATCACTTCCTGAATTTCACAATCTGGGGAAAAGACTTTTTTTTAAGTGAAAGTAAATTCCCGGAGGAGCTCTCCCCCATGCTGTCCCAGTAACTGTTAAATCCTGCTCTTCCCACAGCTCTGTGTTCTCCTGGACTGAAACAATACACTGCTCCACCTCCCTCTTTCATGCCACCAGCTTCTAATTTGCACCTCCAAAGCAAGGCAGCAGCAATGGCAAAGATCAGAGAACTGGCACACTACTGAGCAAGTCTGAAAATCAATTTAATGGCAAAAAGCAAAGCAGAAAGCCTGAATAGGCCATGAGGGACATGCACATCAAACCATGTGGCGCAAGCACTTGACTTCTAGGATGAAAGATGAGAGACCACAGGCAAATTTTATTAAACTCTTCATTGAATCCTTCTGCAAATCTTCCCACTCTCATCATCACATTTGGTGAAATCACCCTGCTGGCAGTAAAATTGAGACAGAGAAGGACAACAGTGGGTTCCAGCTACAATGGAAATGTCTCCCCTGCAGAAGGGTAGGATACCAGTGAGGACACAATTGATAAAGGCTAAACAACAGAGCATCAGCATATGGGTTTTTTTTCATCTTCCCATCACCAAAAAAACCCAAGAACTGCAATGAAATGAACGTCAGAGATATAAACAAGGGAACAGCTGCTCTGAGAAGCCACTTAAGCAACTACCAAGGACTGGAGTAGTAGAAACATCTGTGCACCTTAAAATAGGCTGTCTGCAGTATATAAGGGCAGAGAGGGAAGTTAAGCACAGATATGGAACAAACAACACAAGCAGCTCCCACTGCTTCTCTCCTCACATCCTTCCCTAACTCTACAAAATAAAAGCAGCCTGCTACTACAGCAGCACAGCCATATAACCTCCTGTTATCTCATTGATTTGCAATGACTTACATTTTGCCAGTTTAAGACTTAATATGGAAGAATAGAGGCAAGTGTTGGTAAACTACCAAACCTTCTAAAGATGCTGAACTCCAACATCCTTTAAGATGCTTCAAAGCTTTTTTTTTTTTTTTTAAATTTTGATCTTGAAGCACCCACACAGCTGATAGCAGCAATCACAGGTGTTTTGGCTCACAAGCATCATGTACAGCACAACTCTAACAGGTTTTGCTTTTGCCTTCAGCATGTTTGGGCTAAGATAAATAACACGGAAAAACACACAAGGCAAAACTGATCAGAGGAGCGATTGGAGCCAGAGTGAGTACAAGCCAACAGAAGAAACTTCAGCATCAGCCTTGTGAGAAAGCTCTTCAACAAGAACAGCTCTCTCCAAACTGACAGTGAAGGGCCAACACCACCCTGCTCTCTATAAAAGGCTGCATCTTGGATCCAAGAGCCTGCTTATGAAAAGAGAGGATGAAGCCTCCTGGTAATCCATACAAAGGAAGAGTGGTGGCTATTACCTCCCTGGCCAAGGCTCCTACTTCTGCACAGCAGCACCTGACTAAATTAACACAATCCCACTAATTAACACTGTAGAATCTGAATTTTGACAAATTGAGGAGTGTCCAAACAAGTAAAATGGCAAGAATCTTGATTCACAAAACTCATCACTCATTTGTTTTGACAGCTAGAGTTAAGTAGTGTATTTACACTGAGAGGTGCCAATAGTCACCAGAGGGGATTTAATGGCAGCCACAGACTCCACTGCAGCCAATATGCTTGCAGAAAAGCAGATTACTAAAGTAATCAGATACAGAACAACTCAGAAGTAGCCTGTGAAGACTTAGATATGTCCTTGGTTGTGAAATTAAGGAGTAAGAATCTGGTCATACACTGCCTTTCTGCTGTAAAGGGACACCAACAGACAACAACAGAAGCATAATGCTGAAAGGAATTGAAGAGAAGAGCATCCTGGATACAGTGAGACTAAGCTGATAGCCTTTGAAATCCCTAACCACGAGCATCTCTCACTTTCAGGGAAACATGGTTGTACACTCTTATTCTATAAACAAACAGCACTTGCAGACCAATGAGTTCACCTGACTCTTCTTACTTAAATTACCTGAAGGCATCCATTTCTCTGCAAGGCCCAGCACTTCCACTGACTGGTGAGTCCCAATGGGGGTAGCACTGTTTTATATCCAAAAGTGCATCATAAACCAGATAGGAATGTGTATGTTCTGCCTCAACTTACAGGTAAATTCTTAAACCTGACAGAAAGCTATGACTAACTCCAAACACAGTAATACCTAGTCATTAACTGAAATTAGGGCCTTAACCCTTGAAAGCAAAAAGGTTTTCCAAGAACTAGTAGAATTTAAACGATGAGTCCACACAAAACTCATTGCAGAATCAATTTATTTCAGTCAAAATACAACAATATGGGACAGCAAGATCAACAGGAAAGATTTGAAATGGGAAACGTCAGCACAATAAATTAAAGGTAAGACTAGAGAAAAAGGAGGATTCTACAGAAAATGGCACTTCCCAGTCATCTCTCCAAATTTTCTTCCACATAAGATCAGTTTATCTCCGATAAGGTAAAACAGAATGGCAAGAAAATGTCCCAATTTTCACGGCTAGTTACAGCAACTACAATTCCTGTAAAGAGCAGCATATTTATCACAACATCTTCAGGAATGCCATAAGGGATTAGTCTAGAGCAACACTGAAGTACACATGCTCAAAAGATGGAGCATCATCAAGATCTTGCTTGATGTGCCAGTGTGATTACCAAGAGGAAACTAAGTGTACAAACAGATAACAGCTGCAAAAAACATCTCTATTCCAAACATACCAGAGTAGAGTCCCCAGTGGGACACTTTTACCAACACAGGATGAACTCAGCTCAGTGTATTCGCTAGCAAGTTTTACCATGATGAGAATTAATAAAATGCCAAATCTGATTAAATCCTCTGCAATTTGTGAGAAAGGACACTCTTTTACTGTTTTGTAGAATTTTATGGACAATAAAATTTAAATTGTCTAGAAAATTGAAATGGATTTCCATTTCATTTCGCAGCACTAATGAACAGATCACCATTTAAATGATGACAGAGCCATTTAAGGGCATAATTTTTCTTCTACAGTTTATATAGGGTAATGCATGGCCATTTTCAATTACTTGGTTAAAATTAAATCTACAGATACTGTTTCTAGATTTTTACTCATTTGCACCAATATGAAAGCTTTTGCTTTCAAAAGTAGTTTTATCTGCCCTCAACTTAAGCTCAAATGGTTTCCCCCAATTAAACACCAACTCTCCTCATTTTAAAATCTCTTACTGAGATAGAACCACGCAAACAAAAGAACAGAAACAAAAACGAAAAGCAGCAATTAGGAAAAGTTCTCTTCATGTGAAACTGTTTGCCTGTGTAGTTGCTACCATTCCTCTGTTGATGCTATTTCCTCTGTGACTTGTATGATCCTTTCCACAAGGCCTTGCAGGAGGGAAATCTAGGGACATCAAGGACATCACCTGTTATCCAAACTTGCTGGTCCTTTCCCTACATCACTGCCACACGTTCTGCTGGGCTTTGCACTGCTGGCTCAAGCCTGTTCCTGTTGGCAACTATTTGGCCTCACTTTGCAATAACCTATCTGTGGCCTTTGAGAGTCCAGAACTGGATCTGAATTTTACACACCAAAACCACCATCCAGAATTTACACATTCAGATTTCTGGACAAAACTTGTCTCCATCACTGATGCAACACAAGAGTTTAACAGCTAAAGTCACTTGCAAAGTTCAAGCAAAATTCTCCTGTCTGATTCCTTTTGGTCATTGCTTCAACCACACTTAATTAAGGTACCTTACATTTGAGTACTGTATTTAGAGTAATTCTTTGTTCCAAATGGTAATTGGATCCAGGTGGCTTCTCTCTACTCGCACCAGAGCACTCATGTGGGAAGTTCACATCTGGCTGGATTCCTTGCTCATCTTCAGATCTGAAACCACCAGTGAGACCACAAGGAGGAAGGACCCAAGGCTTCCCCTTCCCTCTTCTCATTAGGCTTAAAACCTCTACTGAGCTGTGCTTTAAACACCACTGCAAAGGTGTGGGCATGTCTGCCTGTGATGAAAGTTCAGAACATAGTTCAGAGGAACACCAAGACAATGCATTTCTCTTCGACCACTAACTTTCATCTAATGACTTACAAAAGCTTCTGCTGTCTATGTAGCAGTACAGCACAGTCTTTTTTTAGGCTTTTTCTTCTCTGAGAACAAAAGAAAATGTAAAATTTTAATGCCTATAAATTACCCCAACATAAAAGCAGAGTGGGATGGAGGTACTATGGTTTCTTTGTGAAGAGAACCAGGGGTGGGTGGTAGAGTGCTGGCCTCAACCAGACAGCTGATGGGAAAATCACATATCCCTTGTCTCACAGGCTCCAGAGAGAAGACACTTTGGATTAACTGTATTGTCCCCAAACCTAAAACTAGTTGAACAAAACCCTGAAAACAACTGGGAAGTGCATAACTGGAAGCCTGTGTCTTCTGTAGCTCACCTGGTTTACACTCAGCAGGCCCTTCAAGCCGACTTTGCTCTAAGCAGTCACACTGTGAAGCCAGCAGTGACCTCTGCACTGGGCAGACACCAGAGAGGCTGTGCTAATCACCCAGGAGCTGCCAGGTCTGTTCAGATGACAGACCAGCCAGCAAGAGCTAAGGGCATGGCTGCACCTGACAGGATTAATGGATCCTGGACATAAGGACAACAATTAATTCTCAGCTCAGATCTCCTCTACTGTGAAATTAAGCCCCTAAAGCTATTGCACTCAACTGGACTATGCTGCTTCTGTGTGCTTTGCCTCTCTGCAGCTCAGTCTGAGGCTTTTGATGCAACAAAACCTTGGTAAACCACCCTGGGGTGTTGTTACTTCAATAACCACAGCCAGACTGCAAGGTGCTCATCACAGACCTGCCAATCCCTTTCTGCACATGCACAACTTTTACTTCTGGGTGCAACAAATACACACAAGTTACGTGACTATATTCTACAAAGGGTTTTCAAACACTTCCCAAACAAACTGAAAGACAAAGTGGCCCAAAACCTCCACTTTTCTGGTATCACTAAACAGTTACAAAGATTTAATACTGTTCATAACACAAATGAGAATAATGAAGTTTGGAATTATGTTGACTAAACCAGTGAGGTCGGAGACAAAGATGACATTTACCAATGTTAATTTGGGGTGGTTAAAGAATAATTGCCACTGGAATGACTAGGTCTGAGTCATGCTCCTCCCACACACTAATCACAGGTATGCTTGCAGACCAAAATCAAGAGGTGCACACAGTATTTACAGGAATGTGACATGGGAATAACTCAGAGACAGTGGCTTCTCAAGGGGGGCCTGCTTTACTGGTGAGTGAAATGACAGGCTAGTGAAGACACAGAAGGTTTAACAAAAAATAACTGGAACCACTGTTGCATTTTTAATGACAAACCATGGATGACTGCATGTGAGAGGAATACTTGCCTCTGGGGTGCTGAAGAGGGTTACAGCCTAACTTTCCAAAGCAGGTATTCATTTCTGTTCCTACAGCTCCAGTCTTAAAAGCATATATTTTCCAGGCTGAGTCTGCTATTTTATTAGAACCCAGCAGGAGTAAAAGCAGCAGTAAACATGCATATAGCTGTGAGTTCCATGCCACACTTCTACAAAGGATTGCATTTATCATGATATTCAGGGGTAGATGCTATTGTATAAGAGGTACTGCCTAAATTCTTTTTAAAGTAAACATTACACAGAAATCATCTGGCATCTGAAAGATGTCAGACAGTTGCATTTTGTGCTTTGGTGAGTTTGTTATCAAGTCACCACAAAATGCAAATATATTTGCACATAAACAAACATATACAGTCAGAAATAAGGATAAGGATAAGGTCCCACTGGGACCTTTTTAGAGAACTATTCTGCTTGTGCAGTGCCTGCCAGGCACAAAGGAACGGCATTTGCAGATGCTAATAAGCTGAAGCTGTCCAACAGAAAGTACAGAGGACTCTCAAAGGTAATGAAATATCTCTGTCAGTAATTTGCAGCTACAAACCTCAGCCAATAGTCAGGCACACAAAGCTTTTCCTTACTTAGGAAAGAATGGTTGAGAAGATTATACTTCAAGTATAATCCCCTGCAGTCACTGAACACCTGTGATACAACAGGGCTATGTTTTAAATATCATGCAGGACCAGAGACCTGAACTCAGATCTTCCATTTTTCTAAAGAGTTCTTCCTCCTAAAGGTGACTGAGTATTTTGAATCAAAGAGAAAGGAAAGGAAAAGTGCTTTTACTAGTAGAACTGTTCCAATGTCCATAAATACAGCAGGGGTGTGTTCCCAATATTTCCATATCGTTGGAGTCTTTGAACCATGAAATAATGGATTAGAATGGAGGAGGCAGATATGGCTGGACATAAACACAGACTTTTCTGCTCTCACCTGTGCACAGAGTAATGTGTTTTCTGGCAGGCTTGCTCAGAGAAGCTTTACTTGACCAGCCACAGCAGATTGAGAACATCTACTATCCTAGCATTCCCAAAAGATCCTAGGAAAAGTAATTTCTAAGATTCATTGAAGTGATGTCACATATGTGCATGCACAAAGTCTTAGTACTCACAAGGAAATAAGATAGTTGCACCAACTGGTGAAAGTAACTAAAGTCTCAGCTTAAGTAAACCCTAGCACATCACCAGGAGTCAAACCTCAGAGTAAACTTTTCATCACTGTGACATGGGGTACACAAAGTAAGAACAAGAGCTCCTCCTGAACTTAAATCCTGATCTTTGAATTCCGAAAGGAATAGTCTCCCCAGATCCCAACTGTCTGCTGACACAACACTGGATGTAGCTTAATCCCACAGCAGTCACTAAGGTCACATTCCCTGAGAGTTCTTACAGATCAGGGATAACTTTCACAACATCAGAGGACTTCCAGGAGAGTTTCTGCAGTTGTCACAAGTCTTTTCCTTGTTTAAGCACTGAAGAACTTGCCTTCTGTAATTCAAACCTCTGCCACATACAGGATCACCTAAGTAGCATCTTAAATCTTCCAGATCTTAAATTCTTCCTTCCCACTGATGGAGGCAACAAGAAAATGTTACAGCTCATTGGAGATGAATAGTAAGATTTGGGCAAACAATTGTGGTAAATATATTCCATGTCATTTACAGGTACTGAGATTGTCAAAGTATAAAGAAGTAAAAAAGCAGGTACTTATTTTTGCAGTTAAACTGTAGTAATAACCTGCATGCTCATTTTTTGAAAGCTGTGTGAAGGGAAGAACTGTTTGTAAGCTGTGTGTGCTACCATGAATATTCATTTACTAGTTTTCAGCACAAGGCAAGAATAGAATGCTTTGCAACAGCTTGAATTTTTGATATTGCATAGCTACTACTGGCTGACAGATATTAATGATTCTTGACAGAATGCTTATCTTTGAGCTGTTGCTGTAATCAATCAGCACAAGAGCAGCAGGCTATTAAAATATTTTTCTGTCAAGCTCTCTTGACATGCTTTGAATGGTACACAGCCTTGATGTTGGGTTTGGATTTTTTTAGGTGCTTTGTTTGTTGGAGCTGTGTTTTGTTTGTTGGGGTTGGTTTATTTGTTTCTGGTTGTTTTTGGCAGGTGTTGTTGCTGTTGCTCTGGATTGTTTCTTTAAAACGAGAATCTGCCTGAAACCACACAGCTGGACTTTCTTGATCAGCATCTCTTGAAGTTGTCCTTAAATATCAGCCCTGATGTTGAGCATTCAGAATCCAGTCACCACGGTTTCAGCTCCTTCTGACAAATGTCCCTCTGTCTTCTTTCTATCCTGCCTTTCTCCATCTACACATGCACACACACTCTTCTTTAAAACTATTTCTCCCTGCCAGACTCTTGTCATCTACCTGGCCCATAATTATTCTTCGTGCTTCCAGAAATTCTACCCTCCTGTTTTCTCTCACTTCTTCCAATTTTCTGTTCAATACTCTGTTTTCCTCCAGCCTTTCAGAAACCTGTCATGGGAGCAGTGATTTAGCAGTCTCTCTGCATCACAAAGCCTGTAAAATTTAAATCAACAGCTTAGCAAACCCATCAAAGAGGCTGCCAGACCTTCTTGGCCCCAATAGAGAAGCCTAATGACTAGGAGGGAATCAAAGTTAAATTAGATGGTCAGGAGAATTGGGACTCTTCACAGATTGGAGGAGAGGAAGAAGGGAAAAAACAGGGATACAAATCTAAATATGTAAGCAGGAGTGAAAGAGCAGAAAAGGAATACAGGTGAGGTTAGGAACACAGAACACAAAGGAGCAGCTGACAACTGAACTTGTGAAAAAAGCACAGAGAGAGTGCAAATGTCCAGTTTTCTTCACAGGCTTGGCTTTTTTTTTGTACTGGTATCAGTACAATCCAAAATTAAAAGACACTTCAGTGGCACTGCAGAGGGAGGGAATAGATACACAACAGTATGGTGTGTGCAGAGCACAGTGAAAGCCACTCTGCACTAGTAAGAAATGAAGAATTAAGAGTGGCAAGACAGGCAAAGCAAAGATCAGGAGCAAATTGTGTATGGCCAGAGAGGAGTGTGTGACAGAGCTGGGAACTCAGCCCAAACCTGCCAGCTCAGGGCCTCTCCCCTACCCACCAGCCCCACACTGTCAGCATTGAGGAGACAAGCAACAGGGTCTTTTCACCTCTTGCTTTGCTCTTTGCCTATCAGCTTATTTCCTTTGCAGGTCATATCACCTGTTTGATGTACCCAGAACCTTCTGCAAATTCAAGAGGGCAACAAGCACCAATCTCTCTGAATGTTCAGTAATCAAACTCCAGAAGGAAAACAATGTCTCTGGCTGAATCTCCATTACTCCATAAAAAGAAATTGTAGCAAAAGCCTGCTTAATGAAGAAACAGTTTGAGTTAGGACCACGTTCACCAAGATCATTAGGTGAAATGCAGCAGTAGAAGGCTGAGCTATGGCTTACATGGAACCCTAAAAATTTTGTTTGAAGAGCTTGTCAACATCATGACTGCCATGCCAGACTGAGCAAGTCAGACCAAAAGAACACAGTGCCAGTGATAAATACTCCAGTGAGAATGCTGTCTTTGCTAGAGGCTAATGAATATAAATTCGTCCATCTTTATATCTTAAAGCAAATACTCTGTGATTTTTATTTGCTTTTCTCTATTATTTCAATGATGAAAGCTTAAGGAATAAGAAAGATGAAAAATTAAACACTTCAGAACAAGCCAAGGAACACAAATCCAGAGATATTGCAAAGGACACTAAAGAGGACAAAAACATTGGGTCCTAAGAATATCCTTCATACAAAGCCTAAGTTGTCACAAGCAAGGTGTGAAAGAGGGATCAAGTCCTTTGTGTTAATCTGCAGACTGACAGAAAAGTGCTTTGAGATCTTCTGCAAGGCCACAAATCTCTTCAGAGCATTTTCACTTGCCCAAGCTCTCATCATCAGTGTGCCGTCAGAGACAGCATCCATCCCATCTATCCAGAGATCACTGCTCTGCAGCTGGGAGCAGAGGAGACAGTGGTTCTTCAGAGCATGCTGCCAACATTTTGCATGTTTAACCACTTTTGCTCTCCAGCTCTGTGGATCTACCCCTTTTGCCAATATTTTTCTATCAGTGACAAGCTAGAGGTATTAAATCCTGAACACTTCAAAAGACTACAACATTCCATACATATTAGTGTGGTTTGAGAAGGGCACAGGAAAGAGGTAAATTGCTCAGAAAACCATTTTTGAATGGAATCACTATGAGGATACCCAAAATAAAATAGACTGTGTTTCATATTCCTAATCCAAATGCAGGAAGGAAAAACACACATATGTATCACACAAAAGGCAGAAGATTCTGAAGGGAAACCTTTTTTACTTCATCTCACACATTACCAATATGTTTTCACTTTCAGATGATGACCACTGGCATCTGAAAATTTCCAGCATTTAATGGCCAGTCCTGACTCCCTCTGCTGGTACTTCATACAGTCTCCTCTTCCTCAGCCTTAAAATAGGAGCAATGTCCTTTTAGCACTTCCAAGAGTAATGCATAGTGGGAAAGTATTGTCACAGCAGTTTCATTAAAATGTATAAATATTTTTTTAAGTCTTAAAAATTACTTTGGAATCTTTGAGGGTTCATTATCACAGTTTTTATCTTTACTGTATTATTCTGCCCTTGTACTTACTGTCTAGTACATTTAGACTTCCAGCTAGACTAAAGTTAAAACAGAATTAAGTAGTAACAAACATAAAACCTTTCCTTGCCTTAGTGCATGGTTTCACACTTCATGCAAAAAGGACAACTGCTAATAAAAGTCTTAAACACAATTTATCAACACGACAGTAAGAGTGAAGCACAAAGAAAGCTTTAAATACTAGAAGTTACAAACTGGCAGTGTGGGAGCTCATTAAAAAAAGCACTGCACAAGAATGCTCAAGGCAAATGCCAGTCAAACTTTCTCAACTCTGAAGTTATTTAATCGTCACAGCAATCACAAGGGATAAGGCATTGTTTAAAGGAACTGGCTTCTGTAGGCTTGGTGCTGTTCAGTCTTCTGGAAAGGTATTTACTGTAAATGTGTCATCAATTTAAAATGCTCCTCAGGTCTGAAAAGCAATCTTTCTGACCTGAGGCTTGATACTTCAAGTTGCAGAGCACCCTTAGCTGAAACAATCCAAACAACATGGGGCTTCTGAATGCCCCAAAAGACCACAACCACAAAACAGGGGCAAACTGAAATATTCTGAAAGTAGAAATATTAGTTTTACACACATACAAGGCTAAATTCATCCTGCTGTGTGTGTTTGTCACCAATTTCAGTAAACCAGCATTAAGACAACATAATTTCTGCATTTGTACTTTGTACGCATTCCCTGAGCATTAAAAGCCAGGATACCAGGGCAGTGTCAGGGAACTCTGTTTCCATACAATATACATTTGCATGGAACTGCCTAGTTTCCCTTTTCATTGCATTTGCAGTCTCTTAGACTGTTCTGACTGGATGAAAGCATGCTAAAAAAGCAGCATGGAAATTATTACAATTGCTACAAAGCTGTTGGCAAGCCAGTCTGAGATGTCTGCTTATTTACGCAAATTTAAAAGATTTGAGTTATTCTGGAAAAGGTGTAGCAGCATCAGTGCTGCCACACAGCTCCCTCCACCACAGTTACAATCTTTTCTTGCTGAAGTGTTCATTTCTACACTGTTTTCTGTCAGCTAACAATCCAAACAGAAGACCCACTTCTCTCCTTGCTTTCAGGAAAACCACAACCTGGCCCAGCCCTCCCAGCTGCCTGTTTAGTGAACTGCTGTGTTTTTGTCTCATGATCTGTGTATCCAGCATCCATAAGCATCCCACAAAGTGCACACATGCACCAAAAGCCAAATTAGCATAAACAGGTGCCATAGGCTCTCTCCATCACCTTGGAGAACAGTTACATTTGGAAGAACTTCTAGAGAACCACAGTATAGAAGTTGATCAATGACATTTAAATTTTTATCGTGGGGTTTCAACAAGAGAAAGTTTGAAATTGCAGGGAAAAAACTGAGTACAGTGTTGGTATCACCCACTCAGTACTCAACCCTGCCAACTCAAACCAGCAGGTTTCAGAAGGACCCCAGCTGAGGGAGAGCTGGAAGACAAATGATTTAACAGCTGCTGTCTGGGACAAGAGTTTAATTGACATAATCAAAGCCATTATTAGGCTAATCACCAATTAGCATCATCAATTAACTCACGGCCAGTCCCGAATATCTAAAAATCAGTGCCTGAAATGAAGCACACACATAGCACTCTGTGGTATCACACTGGACTAGAGAGAAACACAGCAGAAGAGAATTTACTCCCCAAAAAAAGACACAAAAGGAGGATGCTTTTAAGGCTCTCAGAAAAAAAAAAAAGAAAGAAAAAGAAAAAACAAAACCAAAACACAAAACCCTAAATAATATAAAAAGCCCCAGTTTTTATAATAGAAAAGTCCTGAAAACCAGACATGCTAAAAAGCACCTGTGCACAGCAGCACAGCTTGGGCAAGGTCAAGCACAGAACCCCCCATGCAGAAAACCAGAGCTGCAATGTTTGAGGCAAGCTTACAAAGGCACAGCTACCAAAGACCAGCCTAGCTAACACACTAGGTACATACTATCCACTGACTGAAAGTTCAATCTGTCCATCACCCATCACCTTTCCCCAGGTGCTCATAAGCTTCCCACGTGCCCTGGGCTCCAGCAGCACCATTTTTTCACCAGGTGCTACTGCTGCCACAGCTGGGGGCCAGCCCACACTGCTTCTTCCAGTGGGTGCTTCCCCCCCAGCACATAGCTGTGTGCAGGCTGGGCTGTGGGAACTGGCAGCTAAAGGGTGCCTACATGTCCTAGCTTGTCCTCAGAGCAGTGACTTTCAGGACCTACACATGCCCATGATTCATTCTCTTGGATTTCATCCAGAGAAAGCAATACATATAATTTTCACGTCTATTTTGCACTTCTACTGACATTAAACTATGTATGTGGCTATCTCAATAACTGCATAATCTTGTGTGTCTTTCAAGTTCAACACTTTCCAATAGGTCACTATTAAGTGTCCTTACATTGTTGGTATCTTCCTTGAAAGAAGACTTGTGTCTCTTCTAAGAATCCTCTATGAATATTCTCTTGCTGCCAAAAAAATTTCAATATCCAGTCCTGCTGTTCTTATATACCTTCTCTGAAGATCAAAATATCATTTTTAAAAATGGATAAACACCACCCTTTCTCTCAGATATGGCTGACCTTGATTATCTCAACTTGAAAATTGAAAGATTTAGAAAGTTACAAACATGAGTCAAATGGAAAATGGAGAGAAAATGTGTATACAACCATAATTATAGATATTGTTACATTTTGTTCTAACGCTATCATGATGACAGCAGACAGATAATAGCAGTAAAATCATAAATAGTAGGAAGGACTCAGAACATAAGGAACAACACAAAGCACATCATCAGCCTGTGGAATGAACAAAGCCATCAGTAAAAAAGCTCTTTGTTTTTGGGTTGTGTTTGTTTTCCCATTCTAATGAGAAGACACCGGTTCAATCAAGCTGTTTTGAACATGATAATAAATTGTTGAGATTGGAAAAGACCTAAAGAACATCAACTGCCACGCTGCACTGCCATGTTCACCACTAAACCATTCCCCAAGTGCTACATCCACATTTTTTAAATACCTCCAGCATGGTGATTCCACCACTTCCCTGGGCACTCTATTCCCATGCCTGACACCCTTCCTATGAACAAATTTTTACTAATATCCAATCTAAACCTTCCCTGGTGCCACTTCCTCTCATCCTGTCACTGTCACATGTTACCTGGGAGAAGAGACCAACCTCCACTTGGCTACACCCTCATTTCAGGGAGCTGTAGAGAGTGACAGTCTCCCCTGAGCCTCCTTTTCTTCAGGATAAACATCAGACTTGTACTCCAGACCCTCCACCAGCTCTGCTGCTCTCCTCTGGAGTCACTCCAGCCCCTCCATGTCTTTCCTGTAGTGAGGGGCCCAGAACTGAACACAGGATTTGAGGTGCAGCCTCACCAGTGCCAAGTACTGGGAGATGAACATTTCCTTGGTCCTGCTGGCCATACAATTTCTGATAAATAGTTGTTATCATAGCTGTTATGCTCTGCTTGCTTATCTGAGTGTGATTTTTAAAGTCCACAGTTTGAATTACAGCATACCCAGTGTATTCACTACACAGAAAGAGCACAGAGATCACACACAAGGCATACAGAATCACAGTATGGTTTTGTTGTTGCACAGATATCAGCACTAACCTTATCTGTTGATAAGAGGCAAGGGGTACATATCTGCAAGGTGTAGCTCCTACCTGACAGGACCAGAAATATTAGTGCCAGCAATGAAAGTGCAGCTGTTTCCACAAGTAACTAGGGTGTTTAAGATGGTAGAATCAGCCTGTGCTGCTAGACTTCTCTATTTCAGTTTTTCTCATTTTAACTTTTGCAGTTCATCTACATTTTCTCTATTAAAATTCTGCTTAAGTTCCATTTACATACAGGTATGTACATCCCTAAATTGAAAAATCATACACTCTTATGCCTCTCTTGTCTAAGTTTTCCAGTGGGTCACCAACACATACAGTTATAATTCTTAATGCCAGGTTCATTGTTTTTTATAAGTATGATAATAATAAAGGTAATAAATTATATATCTATTCTGCCTCCGAGGCGTAGCAACATAAAGTCAGGTTTGCAGTGTACCAAATGGGGAAAATCTGAAGCTAAACCACAAATTATCAAGCACTCATAAAAATGCTGGTCAAAAAAGACCATTTGACAGCACACAAAATAGTCTTCAGTTCCTCCAATAGGCAATTTTTTGCTTGAACATTGAAAACTGACATAATTTAAAATCTACCCCAATATGAGGAAGAGTAAGTGCATTTGCAAGCAGCGATTTTGAGTCAAGTCAGAATAAATCCAACCCTTTAATAAAAGATGTTTTACCTTCCTTTTCTGCAAAAGCTCTTGAAACACTAGCAGTTCTCACAGGGTCTCAAGTCTTTGTAACTTCCCAGAACACTTCAGGTATGGCATGGCTGGAGTCAGGAGAGGAGAAATTGATGCAAAAGTAAGATCTGATCCTTAGGGTAAACAGGTTTTGTGGGCTGTGTGTTATTTTCTTCAGCTGGAACATTTCTATGCTGCCCTCCCTCTCCTGGGGGAACTGAGCATTCAGAACTGGGGCACCAAGGAGCAGCTTGCCTCCCCTGCCCTCCCTGGACATGGGCTCAGCAGAGACCGGGAAGAAATTTGCTGTTTCTAGGCTGTAACTACAGTAAATGCTCTTTTTTCACTTTAGGTGAATCTACAGCCTGTTGAACCGTGAGAAGCAAGAAATCCTGAGGCTTTTAAAATGACCAACAACCAGTGGGCACTTTAAAGAGCAGGCTGTTTGGGAAAGCAGCCCTGCTTTACAAGAGTGCTCTTGATTCACCAGGCAACTGATGGCAAAGTCCTCCAAAACTGCTAAAACAGAAGTACTGCTGTGTAGCTACTGCAGGACAAACTTTCCCATTAGCAACCAGCAGGAAATCTGGCTGTGTGGCCTCAGGCAAATATTACTGTGTATCAACCATTTTGTGCATCACTGCATAGAAAATGGTACAAAACCACATACTCTTTAACCTATAAAGCAGTATTCTCTGGCAGGTTAAGGTTAGAGACAGCAACTAAAAGAGGAAAAAGCAATGCTAGCAGCACACACACATGCACAAACATAGCAGTCTCAGATTTAAGTTCTTTTCTTCAATCCATATTGGCCTCTTCTGGGAAGCAGCTTGTTTCACTGCCCATTTACCCAAAATTAATCAAACTCTTCAGCCATCTCCAGTGTTATCCTAAAGAACAGGCCTACAGATCCTGCCCCAGCCCCTGACAATAACCAACATCAAAAGCTTACAGGAAATATTTCTCATTCACATGCAGCTGCTTTCCCAGAATTCTTCCCCACTGCTGTCTCCTTCAGACACTGTCTGGCATTAAATCTCTGGAGAGTGAGTACAGCCATGATGGTGCTTACAGAACAGCTAGAGGAGGGAAAACCTGGAACTACTGCCACAAGGGCAGTACTTGTGTCATCAACACTGATTCAACATTCAACCTGTTTGTGCAGAGTGTGCAAGGCTACAAAGTTAGTTCTGTTCCTGACCATTTCTACACAGCTAGTGCCCCAAAGCTAATGGAGAAGAGAAGCTTCACAGCAGACTGTTGTTCTTCCCAACTGAAGGCAAAGAGCTTGAGAAATGTGGTTGCCCTCAGGCTGTTACCTTCCTCAGTTTTTGTATGTCTTATCTACCCCAGTATTTCACTGTTGAATTGCCCATTTCATTGTGCCTTGGACCCTTGCTGTTGTACCAGAACTCCATGTACTGAACCATTCATACCTTTTTGGATATAGTTGCCAGCTGTATCATATTTTCCATTTCAACCCAAACTGGCAATGACTCAGAGCATTTTCTTCTGTCTGGCTGCCCAATGATACAACACAATGGTCCCATAAAACAGCAGTCTTTCCTCTAGCCTTCTGTATTATTGAAGGCTGCATATGAATAAGAAATAACTCCATTCTGGACATGAACTGCACCCTCATGAAGGGAGATTCTTCTATGTTGGCATAATCACAATCTGAATCTCATGCACTCTGTACAGTACAATATCAAACCTGATAAAATCAGCACAGTCAACTGGCCATATTTACCTCATGCACTTTTTCCTCACATAAATAACTCTCTCAAATTCCCTTTTCAAGTCCTTCTCTGCGTTAATGAATCATCACACTTCAAACTACGCTCCTTCAGCCACAAGGGCCAAAGAAAAATACTGCCCATCTTTTGGACTAGAGGTCTGTAACCAGCATGAGGAAACAACCATCTTAAACATGCACCATGTTAATTTCTGTTTATTTTGGAATGCAGTCAAAAAAGAAGTTTAAGAGTTTGTAAAGGAAAAGGAGAAACCTTAGTTTCAACTTCAAGCTCTATTTCTCTCTCTCAACACCTGTTCTCCTTTTTCTCACCCACACACACCTCATCATAACAGTAAAAGATGCCAGGAAACCACAGTAACCCACATTCTTCCATCTCACACCTGTCAGTGCACTTAGGAACTAACCAGCAGAAGCCCAAAAAAGCAGTCAGTCAGCTGTACTGGCCTGAAAGGACCTTCTGATGTCATCACTGGAAAACAGGAGCATCCATCTACTTGGCAGCTTCAAGTCATATCCCAGAAGGTGCTTGGCAATGTCATACAGATGTCTGCCTCACTGCTCTTCTCATACTTCCAAACATACATGGAGAAGTTTTCATTTGACTCTTGTAGCTCTCACAACAAGTGTGCTGTCTTCTCTTATATCAGTGAGGGGAAAAAAATTGTGACTCACCTGCGTCTCCCCTTTTCCACTTTTCCCAGAAAGCTGCCCTCTTGGTCAGATGGCATACTGCAGCACCACACCAGCATCTACTGGTGAGTCAGTTCTCTGGTGCCTCCTGGAAACACCTACACCAATGCATGCAGCATGGGCAGCAAGCAGGAGCATCTGGAACGTGAGGCAGGTCCCTCCCTAGCTCCCTGCACAGTCTAAATACATAAGAATGGCAAAGAAGGGAAAATAGGTCATGGAAGGTAACACCACAGGTTACACCTCACCTTGATATGGGCCTCAGCTCCCTGTGTCACACTACAGGGCACCAGCAACTGGATTGCAATGCCTCTGGCAGACAGCATCTGGCACAGCCTCCAGTCACTTCAGTTTACCTTATACATGAAGGTTCAGAGCACATTTTTTAATTATCTAAAATAATTAGACATTGTTTCCACTGCATGAGTAGATCAGAATAACATTATGAGCCAAAGGAGGCACATTGATAAGTCATCTTCTCCTCTCCCATGCCCACAGTCTGTGCAGCACCTACACAACACAGTGGTTTGCTCAAAGCCATGTCTCTGTTTGGTAATTCCTCTATGATTTTCACAGGAGGTTGTTAACTAACTTCATGTGGAATAAGGCTCCTTTCCAGAAAAATGCCCATTTCCCTCCTCACACATTCTGTAGCTGTCATCTCATTACTAACCTGACGACAACTTATTTGCAAGGAGTGTGAGGAAGACAGTTCCTAAAATCTTTAGTTTTGGCATACTTAGTTACTGATAAAATTGATTTTATCATTTTCTAGGTCATGCAAAGAAAGGCTTTTATGAAGAAAAAATAAGTAGAATCAAAAATATTCAAAACAGAAGTGAATCAAGCAATCAAAACTTATTTGCACTGCTGCAGTATAGGAAATCACCTTAATTTCCCCTCCCATCCCTCCTGATTTAAATGCAGCAAACTCAACAAGAATTTTGAAGTTCAGCAAATGGTTAAGGAATGAGAAGCTCCAGGAATTACAATTTATAACAACTTCCCTCTCAAAAAGCAAAGGGGCAGAACAAGACAAATTGAGTATCTTCTGGTTCCTTGTTTCTTATTAAATTTTCTCTGTGAGGAAAAGAAAATAAAACCAGGATGATGGTGCTAGTGTGGGATGGCAAAGCTCAGAGTGGTGACAGGCCCAGAAATGAAGGTTTATAGAGGGAAGTGAGAGAAAAATGGTGGTCCATTTTAGGAAATAGGCCACATGAGATTTAGGGTAGAGTTCTGTGAGCTATTCTCAGTGAATACTAAGTTATTTCCAAGGCCAAATCATTGCCAGATCTGTCCATTTGATGCAAAAGGATGCACGCTGTCCAGGACCACACACACAAAGTGCCACAGCAGGCCTGATCATTAGGAGGTGAAATTCCACTCATTTGCCTTCTGAATATGAAAGAGAGGAAATAATTTGGAAAAGAACATTAGGATAGTGTTGGTTCAAAATTGGAGCAAGTGCTCTACTTCATATTTTGCAAAACTTGTACTAAAAGTACAAACTGTCAATAAGTCATACAATTGTAATAAATAAGTTTACAGTTTTCAGAATTCACTTGATGAAGTTTCTAGAAGCTCTGAGACTGTTTAAGACCTTTGTGGACCAGGATGACCCAAAAACTCCATTATTTTTCATGCTTTCCTAGTAAATCTTAATTTTATCAGAAAATAACTTGCAAAAAAACTCCTCATTCAAGTTCAAAGACAGAAATTAATTATCTTAATCCCAATTCTGTCTCCTTCCATTTGGCCTTGTTACACTTAGAAGACATTATCCATCTCCAGTTCCCTCTTATTTTGTATTGAAAATCCTGCAGGACCTTTGCAATAACAATGAAGAAGTACTAAATCACAACCCTGAATCATCCTGCTCACCTGCTCTCATCAACCAACATGTATTTTCTTTAGGGACAGTGACAAGGGAAGGCAAAGTTTGCCTACCATCTCACCAGAAAAATTTAATTCCACACCACCTGGTACAGTTATTGGTTGGATTTCAAAGAAGGAAAAAAAGCAGTCCTAATTCATGTTGAGGTGAGTCAGAAAAGTCAGGCCTTAATACCTCAACTGTTTCATTCTTTACCATAAGGCTCTTGAGATTTTAGAACCTAGTGGCTGCCAAAATCCTTTGGTTAGAAGAATAAATTTTCTACTTTTCTTCCAGGCAATAGGGCCTATTAATATGTTACTTGTCTCCTTCCACATTTTTCACGCCAGCAGCAGCAAGAGTTGCTGTACAGTGGATAAAAGGTACTGATATTTTTACATATATTCCATATTCTCTCAGTAGATCAGAATTTCTTTCAACAAGCTGCTGCTTGTGATAGGATATGTCTTCAGATAATAACTCAAGTTGAGATTAGTGTATTTCAGAGCTTTCAACTCCAAGAAGTAGACTGCATATGACACACAGCAGCATTTGCTTCCTCTAAAACATTTCCTACCACTTTTATAAACAGCCAAATTTTTCTTTAAAATATAAAAGCAGCCAAATGCACTAAAACTCACTGATCTGGTAAGCACAGCTAAGCCTTATTCATTCTCAAGATGTCATGAGACCGCTTATCCAAGTGGTTAAGGTCATATCAAGATCTATAAACCACTTTACCCATTCCAGCTAGGCAAGCTACTTCTACTTTGTAACCTTACACCAGCCCTGTTTGAGTGCAGAAGAAATTAGACATTTAAATAACCATACAATTTTTTGAAGCTGATGCAGAAGTGAAAAGTGCTTAGAAAATGCCTCGGAACTTCCATCATATTCCACATATTAGATGAAAGTGGCATGATGTGTCATGTGGGTGGATGTGCTATTTTACTATTTCTCCCCCATGCCTATCTAATTGCATTTTTCTTAGTCTGAAAAGGACTTGTGTAAAACCAAATCCTTGTCCAGGATTGCTATCCTTCAGCAATACAGTTGGCTGCTTAAGGAAAGGCCTCCAAGCAATGCAGAGACAAGGAAAAATTTGTCATGCTTTCTGTATGTTCCACATATTTAGCCAATTCCAAAAGGGGGAATCCATAATATGGTTCTGACAGACAAACCACGCTCTTCTCGAGTGCACTTGTGTAATTCAGCAATTTGAGAATAAATTTGTCAACTGAACCCCAAGGTTTGCTATCCTGCATAGCAAAGCACTGTGTCTCTTGCAGATATTTTGTTTTATTGTAGGGAACAAATATTTATCATGCATATTATCCCCTGGTTCCTGCCTGAAATATTCTTTCTTCTTTTTATATTCCTCTGCTCTCTCAGTCCATGTCCTGGATGCATCACACTTTTCTCTCACAAATTAACTTGGGTGAATCCTGTTCCTTTAGATTTTAAAACAAGTTGGTTGCACACTCTGACTGAAGTTTGATAAAGCCAGCACATTTCAGTGTTTCAAATCTACTTACAGGAAGTAATGTTAGAAATGTCTAAAGAAAGCAAAATCCTGCATGTGATATGAAAGATATCAGGTGCAAAAGAAAGATATCCACAGCTGGGACACCTTATCTTTCTCCTTCCTATTAAAGAGTTAAAAGACAAAATTTAGAAATGCTGTGTGAAATAAAGAAAAAAGGCAATTATCTGTAACATTACTGTGTAAGCTCTCCCCAAATCCTGGAAAAACCAAATCATTAACACTTCATAGCTTTCATCTTCTATCAAATATAACTATTTTTTCTCCATTTGCATTTACAGTTCTTTCAAAAGTTGTCCAATGTCTTGGGGAGTAACGTTAAGCTCGGCAGGAGAGAAATGGATTGTAAAAACCTTGAGAATTAGAAATTTTTAGAAAAATCTCACTTCAAAAATTGTCCTGATTGGATTTGCAGAGTACTGATAGAGATATGAACTATATCCTGGGACTATTCTAGCAATTAAATTCTAGTATATTCTGAGGTAGGGTGATTCTCTAGATCTATTAGGCTGAAGTATAGTCTGAAATTTTTTGTCATTACGGCAAGATAATCAAGGGACAACTTTTAGAGCATAGGTATGAGATGTAGCTCTGGAACATCTACATTCCTTTTCCCTACAGCCAAAAGTACATGGGCAGTTTACACTTGCCCTTTCCAAATTATATTTTTCCAAAACTTTAATGGTCATATATGCTTTAAATAACAACAAAAGGAATACTGGCTACTCATTTTTGCATTCTAAGAAATAACATCTCACAGAGAATTAATTTAAGCTTCCCCAGACCAGGCCAAGAAACAAAGAACTACCATACTAATACACTGACAAAAATACTTTCTTACTTCTTGCTTTGAATTGTGTTGGACTAACTCCATATGAGTATGGCCATGGTCATTAGCTAAGACAGATTTATCACAGCATCAGCACTTGTGTTGTGAAACTGAAAAAGAACTGAGCTCATCTTCACCTGGAGATGATTTTTGTAGGAATTCACCATTTACATAAGTGTCACCTAAAGGCTTTTTTCTGGCTTTAACACCAGTGTTTTATCACAGAACCACAGAATCATTTAAATTGGAAAAGACCTTTAAGATCATTGAGTCCAGCCTTAACCCAGCACTGAGAAGTCCACCACTAAACCATGCCCCCAAGTGCCACATCTACATGTCTTTTAATTACCTCCAGGATGGTGGCTCCACCACGTGCCTGGGCACTGTATTCCCATGCCTGAACACCCTTTCCATGAAGAAATTTTTACTAATATACAATCTAAATCTCCACTGGTGCAACCTGAGGCTATTCCCTCTCATCCTGTCACTTGTTACCTGGGAGAAGAGACAGACCCTCACCTGGCTAACACCCTCACTTCAGGGAGTTGAGGAGAGTGACAAAGTCTCCCCTGAGCCTCCTTTTCTCCAGGATAAACACCCCCAGCTCCCTCAGCTGCTCCTCATGGGACTTGTGCTCCAGACCCTCCACCAGCTCTGCTGACCCTCTCTGGACACACTCCAGTCCCTCCATGTCTTTCTTGTAGTGAGAGGGACAGAACTGAATGCAGGATTTGAGGTGCAGCCTCACCAGTAGAGAGGGAGAAATCCCTGCCCTGGTCCTGCTGGCCACACCATTGCTGGTACAAGCCAGAATGCCACTGGCCTTCTTGGCCACCTGGGCACAGGCTGGCTCATGTTCAGTCACTGCCACCAGCACTCCCAGGTCCTTTTCTGCTGGGCTGCTTACCAGCCCTTGTGCCCCAAGCCAGTAGAGCTGGACAGAGTTGCTGTGACCCCAGTGCAGGACCTGTCACTTGACCTTGTTGGACCTCACCATTGGCCTCAGGACATCAATCCAGCCTGTACAGATCCCTCTGCAGAGCCTTCCTGGCCTGGCTGAGGGTGCACTGGACCCCCTCATCCAGATTATTCTCAAGGATATTAAACAAGACTGGTCCCAGTGCTGAGTCCTGGGGAACAGGGTTGTGCTTCAGTACAAGCAATCCTAAAAAAAAACCATGCAGGTCCTGGACATCCTTACCCAAAGAGAAGGCAGTTTTTAAGAGCTAGATTCTGACTTTGGAGCTTGCTGTGTTGTGAAGCCTGTCAGCACTGATTGCATCTCTCCTCCATGGCCTGTCTGCACTGAATGTCAGTGATGTAACTCTGTGCAGGCCAGGTGCTGTGGCTCATCAGTGGGGCTGAAAATGCCACTACGACCTGGTGCACCCCACGTTTACTGATGAGAAATACCGACATGCTCTGCTGAAAACTGCATCCCTCGGGACTCAGATGTCTGAAGGACTGGTTATATATCCAAAAAGCCAAAAACAATGTTGTCTATCCATTTGATTTCTATTTATCACAATGACTTTGAGGTTTTGTTGTTGATTTTTGGAGTTGTCTTTTTGTTGTTGTATTTGGGGTTTTTGGTGAGTTTTTAATTTTTTGGTTGGTTTTAACTCATTCTTTATTCTTACCAAGAAAAATTGAGACATTTTCACCTTCAGAGGTAACCAGACCAAATCCTGCCCTAATAGTTAAACCCTCTTCTAACCTACAGAGAAACTCTACCCACTTTTCTGCCAGCCCTATCACTTTGCTGAAACTTCCTGTAGCACACAAATAATATCCACAACACTTCTGACAGTTCATTCTAGTGGAGAAAGTATCCAAGCAAAATAACATTCAGAAATCCCAATCAGTTGCTTAACAATTACAGCAATAACACACCATCTCTTCAAATATCATGACTAGTATCAAATCAAATGTAATAAAGCTCAGCACAGAGGGGTGAAGGAACAGAACTGCAATGACTGGCCATACTTATTAAAAAGAAATTGAAAAAATTAATAAAAATCCAGACCTTTAAATTAGGAATTACTGGCTAGAGTAGTGTTGCTGTTAGCTAAGATAGATGAGAAAGAAAATTAATGCAAAATTATCAGCCCTATAGAAAGCATGCCATCTGCAACTTCAGGAGCTTGCAAGAGGGCCGTGGCATCTGAGAGATTTTTGTCATCTTGCCTTAGCAAACCTAACTAACACTTGGCACATGGCTGGCCCTTAGTTTCAGGCCACCAACCTCCAGCAAAAATGATTCCAACATATTCCCCCACCACCTAGAAGGTGTTCTAAAGGTAAATGCATTTCTCTTGTCATTAGGTACATGTTTAGTAAATGGCAACATCTGTTTGCTTTTCAATTGATGACCTACTTTATGAGAGGGAAATCATGCCTCAGGAAGGTCATCAAACATGATGCTGCAATGCTTCTATATCTTGTCCAGGTGTTATGGTATCAATAGTTTAGTTTATATCAGTTCCTCACTATCCTTGTTCACAAGAGCCACTAAACACTTCCTACCCTGCTAGAGGTCCCCAAAGCACACAGTGCTCTGTGAGGCTGTGAAGGAGCAATACCGATCTGTGCATCATGATACCTGCCACCAGGATGTTCTGAAAGCTCACAGGGATGGTCACACTACTGTTCCTTTCAGCAAGAGTGCTGTAAACAAAACTGCCTATGTTTTCACATTTACCAAATGTTATTCTCACTTCTGGATTGTCTGGGTGTTTTTGTTTGGTTTGTTTTTGGTGGTTTTTGTTTTTTGTCTAATGAGAAAGAAACAGTTCACAGACAAAGCTGATCAAAGCTGAGACAGCTACTCCATTCTCCTGGGATCTGTGTCTACCTTAATCAGAGAAACAGCTGAAGTGCTGCAGGACTGCAAGGTGCTTGCACTGCACACCATCAACAAAGAAGAGTGGCCTGGGTTTCTGGACTGTTTTGATTAATGAACTCAGTGGCTGACAATTCATCACAATATGTAAGCATGCATGTTCATGAATCTGACCTTTTCACTCCTACTTTTGTCTTTTTCCATGATCCCTCTCATTATCTGGTCTAAGTATAGTGATCACAGGGGAATTCATGATTTCATTTAGCATTCAAACATGTGCCTTTTCCTTTGTATTTTGGATGAGTCAAGCCCTGTAGTTCCAGTAAGTTCGTACCTAACATTGGAGAATTTAGCATAAACAAGCATCAAAAACTTGAGATTTTTTAATGCAACCGAGAACACCAACAAAAAGCTCTCAAAATTGATGGATTTTGCTCCCTTGCTCAAAAGCCAAATAGGCAAGCATCCATCAGTATTATTTTCTGTCAAAAGTCAAGAATGCCAAGCGTTTTTAGAAATGTTCATCCCTACTCTGCCTGCATAGCAAGGGGGTTGCTGACACCGTACCCAGATACAAAAACTGCAAATGAAAGTCCTCTGATTTCTGCTAGTTCTAAGGAAAAATAAACAATACCCAACCCAACCTGACAGAATCACTGAGAAAAAAATATAAAGACTGTAATTTCAAGGCATATGTCTCCACAGGGAAGAAACCAAAAATTGAAACAGCTTTTTTTTTTCTCAAGTATTAAAAATGGAAAATATATATCTTTCTGCAGACCCAGACAATGGTTTTAAGCCTGGTTTTATATAACATCAGCCTCACTGAAAGATCTGTCTGTAGACATATTCCCTATTAATTAGCAATTTAGTGGCCATCTGTGGAATGGGATAAGCAAATATGTTTTTCTTTTAAAATGAAGCTGAGGAGTTAATTGCTTTTACTTCCTGTAGTAACACTCATCCTTCTCTCTATATATACATACACATACACTCAGTAAAGAAAGTGAGGCAAAACCATGCAGGTCAGTTCACAGATGTGAAGATATTTTGCTTTGCAAAACTGTAATTCACCATATGTTCAGGAAAAGCAGCTACACAGTTATATGAAACACAAGCTTCCACAGAATAGAAATCATTAAAAGCAGCCACTGGGTACTTCATCTCTATTTTAAAATAACTTGATCTTCCCAAACAGACGTGCACTATTTGAGGTCAAGAATGAAGAGCAATTTTCACCTACCCCCTGCAGTGGAGCTGACAAAGTGACAAAACATCCCTGGGGTTAGGAGTGTGCCACAGCTCCCCACAACCTAATTAGGGGTTTCACCTTCCCGTATCAAAATAACCAACAGCAAAACACTTTCTCTCTGAAAACTGCAGCCACAATGAGGTCAGTAGGACAGCACGTGCATCATTGCATTTGAGAGCACAAGAACACCTCCCTGCAGAAGGAGGCCTTGAAGCAGAGACCAGGGCTGCTGAGACAAAGCCATGCTTTCTTAAACTTTGTCCCAAGTGTAAACCCAACTAACAAAGTTAGCCCCACAGGCTCAATACCCACACACAACTTATTCACCTCAATCATGCCTTCCCAGTGTCTGTGCACAGCTAATATGAGGCACTCGCTTCTCCTACAAGCTACATACATTACACTTTTTACTGGGTCAACATTTGCACTCAACTCAGCCAAAATTCCCACTGGTCCAGGACAGCTTCACTAAAGTATTTATAAATTTTTAATTAAAAGTTACCCGGATTTATTATTTACCATAATGAAAGCTTGAATAAAAGAGAAAATGAAAGTGGTCTTACCTGCTTTTTTAAACAGCTGTCTGATATCACAGCAAAGTACTGTTACTAGTGTGTCTACAAAGAGTTAATGCAACACAAATGAAATTCTGCCACAGGACCAGCTTTACAGAGGGAGTAAGCAGTAAGCAGAAGGGGACATATCCGAGGCTGAGCTGCAAGGCAAACCAAATTTTGTCTTACGGAAGATGGAATTACAGTGTTAACTCCATCTCTCTGGACATAAGCACACTAAAGACACATGGAAGGACACTAGTTATGAACTGCTTATGCTTTCAAATCCCTCTAATATTCTGAGCCTTTCTGACACAAACACTCATTTGGATGTCACCACAGGCCTGTGCTGACTATAGCACTAAACTTTCAGTCAGTTTGCAGTGGAAAAGGCAGCAGTGCACGTCTTAAAAACACTTGTTTACACAGCAACTCCTCTTAGGAAACAGAGGCTCAATAGACAACTATCCAAGATCAAAGAAAAAAGTATCACTGGTATTCACACCTTTCTTCTTCAGAAACTATTCAATATACTGAGCCACTAAACCAAAACAAAACTAGAGCCCGAGCTGCTAAAAACAAGGACTTAAAAACCTTGCAAAGCCACCACACCACCTGGCAATGTATACACACCATGACCAGCCTTTCCCAGAGGTACAAGAACCTTGCACAATCAAATCCATTGTATTAGAAATAATTCTGAGCAGGAAGAAATCACACTTCTAAAAGGAAACTCTTCATTCCCCTCTATTTGATGCCAACATCTGCACTCCAGGGAAGCAGCTCTTGAGTGCCCCTACCAAACCATGGAGGCACAGCTCACGGAGCAAACTGAAGCCAAGACCATCGATACCAATAACCAGAGGGAAGATGCAAAGGCAGTGTTGTGACTCTGAATGGATGCAGGACCCACAGAGCTGCAGCTTCTTTGACAGCCACCAGCAGGAGGGAAAGTCCCTGTCCTGCACTGCACCCTGACTTTCTGCAGGGCAGCCTCACATACAGCCCATGCCAGAAAGGTGGGGCTTGAAGACATTTTCACACATGTTCACCTTCTCCATCACCATTTTCAGAAAAAGCTTCTTTGAGAAATAAAGATAAGATAAACATTTCAAAGGTGATCTTGCTAATGAAATTGTGACTGTCAGCTTAGCTGGCCACAGTATTGTTTAAGCCACTAGCCTTTTGATACAGCACTTATTGCTATTCAAATGAGCAGTAGATACAACATACAAAAAGAAAGGTTATAATTTTCTTTCTGCTCATCTAAATCAACATTATTTATCCATAAATTCAGTTTCTTTCTGCCACATTGTCATATGAAGAGTTTGGAACAGGTACAAGTCCAAAATAACTCCATGTACATTCATGACTTTTTGAAGGCTATGCTTAATCATTAATCATAGTACCAAATATTAATACTGATTAATACTAGCTGTTCATGTTCTAGCTAGTATCGCAGCCATAACAATAAGCCAAAAATCAGGATTATTTCCTATTAGACTGGCACCTTCATCAGAAAATATGTTTGGAAGCCTGTTTTGTGCTACACCACTACATTGTCTAATTCACCTTCTCATGAGAAAACTGCAAAATTTTATGCATGTTTTATAAAAATTTCCCTTCTGCTACAGGGTGTTTTATTAGGATGATGGGACTCTTGGCAGTGGAAAAAGCTAGAACAACAAAATTAACAATTTTTATAGCTAAAATATCCCAGTCCCTGTGTGATCAACAATGCTTGTCTTGATAGCTTCTCTCACTAACCTTCAGCAGGCTTAACACTGCACACGTAATCGCAGTGTGTGACTTCAGTGTTGCTGTAAAAGGACACATCAGAATCAAAGGTTCACATTTCTACAACAGGCACTGTGCTGCTAATTGAGTTTCATTACGTATTTGATTTTAATTTTCTGCTTATCAAGGACTTTCTCCTCCTTTGGATGCAATATTACCATACAGAAGCTTCTATCTTTCTCCATATAATGACATGCTTTCCCATGGACAAAGCAGATTTCTTTTTTTTCCCATATTTTGGTTCAAACTCCACCCTCATCTAGAAAACCACGCCATAGTTTAACAGTGGCCACCATATGGTTCTTAACTCCAAGCAGCTCTCAAGGCACTTTGAATGCAGATCCTACATTGAAATGACAACATGGCCAACATCTGGACAGCTTGGCTACATGTATCCACTCTATCAAGGATGTCTGAGCCAGAGGTGCCCAAGGACTTGCTTTAGGATATGTCTGTATGCTCAGTCCACAGCAGAGTTCTGGTTCCTAAAGAGTCCCCATTCTCTCTCCCTTAGAGGCTGATGCTCCCGGACCTCCTCTCACACTCTGACCCACTTATCAAATGTATACAGCTCTCAGACGTGAAAAGAGTTTGCCACATACTAAAATGGTGGAGGCAAAAAGGTGCATTAATTCTTAACAGTTCCAGCTTTAAGCATTTTATGGTTTACTTACAAGAGCATATTGAGACAGAATATTCCTTCCAAAATGACTGAATTTTTGCTAGTCACAACAATACTCCTATTTGTGATTTAAACTTAACCGGTAAGGAAGTGTGTAATACTTATACTGCCACCAAAAATATTTCTAGCTGCATCACATTTACCGGGATTCCAGATGGTCTCATGAAATCAGCATTCATGATATGCAGCTATTTAGTGTTGTGCATGAGAAAGACAGAACCTCTAATACTTACAGCCAATCATCATCATAGCCACAGCAAAGATCTTCTCCCCATCTGTGGTGGGAGCGATGTTCCCAAATCCCACGCTGGTGAGGCTGGTCATTGTGAAGTACAGCGAGGAGATGTAGACAGAATCTTTGCTCGGCCCGCCTTCCCACTTGCCAAATCCCGAGGTGTTGAAGCGGTAGGGAGTGCCTATGGACTCTCCCAGCTGGTAGAGCCAGCTCTCGGTGCGGATGGTGTTGGTGTCCTCGTCGATGACCTCGTAGTCGCCGATGCTGTACCAGATGCAGGCCAGCCAGTGCGCGGCCAGCCCGAAGACGCACACCAGCAGCACCAGCACGGCCGCCCCGTACTCGATGTAGTGGTCCAGCTTGCGAGCCACGCGGCCCAGCCGCAGCAGCCTGACCACCTTCAGGGAGCTGAACAGGCTGCTGATGCCCTGCAAGGATAAAGCACACGGGCCATCAGAACTTCATGGGAAAGCGACAAAATATTCGTTGCTGCGGCTTCCCGAGAATCAAGGTGATCCGTAAAAAACAGAGAGGCACCAGATTAACAGAGAAACCGTGAAACACAAAAAGCTTAGTGACCCTTTCCAGGGAGGAATATATACACTTGTGCCTTCATCCACTACCATTTTGTGGGTTGCTCTCTGAACTCCCTTTTCAGATTATTTGAACATGTTTACAAATACCTTTGTAAAACCTTCCAACAACAAGCTTTTCTATTCTATTTTTTTCTATTCTAAATCTTTTCTAGTCTATTTATTTTCCTATTCCTTTTTCTGTGCTGTTATTTTTCTATTTCTTTTCCTATTCCTTTTTCTATGCTATTTATTTTTCTATTCTATTTCTTTTCCTATTCTATTTCTTTTTCTGTGCTCTTTATTTTTCTATTCTATTTCTTTTCCTATTTCTTTTTCTGTGCTATTTATTTTTCTATTCTATTCTATTTCTTTTCCTATTCTATTTCTCTTTCTATTGCATATCCAGTTGTGAATTCTTATGCAACATGTCAAATGTAACATCTCAGATATAACACAGATTGCAATATTTAGCTGAGACATAACAGAAAGAGAAATAAAGGAGGCCAAAAAATACTGAAGTACGTGGCAATTTGTAGTTTCCCTATTTCCTACAACACATTTCCTATGACTCCACTTTCCTATAAAAATTCATGCATTGATAAGCAGTCCTCTGACATTTCTCATATGAGCTACACATAGATTAAATATTTCAAGTATCTCACTAATCCCCAAATTATACCCTTTTTATAACAGCTTTGATATCAAAAATTTCTGTGCTGAAAATAATATGGTTCCCATAAAACAGAATTAAGCCAGCATGCAGGATTTTGTATTGATAACTTTTATACAGATTTGCACAAGAGGTCAAATTTAAAAATTCAAACCCATTTGGGGCATGAGAAGATCTGAATAGCCTATCATAAAAATCCTTTTTTTTTTTTTTCTACTTCCTCTTACTAAGACTGTTTCATATGTAGAAGTCTGATTAAAATTTAAGCAGACTGGTTTAATGAGTATTTCTGGAAATGCATAATTGCATGCTTCTGGTCACCAGCTTTTACTGGAAGTTTGTTTATTCCTGCATAAATACAACGGCCTCAGTATCTTAGGCTGCTTCAATGTACTAGAAAAATATGTTTTATTAAATAATTACATAAAGTATATTGACTCATGTTCCCCAGGACTGCAGCAATATCTTTTCCCTTTATTTCATGAATTTGTCATGATTACATTGACTCATTTTCAGAGACAGATGTAATTTGTTACCTGGGAACACCCTATCAATTTCTATTAAGTATCTGGACAAGATCTAATGCAAGCAGGGGGTGGGGAGTGAAAAAGAGAGAGAGAAGAAAGGAAGAAAAAAAAAAGAAGATAAAAAAGCAGCTTTCCTTTAAATCAGAGAGATTTGCAGAAATCTAGAAGAGAGCAAGTGAACTATTCTTTTCATGAACATTTATGCCAAACTTTTCAAGTCACTGATGCAAAAATTGCTACACAAAGGAAGTTAATTTCCATTTCCCATTCTTTCCATACCCAGCTTTGTTTTGTAAACACCGGAGCAAAGCCTCAATGCCAATTCTGAGAATATGACACAAAAGGCCTTAATTTCCAGGGGAGGGAAAGCAGGTATTTCTGAACATTCAGTATGGAGAGGAAAAGCAAAGTAGAAAATGCAAAAAATTATAACTACATTTTAGAATTGGATATGCAAGCCCTGGACTGACGAGCATTTAGTCTCTGCATTCCAAATATTCTGACATTACAACACAGCCTTCTGGCCTTTTCCATCAGGACCAATACCCATTTCTCCCTTTTCTCTTTAAAAACCTTAGCAGTGAAACACTATTTTTTACATTTTGAGAGGTCTCTAGAAATGATGCTTTTAGCTTCAGTCTCAAAACCAAGATTTGTAATCATACAGTGCTTCAAACTCTCCACCTCAACATCTGAGAAAACAGTTTTATTTTGGTTCAAAAGCTGTTCTTCAAATTAAAAATATCCCTGATATTAAAAAAAAAGCCCCCCAAAAATGCTATTTGTCAGCAAGAGTCCTACCAAAGCCAAAAAATAATAATGGTTTAGGAAGGACTTAATAGCTTACAATCTGGTTAATTCTTAATTAAAAATTAAAAAGAATCAAGGATTAGAAATACTTGGGGAAAGAAACACAGAAGAGGAGTTCAAGAAATTAGATATGAAAAATGGGAATACTAATTAAAATACATGAAATCAGATTTTAAAAGTCTAAGTGAAAATACTTTTTTCAAACTTTTTCATACCCTAATTTTCCTTGTGAAATTCACTAAAAGGAATTTTATTTTAAAAATTTAAATGGGATTGAACTGCATCATTTGGGAGAAACTGATTCTACCAAATTCTGACCAGAAATAGAGAGAATTAGGCTTTTTGTACAAAAAGAACTTGAATATTTACAGAAAAATAAATACTTGATGTGGCTGCACTGAAAGGCTACATTAAATATTCTAATTACTCCTAATACTCACCTGACTGCATTGCCAATGAGACTCTAAAAGTTCAGAAAAAGCTCTATTAAAAAAAAAAAACAAACAATTTATTTTTATTTCAGTGTTAACAGTGTTCTCTCTTTGATTTCCTCAAAGGAAAGGATTTGTCTACCCTAAATGGATCAATATCAAGAGCAAGAACTGCACAGGGAAATGATTATGCATGTAATTCTTAAAAATTTCTAAGTGAAAGAATTTCAAATGGTTACAAACAACAGAAACTTAATAGACTATTTCATAGATGATAAATTAGGAAAAAAAATCAGAAAGTCCTGCAATGCTTTATATCAGTACTTTTTGGCACTAGATTTAGCAAGTTATATTTTAATGCTCATTGGAATAGATCTGCTGGATTGAAAAATTGACAATTTTAGATTACCACTTTCCTAAATAGAACTGTACTTTTAGATTATTGTCCATTTTAATGCTCTTATCAGTGCAGATTATTTTTATGCTTTTATCATACAGATGGCTCCACAATGTCACGCAAAGGAGCCTGAACTCAATTTACTTCTCTTGATGTGTGTCCCACCCTCTTGGTCTGCCAGTTTTGAGACGCAGAAAAAGAGACATCCAAGATCCTTCTACCCAAAGGAAACAGGAAAACCTCAGCTCATAAAGAGCTAGAATGGCACTGCAGGTCTTAAGCAAGCACCCCCAGATGTTCTGCTC
The DNA here is from genome assembly GCA_013397375.1 of Toxostoma redivivum. Lineage (NCBI taxonomy): Eukaryota > Metazoa > Chordata > Aves > Passeriformes > Mimidae > Toxostoma > Toxostoma redivivum. The sequence continues at coordinate 179,519 of VXBI01010446.1, read as the reverse complement.
TAAAGGGTCACCATAAGGAATAACTCTGGGGGAGCCAGGGAAAGGACAAGGCTAAGTAATATTCTATGGAGTTCTACTGTGTCTGATTTACCCCAACACAGTTAGTTGCAACTATTGGTACTCCATCCAACAGAAAACATCTCTTCAGGCTATGCAAAAATGAAAAAAGAAAAATCTGTTATATGGCCAGAACAGACACATAGTACATTTTTACTGTATTTTTTTACAGAGAGCTTGGGTGCAGTGTTCACTTCAATATGCAGCACTTGGTCAAGTATGTCAGAAAATACTGAATTTCACACACACTTCTGTTTCAACTGTTTTGAAGCAACGGAATGAGACGAAAAGAATTCTACTGCTGATACCTGTATATAGATGTTGATAAATATTTCATAGGTTGGCAGGTTTGCATTCATTGCCAGTGATGGCTGCTGCATAAAAAAGGAAGAAAGTGTAGCCAGTCCCCTCCAAACCTAAGGGCAAGTTCAAGGCACTGAGACACTGAAGAAGTAATTCCATAGCCAATGATTGAGCAGACTTGAATGTCAAAAGCCCTTAAAATAATAAACACAACCACTTCCCCTCCCTGTCCTTCTACACCTTCTTTGCAAAGTAGAACAGTACCCCCAAAACAGAAAAACATGCCACTATCAGTCTCAAGGGAAAGCAGTGCCCATATTTTATATTCAAAGAAAACTCTTCATAAGTTTGTCCATGAAATACTGCCAAAAGTAAATTTCCATGTATAATCTGTCATTAATCAAACCTCCTCACTATATACTATGCACATTTACACAGGTTTTCTTCTGTATCTCCTTGCTTTCTGCAAGCTCACTCTGAGTGAACCTCTTGTCTCACATTGTTACCTCAGCCATGTAAGTAGCCTTCTCTCCAAACATGGATATCCAGGATACCCATGGTTTGGCTCTACTTCTCAATCAGACAACTTAAGATTTATTGCTATTTATGTGCTATTACTTCCTGACCCAGAAAACGAGACAGAGACACTGTGAAAACACCAGGGCTGTAAGCAGGGCAGTTATTGTAATCTGTATCATTATGGTCCCCAAGAACAGTGACAGTGGACACTACAGTGATAGATGCTGTACAGATGAAAACAGTGGCTGCTGTTCATTTGCCATGCAAAATTAAATTCAACTCAATTCACTGATTAATAAAATCACCCAGAAAAAAAATGAAAACGCAAATTGTTTAAAGAACAGTCATAAAAAGTAACTGAGGCTACCCCACCTGCCCCCCTCCCAAAAAAGTGAGAAATAATTCATTTTCCATTCCAAACAAGATGTAGCATGAACAACTGCAGAAGATAACTAAAATGCTACATTCACCCCACCTCCTACAGCTGCAGTAGCACAAGTACTTTAGTAATAGATTCAATCAACATGACAGTATTCACTTTTTAGGCCATTATTCACTTTCTACATGTACAGAAAGAAAATGCACTTAACCCAAGCATTAAGATTTTTTCTTAGGCTCAAAGGCAGGATAATTTACTTCCTACTTACTACCTATTTTTAAAAAGAGAAATATTCAGTATTGGCACAAATCTTTCCTAAGTTTTCCATCACTTTTCTCTCATATGGAACTGCTAAAGTTCAGGCTTCATCTCAATTAAAGGGAGATGCAGGAGACTAAAAGCTAACCATTAAAAGAAAGAGAATGAAACAGACAAAAAAATAAATTATTTATTCCAAAAGGGGAGGCAATGAACCAAATTTATCACTACTGTGAGGCGAGAGAGAGAAAGCACTGCCTTTTTTCTTGATGCTTGATTTGAAGTCAGCCATGCCACAACCTGGCTCTGCCTATCTGCAGTAACATGGCAGACCTGTCAGGTCATCATTAGGACTATACATTCCCATCACTTGTCTCCTCTGATTTTCTTAATTAGGTCTGAGAACATGACCTTTCTTACAGATTGCCATATTTAGCAACCAAGAGATGAGATAGCGTTATGTGCACAGGTCAAAATCAATATCTAAGCCCTCTGGATACTGCTGTGGTTTTCAGCATTGAAGAAAACAGATCTCTATACTCTTGAAGCTTATTTTAGTCAGACATCTGTGAGCTTGGTTAGAACTGGGGGAGAAACAGCAATAATTCATGTGTAAGAGCACAGGGCGTGGGAAGAGATGGGAAGGCTGATTTTTAATTTGTAAAACTATGTCCACACTTGCCTTACATGCACACTCAAAAAAAAAAAAAACCAAAAAACTAGGAAACAAATTATATTTTCCTTTTACTTTATGAGGAAGAAGGAGAATAAAGATAACACATAAGTAACCTAAAGAAATCCTACTTTCTGTGGTAGCAATTAAAAATTATCCTGAGAGACAACAATCTGCTTTTCAATGCTTTTGATTCAAAACAACAGCCAGTTCCAGAAGCTTTTCACTTATCTCAAAAGAGGCAAAACACCCAAATAAGACTTAGTGTTACTGGCATCTAATACCTCTCCGTCTTCCCAATTCTAATTCCATCCCTAATATGAAATAGACTACAGAGCAACCACTTAGCCACTCAAACAAATACGCTTTGTCAACTCATCTGAATTTCTGCCTCAGACCAATACAAGTGTGCTGAATGGGGAGAGGAGAGTAACTGATCCTGTCTCTGGAACATGCTTCCCTTTATATGCAGTGTAAGCCTCGCTCTAACAGCAGCTTTTTGAAATAATTCAGAATCTAATATATTCAATTAGCTCTCCTTCTTGGACAAAGGCTATCACCATACATTATCACTCAAAATGTAATTCAGCGTTGTAATTCTTTTAGCCTGATACAGACTGAATAGCTTATGTAGACTACTGTTCTCTCTTTAACAGAATGATAGATCATGTCTGGCCTTTCAAAGCTACAAAGACGTAGCCCTGAAATCCAATAACACCCTTACTTATCTGTGACTTAGCAGAAAGACTAATCTGAACATTTGGAGTGCAGAAGAAGAGGAGTCAATTGGCATCTCAACAGCCTCAGTAGAACCTACAGAGAAGGTCAACACCAGGCAGGACACAGCAACACATCCTGCCCTGGAATTCTCTTTTGGTAGGGGCTATCCATCGGCAGCAGCAGCCTCTGAGCCACTAAGGTGTATTAGCCTGGGTAAGACCAGGGAAGGTAGCAGAACTAAAATAAACTCAACATCTGAAACAGGCTTAGGAGAGAATTTAATTCTGAATGTCTTCCAAGGCATAAGTGTCTATATACATCGACATACTTTGGAAAACTAAGGATTCTGGGGGGAAAAGACAGCCTGCCCCTTCACAGGGTAGCATTAAAATGGCATGTGATGGATAGCATGGAGGTTAGGTTCTTAAGGAAGGAAGATGGAAAAACTCATACTTGATTGGAAAAAATAATGAGGGGGGGAGGTGGTGATGTGAGGAGATGTGGAAGAAAGCAGACAAGAGAGACACCCTCACTCGAATTCCCAAGAGACTCTGAACAGCAAGTGCTTCTTTTGCCTACCTGGTTTATATCCTGGTTGTGCACTTTACCCCAGGAATCTGCTTTAGACCATTTGCATTTCCCCAGAATACTCCTTCCACCTACCTGTCTGCTAAGGAATGATTCCTGCCTGGCACAGCCCCCTGGGGCCATGCTGCAGAACAGAGGCACTTAGACAAGTCAGACAAGCAGCCCTCCTCCTCCAGCACTGCTTTTCCTTTCCATTGCATTCCCCTTTTTCCACAGTTCAAGCCTGCCAAGCTCCTTCTGAAGCTCCAAATACCACCTAGGAGCCACACCAAGGACTTTCCTAGCCATGCTCCAAGGGTTTTGGGCAGGTTATGGCCCCCAGCACACCCCTCCCCTGGGCTCTGTCCTTTTCCTCAAGGGCTTCTCCCACAGGGACACCCAACCAAGCAGACCTCCTTCATCATCACACCCCCCATCCAAGGCCCATGTTCCAGCCCTACCCCTGCTCCACCTGGGCACAAAAACCTAATTAATTGATCCTTCCCCAGAAGCCCCAGTGAGTGTCACCCAGTTCACAAGGTCTCATCCCTCTTCCTCTAATTTAATCTCATCCAAGAACCACGATTTGCCAACATTTCCTCCATGCCTAGATCACACTCCGCGATACACAGCTGGGGTTTTTTTGTTAAAGACATTACATAAAATGTAGGTTATGACTACTTTAAAATTTCAATTAGCCATAGAAAATTATTCATTCATTACTAGATTTAGCAATGGACTCACATGCAAAATACAGCACTGCCTCATTGGACAGATTCAAGTAAGAGTGGTGAACTACTGTTTCACACAGATTTCATACTACTCAGCTGTTTACAGTTTAAAAATACTTTTAAAATTCTATTTTCCAGTTTGCAAAATTCATCTAACAAAATCGTTTTTTATAGGTCCCAGTTTATTCCATAAAACTGTAAATATGATAATTTATTCCCTTGCCCCTTATTGCATGCAGTGGTAAAAAAAAAAGGGAAGTTGCATGCTTTCCAGTGTAGCCACTTCAGTAATTCCTAAATAGCTAATTTGTATTAGCATGAGAGATTATTCCATTAACAAGGTTTAAATTAATCTATTGCAAAAGTACTGCCTCAGAGAATTGCCAACAATTTGACCAGCAACACATTCATTTTTTCCTCTCTCAACTCACTGTTTACTTTCCAGCTACAACACACTCACTTAGCACTAATTATCTTCATTTACTTCTATTATTCTGCTTTGTATTTTTTTCTGGGACTTTTTTTATCATCATCATAAATGGTGGCCTTTCAAAGCTGTAAATCTTCTTTGCCTACATGCTAGCTTCTCTCCTATTCATTCACCTAAGTGAGCACTAGATCATTTATACTGAATACATCTTTCCTGATAATCTTTTCTTATGCATTTATTTCACTTCTACCTCAACTAATAGAGTGATACATGGTTCTCAATTTGGCAACAGCCAACAACTGATCACAGTGCTCTGCTCAAACACATATAGCAATTACTACTGCAAACTTCCTACTTCAGAGATTTATATGGTGGTGACATGACTGGATTCCACTCCTACCATGAGATTTCACAACAGCATCACATGCAATAAGTCAAATTTTTTCCAATATAGATTATATCTTATGGCATTATGGATGAAAACCACAGTATAAAATTGCTCAAGCTGACACTGTAAAATATGCTTTGGAATTCAAAGTCTTAAATTGCACTGTTCTTGGCAAAAATTGTGAAATTTTCTTTAAGCCTGGTTTTTGTTACATTTACTGATTGATGTCTGAACACAAAAAGATAGATAACATTATCCCCCAAAGTAGGTGGTATTTTCTGAAGTAAGGAATAATACTAATTACTGTAAAGAATTACTGACAAATGCTATTTTGATCATTCACATTTGAAAGAGACTAACACCACATGTTTCAAGGGCTGTTTAAATTTTAGACCAGTATTTTCTTCTCTTACTCAGACTAAATTACAGCATGATGTATTCTCTTAACAATAGAAAGTTTGAGCCTAGCATTAAGTTGATTCATCAATCAGTGGTATATTTTCTTCTGTTGAAATTCTGTCAGGTCAAGAAAATAATTAGTATTTAACTGCATAATTCACTTCCCATATATAAAAGCCAGGAGAAACATCCATAACTTTACTTTCATTTGGTAACAACAGAAATTTCTCTACAGCTATTCATTTCTTCATTTGTTGAATTCTGCTCATGTCTGAATATGAAATGCTGTACTGTCTCTTTGAGCACAGCACTTGAGATCAATCTCTTATATAATTATATAGCCTTGAACAAAGACATTAATGGTTTTTCTTTCCTCTTCCATCTGTAGAATGAGGCTATTCATACTTAAGTGCCTCTTGAATTAATTGTAGTTATTAATAGTTGTATTGATTAATAGTTAATGAATTCAAATTATTTTTATGGACAAAAATATTCTCAACCATGTGGAGATGAAACTGGAATTTCGATTATATTGAAAAATGTGAATTGAAAATATACTAATGTTCCAAACTGCAACAAACCCAAAGAATTTTGAAATTGTCTGAAAACCACAGAAGCCGCACTCAATTTTGTTTCAAGAAAATATTTTCTGTTATATCTTATAATGGAATAATGAAGTAAATTGCAAAACAAAAAGTTACTTCAAAATAGAAAACAAAATCCAATACCAGAATTTTTTCAATTGAGTATCTGCTTGCCAAAAATATTTATCAACTCTAGTTTTACCTATCACAATTAGTGGATCATTTTAGAGATAACAAAAATGGTTTCACTATTAATCTAGAGATAAGTCAGAGGACAGTCCCAAAACTGCCCAAAGAAAAAAAAAAAAAGAAAAAAAAAAAAAAAAAAAAAAAAAAAAAAAAAAAAAACCCAAAAAAACCACAAACCCCTATTAAAAAGTTT